>CM076257.1:6680762-6780762 GCA_038380765.1 Odontothrips loti | reverse complement strand
CACAATCTCTCTCTCTCCAACACTCACACACCATCTCTCTCTCTCTCTCTCTCATCCTCCGAGCTGACAGCGATCGCTGAGCGCCTGCGAGCGCCGGGGTAGGCCAGCCCGCACGACACGCGTGCCCGCGCCGCGATCGGTGTTGCCTACGCTTCAGGCGCCGTGACGCCCCGCCTAGACAAGACGTTCCCAGGCGATCGCCACTTCCGTGTCCGCCCCCCCGCCAGATAAGCCAGGCTAGCGGACGGAGCCGCAGTCTGCAGCACCCTAGTGGGGGTCCGCGCCGGGGGTAGTGCCGGCCTCGGCAGGGGGTATCGCAGCGCCCACCGCGCGGCTCCGGCGGCGGCCAGCCGAAGCTGCCGGGGAATGCCACCATGCCAACGCCGCTCACATTGCTGTGCACAGTCACAGTACTGTATCAGGGAAAATGTTTCAGTGTCATAAGAAATCCGCATCTAACGACGTGTCGTAATATTCATGACACTACAACTTTGTTTGTCGCGCAGACGCTCGTAAAAAAAAAATCGCGCTTGACATTCAGGAACAAACGTACTATCGAACTAAGCAACAAGTGTCATGGTAATTCTTAAAAAAAAAAAGTAGTATGCGGTAATAGCCTGCTCGGTAAACTCCCCGCCAGCATCACCGCCACCAAGGGCTTCGTCAACGCACCCCGTACAGCCCGCGAGAGGCCATAGGAGTAGGATGAAGGGGAGGGTGACACTGCCACTCTCTGAATGGACAGAAGGACATAGAGAGAGGGAGAGAGGGAGAGAGGGAGAGAGGGAGAGAGGGGGAGACTGCGGTCAGATCAACCAGCCCTGTGTGGCACTAAGCCAATTTCAAATGGGGTGGACACCCCCGCCCCCCTCTCCTTCACCACACACACACACACACACACACACACACACACACACACACACACACACACACACACACACACACACACACACACACACACTGGCAATAGCCGACGACGAACACACCGTGTGCGTGTACTGCACACACCGACCTGTGGCGATAATCGCTTGTCGGCGTCGCCTGCACGGCTACACTGCCACACTCGAGCCCACGTCCTGGACAGTCTTGGCAACGCGGGGCGCCTGGCGGGTAGGCAGCCCCGAGCACCGCACGCACGCGTGCCGTGCGGGCTGGCCTACCCCGGCAGCCGCAGGCGCTCGGCACCGCCGCCTTTATCTGCGTGCTGCGCGGTATAAATATCGAAAAGGACGTGCTTTGCAGCGCTGTCCCGACTCAGACAGCGAAGTATGAATGCCGAATACAACTTGTTTGCCACACCGCCGAGCCCGTCGGCGCCTGACAACAAAAACGAAAAAGTTCAAACCCCCAAAAAAAGTATTAAAAGAGGCGCCGCTTTCAATTACGCTCGTGCCGGCGCGGCCAGCAAGTCGAGCCGGGGCTATTACTACAGGGTCACTCCTAGAGAGGTGTAGAAAACGATGAAATTTTACCGAAAATGTTTGAAGAAAATTTCATTGGGGGGTGGGGGGAGTTTTTTTTTAATTCGGTGTAAAAAATTTAAATCCCTATTTAAATAGGAAGAAGACCAACTCTAAATATGTCTTCCAGTTTCTTAAGGGTTCAGGAAGTTATGAAAATAAAGTCTTGTGTGTGTCTGTGAAAGCAGGACTTATCGTTTGTTGCGTTTTTAGTTAGTTTGTTTGCATCATAGGGGAGAGCCGAAGATATTTGAAAGGGAAGAACATCTTCCTGAGGCAAATTCACCAGAAAGTTTATTTTCGGTTTCAGTTTTCGAGGCCGATCCGAGCAGAGGCCCTTGGCCAAGGGAGCGCAGGCGGAGCCGAGCCGGCTGCCGGCTGCCTCCTTGCTTCTGGCCAACAATGCGACCCGAGCAGTGCGCGACGATCTCGCGGCTCGCGGCCCGCAAGCGAGCGGCCCCTGGTGCCGGCCCGCCTTAGGGGACGTACACAAACCACGTGGTCAAATTTTAGGAAGGGGGGGGGGGGTCCGAGGGAAAACCACGAAAAACCACGAAGGGGGAGCGGGGTGGTCAGAGCGAAAACCACGTGGTCTTTTTCTGGAAGTATTCCGTACTCCGGGAGCGGCTGACCTGACCTTGAAAGAGTGAGGAGCCGCAGAGGCATACTATATGCCTCCAATAAGTGAAGATTGATTGTTTTGTTTTCGCATTTATGCATAATTAGATGGTTCACATCCATTCACTTTGTCTTTGCTTTCATTTATTATTATTTTAAAGAAAAAAAAAAGACCACGTGGCTTTTTAGGGGGGAGGGGGGGAGTCAGTCCAAAACCACGAAAAACCACGAGAAGGACGGGGAGGGTCAAAAATAAAAAAATCGGACCACGTGGTTTGTGTACGTCCCCTATTATATAATTAGTTCGCCGCACTCGATCGCTCGCTACACCTTTTCGACTTATCGGGAGTAAAAGCTACCTGACACCTGAAACTAATTTCGTTTTGATTTTTAGCTTTAATGTTAGTGTTTTGAGGTATCATCTGCTAAAAATCATTTCTTTTTCTTAAAAATAAATGTAAATGTTTTTTTCTCGAGAAACTGCGAGAAACCGTACTGCGAACGCCGAATGACCGATGCTCAGGACCTCACCTGAAGTAGTGGCGGTCAGCGGCGGCCAGCGGCCGCCTGGGTGCAGTCAGTGCAGAGGGGGCAGTGTACGTGCCCTGAACACCAAAGGGGCGGTCTGGGGGTCCGCGTCCCGTCCGTCCGTCTATCTGTCCGTCTGTCTGTCCGTCTTCCTGCCGCTGGGCCGAAAGGCAGCGTTGCCGCGCCGCTTACGACTACAACAAACCTGTCCTTTTCGCTGCAGATCACTCCCGCACTCGCTGGGGGGTGCTGGGGGGGGGGGGGCTTCTATTCCGTTCAGCCCCTATTTCCGCGTGGCCGAAACTTGCCGCACATCTTTTGCTCCTTTATGCGAAAACTTCAAAACTTGGCGGGGCGTTTCCATGCCAGAAAAACAAACGAGGAGCGCGCACGCACGCGAGCTCACGCGCCAGCTGTGCCATGCCCGCGGCGGCTGTGCCACCTTGACTTGCTGGCCGCGAGGAGGAGCCAGTCAGGCTGGCAGGCAAGCACGCGTCGCGCAGCGGCGTAGCGCAACGACGGCACGGTAAAAATAGGTGCGCGAAATGTAGAAAGGCTGGCGGAAGGGGGAGAGGGGTGGGGGAGGGCAGCGGGCGGGGGCGGGGCGGCCGCGACGCCTCCCTTCACCGTGCTGGCTATTCTGTTCCTCCCGCAAGGCGGCGGGACGGTGGCGGCGGCGGCAGGGCGTTATGTGTGCAACCAACCCCCTCTGTGCCTCTGACTCACCTGACCGCCCCCGCCGCCCCCGCCGCCGGGCCCGCTGGGCAGACGGCGTGGGGAGGGCGCAAGTGCATGGTCACGGGGCCCGTACTGCACCGCCGCGTTGCGCTAACGCCACTCGAGAGACGCCCGGGCCGCGGAAAGGGGCGTGGCGGGGCGGGGCGGGGCGGGCGGGCTCCGATAAAAATAATTCCAAGCCGAGTCTGCCCGTGCCGTGTCCGAGGCGAGCCCTGCCGGCCTGCCCTGCCCTGCCCTGCCCCGGCGGGTGGCCACTCGGCGGCGGTGAGCCTCTCTGAGCTGCGCCACGGCCACGGCTAGCCACGGCCCGCGAGCCGAGCCGGGCCGGACCGTGGCCGGCCGGCCCAACTACACCGAGTGCGTCCGTCACGTGCACGTCAGACCTGCACGTTCACGAAAGGGGAGAAAGGGGTGTGTAGAGAGGGGGTGAGGAACTTGGGGGAGAGGGGGGGGGGCATAGGCGGGGCCCACGGCAAGCCTGTCACACTCCCCAATACCTATCCATCAGAGATAACAAATGGACTAGACTCGACTCGTGGTCGACCCGGTCGGCTCCCAGCCCACTCTGATCATGGCCAGTTGGACACACTTCAGACAAAAAATAATAATATAATAAATATAAATATAAAAGCCTTAATGATGGCCGGCACATCTATTGAAAATATGGAGGGGATATTGGATGCAGTGATGTAATGCGTGACATGTGCACAAGAATCATAACAAAGGGGTCTTATCATCTAGGATACAGATAACCCCCTCCACATTCGCCTCGAGTTCCAGGTCAGGCCAAAAATGTGTTATTCTTAAATGTGTGTCCTATTGAGGCCCGTGTCCATGGTGACAATGTATGCAATTAAAAATTGGGGGCTTCCATGCTCTTGCTTGAAAATTCATGGACTGGCGGTGAAGTTTTCCTGTATTCTGACACCATCGATTCTCATTCATATATGATGAATTACTTTTCGGCCTGTTCGTTGTCAAGACAAACGTGAAGTATCTGAATAATGCAGCAAAATCAGTCAACAAAGAAATAGCAACATAACAGCAACTGATGTCACAATAAAGAAATTGAAGAGAGCCACAACGTTTAAAAACACAGCAGCTGCATTATTTATGAAAATAGAAATTACCTACTTACATATTTATTTTGACATTGAATGCCACCAAGAAAAACTACTATGATGACACATTCAAAATGAATTTCATCTCGGCAGGTAATTAATTTTTGAAAATATAAACAAAGTGTTTGACAACAGAATCAATTACTTTGGAATGAATGAGATTCCAAACAATTAACTCGGACACTCGCTGTTTACATTGCCACAAGTGTTGACCACCGAATTCCCCGCACTGCCCGGAATGTGCGAGACAAGAGCGGCCAGGTGCCAAACGCGCTATTCCCAACGAGTAAGACGAAGTGCAACTGCAAGGGCATATAACCTCTTCGAGCCGAGCGGCCGACAACAGATGCGCACTACTCGAGGAGAAATCGGACGAGGACGCTGTCAGCGGCGGGGCGAGTGGCAAAACTGCGACCGTGCCCGCCCGAAGACGGCGCCCTCCGAGGCCAGGTAGGCCCTTGCGGTCTCCGTCAGGGCCCGGACCACGGCCCAGGGCCAGCAGGGAGCTGGTGATCGTCATGGCGACTCGCCTCGCCTCAACCCTCGACACCGACACCAACTCGACGCTGACGGGCCCGACCCCGGCCGCAGCCACAACAACGCTGCCTGCTGCTGCCTCCTCCTGCTACTCACTCTTGCTGGCCCGGTCCGTGCACGACGGCTTCTGGTTTGACTCGGACTTCATTCTGGAGCGGTTGTCACTGGTAACACTCGCGGCACAGGACGGCGGCGGCCGTCTGGTCTGATTCTTGACCCGAATTACGACTCCCTCCGCTCCGTAGTCCCAGTCGCAGCTCCGCTCGTGCTCGCCTCGCCTTTGCCACGGCCACGGGACTCGCAGCGCAGCTCGCCTCGGCCCTCGCTCGACGCGCACTCGGTCAGCGGCGGTCCCGGTCCCAGACCGGCTCGGTCCCCGGCCTGCCCCGGCCCCCCCGGCCCGCCCCGGCGGCCGGGACCCCCAGCCCCAGTCCCGCCCCCCCCCCCCCCGGCATGCCCTTCGCGGCCGCGGCCGCGGCCTACACGGCCTCGCCGCGGAGGGGTTTTTGGTGCGGCTGCGGCTACACGGCACCAGTTCGCGATACGGTTTAACAGACCAGCTGAACTGGTACCAACCCACATCCGGCTGCTGCCTTGCCTCGGCCGTTTCCCCGGCTACCGCGGCCTCGGCCTCGTCGACGGCGACCTCGAGCCCCAGATGTGGGCCGCGGGCCGTGGATGGGGCGGACCATGTGTTTCCGTCGGGGGGTATCGCCGGCTTGGGCTGCCATCTGTGGCAGAGGCAGAGCAGGGGGCCGGCCCCGCCCCGCCCCCATAACAGTCACGTCACGTCCACGATGTCCAGCAGCAGCTGGGCATCCCCCGGCCACCACCACGCACACGTAACCACCCTCCAAACTCAGCATCTTCCCTCCCGTCTCTCGTGATCTCACGCTACATACAGAACGCCTAATCCCCTCACTAGCACATCTCTAAAATGGTCGATTTCTTCGGGGGACGTGACACGCCTCCAGAAACAACGTCTGTTCAGATCCGTGTTATTGGTTGGTTTTTGTTTCCAAAGGTGTGTACTCAGAGGAACTCCACACACACAGAGCGTGCATTGAGGTCTCTCAGGAAAAACAGATGCAAAACATCTCAGAAAATGTCAAGAGCTTAAGAAATATAGACTTGATTTTGACAGAAATTACATATATCTTATAACAACCATGAAAACATACAATATTATATACATGAACACAGAAGACAATTCACACATCAAATAGCATATGAATTTTTGGTTGTTTCAAATCATCAGGTCACTCAAGTTACATATAATGCAGAGAATTTTCTTGAATTAAAATCCAGACAGGAGGAAAAGAGGAAACGTGTTCTACAAACAGATTTACAGACTTCTGCAAAACTTCTTCTATGACACAAATTAGTGGATTTGGGCCATTGATCTAAACAGCATTTGTGTTTGGTTCCTAAAAATTTTTTTTTTTTTAAAAGAAGAAAAATCTGCCTCACAAAGCCAAACAGTACAAAGTCAACAGATGTTTATTCTGTTAGTGACAAATTTACTTACGATAATATATACATATTTTTTTTTTTTTTGCAGAATGATCATAGCCATTTCTGGTGTTGGCTCCACCAGAGATAAAAAGACTTACAGGGTCTTCTCCACATACCATAGCCAGTTGCAGCCTATACCATTTATTAATTCACAAACCAGTTCAACACTTCCTCACTCAGGTTGATGAGACAAAATGACTCATCTTAAACATTTTTGAAAAAGTTCCTTTTTTTAACTAAAGGAATTAACCTACGCTTAATTAGACATGATTACTATTACAATCGAGCCATACATGTCTAAATTACCATACGAGCATAAAGTACACAGTACACAATAACACAGCAGAGGAAAGTAAAATCACAATTGAAGACTACTTCTTATTAAAGTCAATCAAACGCAAGCCATTTCAATCATAAATGGTAATGGAGTATAATAAGGAATTCTGCTCCAAGAAATCGAGTGGGTGGACGCAGTAAACAATGGAGATTCTATTAAAAATATAGTAGTAGAACCCGCTTATAACGTTGGTGCCCGGGAATGGCGGGCATCGACGTTACAACGAGGTCGACGTTATAAGGGGTCATTTTACATGGGAGAAGGTCCAAAAATGCTTGGGAATCAAAAACGTTAAAACGAGGTCGACGTTATAAGGGGTCATTTTACATGGGAGAAGGTCCAAAAATGCTTGGGAATCAAAAACGTTAAAACGAGGTCGACGTTATAAGCGGGCGACGTTATAAGCGGGTTCTACTCTCAAACAACAGCACTCCTTATGTCATTTTGATTGACCTGTCTTTAGTACTTACAGTCATACATGAAAAAATATATCACAAAACTTCATGCACATTAGAAAGGAATAAAACTAAAGGAAAGATGCTAAGTTCCATATTCCTCATCAATAACAAAGTCTGATGTGTTTTCTTCCATAACTAAAGGTGCCTCCTTTTCAGAATCTGATTCTTCTGATTCTTCTGAATCTTTATCTTCATTAGTTCCTTCTCCAGAAAGAGCCTCTGCCTTTCCTCTTTGGCTTGATCTATACCTCTGACCAGTAAATGAACTGCAAGTGGTTTAAGGAAAAGATTACTGACACAACAAGGACATCATGTATCTACTAACAAACTGGTAGTGCAGAAAGTTGTTGAAGTCAGTACAAGCTGTTGTAAACAGACCTTAGAGTATCTTCAGGAGTATGAGCAGAGTTAGAAGCTGATGGGGCACAATCTTCGTCAATAGTGTTCACATCAGGTAAGCTTTTCACCAAGTCCTTGAGAAAGTGAAAATGAGGATCTGACATTATGCATTGCTTCCTGCAGCACATAAAAGAAAAGATAGGCATTAGCCAACAACATCTGACAAGGAAAGGATAAAACTGTGAGAGAGAACATGGAATGGTGTTTGTTTTAAAATATTAGTACACTCACATGTGAGAAGGGCTGAGTGTACGGGCATTTTTGGCATTTGTAACGGCAAGAGCACCTTTCAGTAGAGACTGCACAAATAACTCCAATGTTCTAGGTAAAGTTATGTTAAGGAAAATCAAATCAAGTAGAAAAGTCAAAACTATATTTTAAAATTTCAAATTAAGATAAGAATAGAGCTACTGTCAACTGCATATGAATACATCAACAATCAATCAATAATGTGAGGTTCAAATAATATGTCTGTAGATAAAGGATATAAATAATGATGGGTACAGCCTGTGCAACTTTTCCAACCTGCTCATCGGTTTGCATAATTTTCTTGATTCGACCCTGCAACAAAACATATTTTTACACAAACACTGATGACAGGAGAACCATAGTGAATCCAATCTCCTCGTAGCAATAAAATAAAGTTGATCCCTTGGGCCACAAGCTTTGCATTCATGCTTTGAATTACCAGACGAAATTGAATTTATTAAAAAGACAGTAAATTCAGCTTCAAAACATAATTTGCATTCGAACTAGGTATCAAGAATTGACTTGTCTCCCTCATCAAAATGTAAAGAACATAGTTGGTGTATTTTGACAGGAACTGCCAATAACACTAACCTAAGTTCCTTCAAACACAAAAATATTTTCCTATCATCTTTGCAGCTAAATGTCAACTCGAGAATATAAACCTGAAAATTAAGTACTTTTTCAATAACGAATGTATGGTCGTTTATTCGACGTTGAACAAACTAGACAGCATCTATTATGGCTATGGCCTTTGGCTTATGGACATACTGTGTTTAAGGACACAGATATTCACTACATACCGCTGGAAAACGAGCATTATACTTTCTTCGCTTGCTGGGCATTATCATTAATTATCACGGCAGCTAAATTAAAACTGACAACTTTTCGCGAACGATTTAACGAAAAACTAGTGGGGAAATTCAGTCGGCAGAGGAATGGTGACGGGTGGTGGTGGTCGTGGTGGTGCAAGGTGCAAGGCAAGTGGTGCTCTCTGTTGGGCGAATTGTGAACGGTGGGTGGTGGGTGATTGCATGATGCAGCGTTAGTGGGAGGGAAAGCAGGGACATAACCTCCTTGAAAGCATTGCCAGTGTGTACTGTGTACGTGGTTTTTTGATTTTAATTGCTGTTGCATGCTGTGCTCTTACTGACGCTTTGATCGCAGGCTTTCCTGTTTGTTTTTACGAATGGCAACTGCAGCAGAAGACGTGGACATAAACTCAGTGTTTGATTCGGTTGCTCAGACCGAAGAGCGACTTTCAGCGGAAGGCTTCAGTGAGGGTTTCGAATCAGGTCGCCGGGAGGGAGCGGGTGAGGGGCTTCATCTGGGATACCACAGGGGTGCGGAGCTTGGGGCCGAACTCGGTTTCTACGCGGGGGCGGTTGAAGCCTGGCTGGCACTAGGACCTGATGTTGTTTCAGAAAAGGCAAGGCAGAGCTTGCACAAAGTCGCCGAGCACTTGAGAAGCTTTCCGAGAAGCAACGTTGACAATGTAGACATTTTGGCATTGGTGGATGTGGTCCGGGTGTCTTATAGACGGGCCTGCTCTCTGCTCAAGACAAATGCCACATATCCAGAGGCATCAAAGCTGTCCTTCTAACTAATCATAACTTGGAAATGACAAGATGAGTGAGACAAGGATTCTCGCTGTACAAGAAAAATTACACCAAGTCAAAGAGTTTCTTGAACCATGGAAGCCCTTGGTCAACGCTCATATGACTAATTTTATCTCACAAAACTACTGGGCTTTGCTTCCAGAGGATGTCAGAAGGGAAGCCCTCCTACTGTCAAACCATGATTTGCATGATACCTTCTGGGACTGGGGTTGCAATCCTGAGAAATTTCAACAACCAACTGCAATCGGAAAGTTCTTAAAAGACTGTTGGAATTTAACTCTAGCATCAAATTATGTGAATGATCTTAAGGCTGACCATCAAGAATACAGCAATTTATTCAAGGGACAAGCAAAATGCATGTCACCTAAGAAATACCATGAGGTTAACAATTTGAAAGAGGTTGTATCCTGTTTATGTGAAAGCAGTGGTGCTGATTGTGTGGTAGATGTGGGAGGGGGTAAAGGATACCTTGGAACTTCACTTGCATTAGAAAAAAAAATGAATGTCTTGAGTATTGATTCCAAACCTGTCAATACCAAAGGAGCCCTTCACATTTTTAAAAAGATTGAGGCAAGTAATGCTCATTCATTTAAAAAAAATCTCAATTCACAGCATTATTTGTGCAAGTGCGAGAAATGTTTCCTTCTTTGACTAACAATTTTTGTATTATTTTTTTTTTTCAGAAAGATGCTCACACAGAACATATCCCAAAGTCAATGTACAGGCAAGTTACAGCTTTTGTTACACCTGAAACAAATTTGAGCTTACTTGCCAGTGAGTACTTTGAAACCAAATCAGAATATAAGATTTGCCTCACTGGTTTGCATGTTTGTGGTGACCTTGCATCAACTTGTATAGAACTCTTTTGCAAGAGTTCTGATGTATTATCAATGTGCAATATTGGTTGTTGCTACAATTTATTGACAGAAAAATTTGAGTTGAATCAGAAATTAGAAGGAAGTGTCAACAAATCTGGATTTCCAATGAGTGATTTTCTGAAAAATCAGTGTTACTCTTTGGGTCGGAATGCAAGAATGCTTGCGTGTCAGTCACTTGATAGAATTTGCAATGAAAAGAGGGTAAGCAGTTTTAAAGGGAATTATTAAGTTGGAAAGGTTTCCGTTTTTAACTTTTGGATTGTCTGTTTTTCAGGTCATGAAGCCAAATTTTTTCTGGCGTGCAGTACTGCAGGTTCATTTGGAAAGGTTGTTTGGACCAAAATGTGACTTAACTGTTGGACGTCAATGTTCTAAAGCCACAAGCCTTATGGACTATTTCCTGATTGCACAAAAATCCTTGAAAAAAGACTTAGAGGTTTGGATATTAACCTCGTATATACTGTAGAATTACTTTTCTGAAAGGATGACTTCTAATATATTGTCGAATCATTTACAGCTTACAGAAGAAAAGGTAAAAGAATTGGCTGAAAAAACACATGGCTCCTATGACAGTATGGCAAAGTTTTACTGCTTCCGACTGGCACTGGCTCCTGTTATTGAAACACTTATTATTCTGGATAAATTACTCTATTTACATAACCAGGTTTGTTAAGTACAGTAGGACAATTATTGATAAGTACCTGAATGTGCTAGAATGTTTTCTTTGCTTTTTTTGTTTTGAAAGGGTGTGGATAGAGCTTACATCTGTAAGGTCTTTGATGCAGTTCAATCACCACGGTGCCATGGTTTGATAGCAGTGAAGTCAAACAGGAATAAAGTCACTCCAAAATAAAATAGTTTTGTATCTGTGATATAATCCAAACAAATGCTTTCATGATCATAATGCAAAATGAAAATGATAACAGTCCTCCATAGTTTTCAAACATAATAATTGAACTGCATGAGTTCTAAAAACAAGTAGAAATAACAATGGCATTGGAGATTTATAATTAACACCATCCTAAAATGTCTTCATGCGTTTAGTCCTAAGCACACTTGGAACATGTTGTGTTTGGCTTGCATAACCTGACCACACAAAATTCTTAATATTGCCTTCCATGAGTGGCAGTGGTATACTTGGGAACCCTTGGGGGAGAGACCTAAATTACAGAGCATATTCGGGACTACACTGGAATTGTTACACTACTAAGAGGCTCACTGACTATAAAAATACAACATTGAATAACAACAATAGACTATATTGACAAACTTATTCCATCCCATAAGATGGATAGAAAAATATGTATCCCTCTCCAAACTTCAACCAGAGCTGCAACACTTAATATTTCTATACCGTGTTACTGTTGAGATATTAAAGCACTGGATCCCACAACTGATTAGGGGAGACCAGGCCTGCACCATGAAGGCACCTAGGGCCATAACACTGCCACAGTTTACATTATCATGATTAATGACAACAACCCTGTCTCACCAGATCCAATATACCCTGCCTTGGGGCTCAACAAGCTTGGAGACATAAATGCACAGCTGTTAACAGCTAAATGCTAAGCCACACAGCAAAGTCCAAAAACAAATTTTCAGACCATCTCAGGTTTTAGTACCTCAAACTTCTAAGAGAAAGGGGAAGGCACTTGGGTCTCTGCCAAAGTTATCACAACATGCCGGATTCAACATGTATGTGGGTGGGAGGCTAACCTGCAGTCTTCAGTTGTATGCACAATACCTTGCCTCACCAATACTGTCTGCCATGAAATCATGAAGCACTCCAAATAGATAAAATGAAACTAACTCCATGGCAAGATTGAACAAATATTCAAAGGGCACACAAACATTATAAACATACTAATAACAATGTAAGTATTTACTACCATATCAATGTTGATGCTTCAAAATGTAAGAGCACAAGCAAGAAAAGAGAATTGAACAAGGTACTCTGAAACAATAGCGAGTCCTCAGATGTGTTCAGTTATGAAAATGCTGAGCTTCAAATTACACATACATGTAAGAACTTAGCTTTAAGTACAATAGAAACGACATATGTTCCCTCCAATACCTGGTCTGCATACTTTTGAGCAATTGCAACAATTTTCCTTACTATTTTATTTTACACTACACAAATAAATAAAATATACTGATGCCAACTTTCCTCTCCTTGGCAGACAATACTGTGGTTTACAGCTCAGATACAGTAAATAAGTAGAAATGCCATCACTAGTGTGGCATAACTGGATTGCGTACACATCCCAAAACACATCATTTTTCATTCTAAATGAATAAGAAAACAAACCTAACAACTTGATGCCAAGTTGAAATATTGAAACTATGATACATAATGTAAAATTTATCACTGTAGCCAGCAGCACAAAACCTCAATCATCCAATTTCTCAAAAATGTAAAACACTACAAAACCACAACAGGCAAAATTTATCTCATAACATTTAAAATGTGAACTTTAAAAAATCACCTAAAATAAATCTTCAATGTCACTGCTTTAGGAACATTACAGACAAATGCACTATGATACAGCAGCTCTTTAGCTCATTTAGCACCATGCTAGCACTACTAAAATATAAATACAGGAAGGCATTAAGGGTTTATCACCCATGACAACATATTACAAAATTGTAACAACAACAGCTTTATCAAGTAACATTTAAGTAACATCTGTCAGTTTAATACATTAACTACAGGTACATTTACTTGTGCTTAGGCACATAGACAAAAACTGGTAAAAGGTCTTCCCATGAGTAGAGGTTGCACTTCAGTCAAAAAACTGAAAATATGAACATCACATTAAACTACCAATTTGTTCAACTTAAAGTGGGAGATTAGTAATAAAAGAAAACACTGGGAGAAATATGAAACAAAGTAGACTCTTTGGCCATGACATTAGAATTAGAAACAAATTAAAATGGAAATAAATCTCCAATATATATAATTTTTTATTTTTTTTGAACAGTATAGTTCTGACGCAATACCTTAGGTACATGCTTGATGGAAGGAAAACGTTACTACTTATGGAAGAACTTTGGTTCTGTATCTCGAGATGTGAAAAAACGTTATTTTACTTTTCTTTTTAGGTAAGATCTAAATCTTCCATCAACTTCAAAAGATCAAACATGCTTGATATGTTTAAGTTCCTACATTCCAAGCTGGCAACAAATGTCTCCCATTCCAATTCAACAACAAATGCAAAATACTTTAAAGCTAACTTACATCCAACAGGGTCTGAGGTTAATCTGGTGTAGCAAAGAGTTCCAGATAAAACTATTCTTGGTCTTTTGGTAACAATGACTTCAGTTCATCAACACTGCTTTCCGCAACTGTCTTTTTTTCACCGCTCGGAGAAGTTGACTTGGACTGGCTGTTACTTCTTGATACAGCTGCTTCTTGCTTGCCTGGACTCAGAGGTTTTCGGACACTGCCGTTTGGACTAGTTTCTTTGTTGTTTGGTGCTGAAGAAGAGATACTAGTTTGAGCTTGCAACCCTCTGTTCAAGTTATTCTTGTCTGCCTAAAAACAGTACACAGGTATGGTCAATTTTTACTTCTCTGAGGTGGGTACTCAACAGTTTTCTCAGCTTCAGTTGGACACTTACAAGATTTTTTTCTGATGCAATTTCACGTCGGCATCTTGCTTCATCATCGTCCATGGCATGCAGCAGCTACAGAATGTCAAAATAGTCGAAGTTAACATATTGACTCTTAAGAAAACGATAATGTACAAATGTGAAACTGAACAATGCATACCTTATCTACTTCATCGTCAAAATACTCATCGGTTGAATCTTTACGGCTCAAAGCCATGAGAGTGGCTTGTTTGGCAGCCATGTACGCAGCCCTTCTCACACGTACATACAGAACATCCATGATCGCACGAACAGTATAATCCGGTACAAAAGTATGACGTAGCATTACATCCAAGTTAACAGATTGAAGACTGCCCATATTGGTAGGAACAGAAGGCGACTCAGCTGCATAAAGAAATAAAATGCATTGAACCAACACCAAAATTTGTGAAATTAAATGTTCTGTACAAAAGTTGACTTACCGACACTGACACTCTGCATTAGTGCTTGAGTACCAAAATAAGTAAAGGGACCACTTTCAAACATCAAATTTTCTTTCCCAACTGTGACTTCAACTCGTCCTTCCAGTAAAAGAACAAAGTAGTCAGCTGGCTTGCTCTGCAAACAAACACAAGTTAATTACTTTGAAATTCAAGTTCAAATGGAAACATTTTAAGTGTTGATTAAATTGTTGATGAATACCCTACCTGTTGGTAAATTATTGTTCCAGGATCCTGCCTAGCCTTTTCCTTGTTTTTCACCTTGATATGAAATATAACATCATGTTTCAACAAACGGCGCAAGATTGTTTCAGAAATATTGTGAGGTTTGAAAGCTTCCACACCTAAAACAAGTGACAATATAAAATGAAAGAACTTACATAAAAAATTGATTGAAGCGTCATCTGAATTAACACTCACTTGCACTAAGGTACTGGAAGGTTGCTAATGTTAGCTGAGGAGAGATCTGAATGCGTTGGTTCTCCCGGCGCTCGCAAAAGACTGTGAAATCTTGTTTCAAATTCTGTTTTCTGCGTTTCTTGGATCTGTTGTCAGCTGAAATGTGCAGCATAAGAAAATTAAAATATTATGTAACAATGACATGGTAATCTGTATTCAATGGGTGCATCCACTTACTAAAGACATCAGTTTCATCTACAATTTCAGCCTGTATGAGCTCTTCAATAACATCTTCTAGAGTGATGAGACCAACTGTTTCATAGAAGGGATCTCCTTCACCTTCACTGTTAACTCTGTGTACCAGAGACATGTGGCCTTTGATGCCTAAAAGAAAAACGAAATATTACAACAACAAAAAAGCAAGCAGAAAAACACAGAACCAAACTAAAGAGCACAATGGAACACATTGACAAAAAATAATTTAAAAGTTAAAAGCGGAAGACGAACTCACCATCCTTAAACTGTTTGAACATAACATCGAGAGTGGTGTCCTCAAACACAAAGTTGCACTCATTCTGATAAAACTGGCAGAGGGTCTTGAGGGGCGTCTCATCGTCAGGATCCACAAAGGCCAGATCCTTGATGTACAGCATCGTCACAATGTTGGTGCGCCTGCCATCGAACACCGGCACGCGCGAGAAACCTAAAACACGTACACGGGCAGTTGCCATCAGTCCATGTCCCCCTGCCGACCAACTCCTGTAACCACGGAGCTGAGCTGAGCCGAACCCTACCAGACTTCATGATCTCGGAGACCGTCTCGAAGTCGAGGATGGAGTCGTAGGGCAGCATGTACACGTCCTCCAGCTTGGTCATCACGTCGGCCACTGTCTTCTTCCGCAGCTCCAGCGCCCCGGCAATGATGTTCACCTCATCCTTCTCCAGGTCGTTGAACTCTGTCGTCACCTGAGCAAACCCAAGAATTTAGGAAAAAATTACAATGAGAAATTGATATTCTTTTTGAAGGCTTGAACATTTTGGTGGAATGCATTTCACTTCTTTTTTTTTCTAACGGCAAATATTTTTCAATTTTTTCTTCTTCGTTTTTTTTTTTTGAAAAAAAAATCCACCTCCAAAGACGGCCTTTCGAGGCGACATTTGAGCCCGAGTGGAGCTTCGCGCTTCGCACCTTGACGAGCTCCTTGATGCGTTCTCTGGTGTACACGTTGCCGATCTCCTCGCCCAGCGCCCAGTCCAGCAGCTTGGAGATGGGGTAGCTGAGCGGCGAGGTGAGCGCCATCACCACCTTGGTGATGTTGATGGTGCGGGCGCCGACGGCCAGCCCGTGCCGGGAGCACACGGCCTGCGGCGTGATCTCGCCGAAGATGACGATGGCCAGCGTCGAGCAGATGACGGCTACCAGCCCGGACGTCAGGTCGTCCATCAGGATGGTCAGGGTCGAGTTGACCAGCACATTGCCGAGCAGGATACTGCAAACACGTTTCACACACTTCAAGCTTGTGTGGACTGTAGATGAGGATATGTACATCTCAGGTTTGGAGTGCACACAGAAAATTCAGATTCAAACTCCAAGTCAAATTTATAAAAAATAAAAAAAAAAACTAGCAGAAAAGAAAGTCTTTTTTCTTTTTTTTACCGAAAAAGTTTACAAAAATGATTTTTAATTTATTCGGTTTCAATTTATTCGAGATGACGTTGTCTGCGGCACAGCCCGGGCACAGCCACTCTGATGACGACAAAGACACCAACCAGGTCGTTCATACATTCGTGGTTTATGGTTCGGCCATATTACGCCATACAGCGCGTCTGTCTCGTGCATTTGGTAAACACAAACGCACCGCCCCCCGCCCCCTTCCCTTCCCCCCTGCGAGTCAGCCAGTTTTACACCAACCGTTACCGGCGTGCACCGCCTCGGACCCGTTTGCCCCTCACAGAACAGCGAATGGCGAGTCCAAAACGGTGAACGTCACAGCCCCCCCCCCCCCTCCACCCTCCCGTCGCTGCTTCAGCAGATTTACAAGCCATCAGTCTTCTCCGCTTGGAAAAACACTACCTAGTGAGAAATGCGACGCTGCGCGGCTGGGCGCGGCACCCCGCCCCGCCCCGCCCCGCCCCCTAACCAGCCCGAGGGGGCCCTTCACATGGCAGCAGACCAGGTACTACGTCACACTTGTAGGCGGAGGCGGGGTCCCAGTCAAGTGTGACAGGCGGCATGGCAAGGTTAGGTTAGGTCAGCCCCGAGACAATGAGGGGGGGGGGGGGTAAATGTTCCAAAGCGGTATTAGGTAATATGTGACTCCCCTCCGCGCGCTGGCGGGACTGCTAACACAAACAGTCTCTGTCACACGTGTCTGTCGTGTCACGTCACACGTCACGTCACGTCGGGGACACACGTTTGCTCAAGATAACGGCATTCTGTAGAGAATGCATAATGAATGAGCCAGCGGCTGACATCGTCACACACACACACACACCAGCAAATACATCCCCCAGACGTGGCGTGCAGCTCAGAGGTTGTATACTAGACCTCTCCAACAGGGTATTCCAGAGCGCATCCTCAAACGGAAGTCAGAGGGGGCGGCGGTGCAGACCAACCGACCCCCTCCACGGGCCAAGATGGGTTGGCGAGGGGCGCCGGAAGGTACTTCCATACCTTGCCTTCCGTTTCAGGAATACCCTACAGCCTAGCCCAGCAGGGGGTGATGGTGGTGGTGTTGGAGGGGGGGGGGGGGGGATCGACATTTCTGATTCACAAGCAGCCAAAGGTCAAGCAGCGCCCTGGCCGGGCCGGGCCGTACCGCCACGGTAACGCCCTGCTTGGGCTGCCGCGGGGTCTGGGGTGGCAGAGCGCCTGCGAGCGCCGGGGTAGGCCAGCCCGCAAGACGCGCGTGCACTGCACAGGTCGGCTTTGCCTACCTACCAGGCGCCCTCCTTAGAGGTTTCTCCTCACCTGCAGAGCAAGAAGTTGCCGTGGTTGCGGACGGGTAGGATCACCTTCGCGAAGCGCCGCTCGCGCTCCGTGCCCGTGTTGCAGACGATCTTGAGGTCGGTGCGGTCCAGCGACATGAGGCCCAGGTTGAGGCCGGAGAAGAGGGCCGAGAAGGACAGGCAGGCAAGGATGATGACGATGGCCAGCCAGACAGGGATGAGGCGCTCGAACGAGCGGAACGAGAGGTAGGGGTCCGTGCCCTGGTGCTGCCACTGGGACTCGTTGGTGGCGCGCACGCACAGGTACTGGGGCTGGCCGGGCATGGCCAGCGCGGCGGGGGGCAGCGTCACCCTCACCAGCGCCGACTTCTGGTCCGCCGTCACGTTGGTCAGCTGCGGGAACAGGAGACAGTCCGTCGTCAGCGGGGGGGCGGATACAAATCACGTCCGAGACGCCGCATGCAACGTCACGTATTATGCAAACAGTCCCTGCCATTTGAAAGGAAAAATCTGAAGGGAAAAGAAAACTCTTCCTCCACCTCTCGCCTACGTTCAAAAGGTCCTCAACGACCTTCCCCCGTCGCAGCGGACGCCCAAAAAGAAAACAACAAACAAACAAACTTTTGACAAATTCTTCTGTTTCCCAAAAGGCAGAGGAAGGCCCGGGCGTGTTCCGTTCCGCCATGCCAGAATCTCGGCGTCCTCGGAAATACAATCCGATTAGAGCCCTTCCCAAGACCGAAGCCCTCTGGGCCCCGCGCGTGTGTGTGGGGCCCGGCAGGGCCACTGGCCGCCCTGCCTAGCCTGCTCCGGGGGGCTCCGGGGGGCTCCGGGGGGGGGGGGGGGGGCGAACCTGGGCTGACCCCACCGAGAGGAAAACTACACGGGGGCTCTACACATGCTCTTAAAAACAATTCAGTGTAAACTGTAAAAAAAAATTCAGTAAAAACTGTACACATTTTCACTGAGACATTAAAAAATTTCCACCGAAAGATTTAAAAAAAAAATTTTTTTACTGAGAACTGGGTGATTACTTAAGTTTTCCACAGCAAAAAAAAAAACAGTTGAAAATCACCCAGTGAGAAGCCAGGTCCACACTCACCCTGAAGTGCTGGGTGCCGGGGTAGAAGTCCCTGCAGTCCTGGCCCTTCTCGGCGGCCGTGTACGTCACTCCGATCTCGGCGCTGGGGGAGAAGCTGCTGCCGAACAGGCGCAGCGTCACCTCGGAGCCCACCAGCACCTCGGGCACGCCGTCCTCCGCCATGGAGGCCCCGTGCGACGACGCCTCGACGCGGAAGCCCAGCACCCACGGCTGCGACACGCCCGCGCCGGCCACGCTCCACTGCTGCTGCCGGCGGCGCCTGAAAGTCCCGGTTCAAGTTCAAGTTAGAGTTTCCGATGATGCGCCGTCATGGCCGCTATCACAGCTGTGACCCCTGACCTCTGACCTCTGCTCGGCGGGCCGCCGTTGGCCCGAGAGCACTGGCCGGTCACCATCTGCCCACCGGGCCTAGTGCCTAGTGACGGACGGGCGCCCGCCGGGGTAGGCCAGCCCGCACGACACGCGTGCGTGCACACGGCGGGGCTGCCTACCCGGCAGAGGCGCTCTTGCAAAGTCGTCGTCGTACACAAGCTCTCGGAGGCAGGCGCCGCGCAGTGCGGCGCTACACTGCGGGCTTGCCAAGGGGGAGGGGGGGGGGGTGAAGAGTGAAAGTGGTGAGGAGGGGGGGGGGACGGCGCCGCATAGGGGGGTTGCGGGGGCAACGGCATTAATTTGTGTTTACGATCTGAAGTACGATACCTACGTTCCCTCACGGTGCTATACCACATATGTGTGTGTGTGTGTGTGCGTATGTGTGTGTGTGTGTATATGTGTGTGTGTGTGTATATGTGTGTGTGTGTGTGTGTGTGTGTGTGTGTGTGTGTGTGTGTGTGTGACACTGTCCCCGCACGCAGGCCAGGGGCCGGGGGCCTCGCTGGCTGGCTCTCACAGCTCTCGCGGCAGGCGGCACAGCAGCCCCCCCCCGCCGCACAGTCGGCGCAGTATACAGGGGGGCCCCCCCAAGCCGGTCGATAAGCAAGGAGGGAGGCATCGCGCTCCGCTGTCGCTGCTGCTGCTGCTGCTGCTGCTGCTGCTGCTGCTGTTGCAGTCTCCCGCCCGGCGCGTGGCGGCACGTGGGCGGCCCGTGCCGCCTCAAGTATTCGGCGCGCGGCCGCCGTCGCGCACAGGTTGCCACAGTGTAGTAATCTCTGGGGCAGTGCACACTATAGCAGAGCCCCGCGGCGCTGCGGGGGGCTCGGTGGCCCCGCCGCGTGCACGGAAGCCGGGCGGGGCGGGGCGGGGCCAGCCGCCAGCCACATAAAAGGCGTAATTCGCATCAGCGGCGTGCGGCTCACAGCCCCCGCGGCCAACAGCCGCCGCCGCTGCAGCCGCAAGGCTGGACGGGCCGCCGACAACAGTATCACTCGACACTTCCTGCAGCCACGTCAGCCCCCCCCGGATCGCGTCATGACGGGGACGTGCCGCGCCTCGTCATGGGACGACACCGCGGCCTCGGATCCTCGGATACCCGCCGTGACACATCCTCCCCTCACACGGTGCACCACAGTCACACTGGGGCACCATGTTGGCAATGCAGGGCCCCCCACTGTTTCAAATTGTATGCTATTCGTGCTATTTTATTAGTTTAAAATTTAAGGTTAAAAAATTTAAAATCAAAACTCTTATCTTTTGTTTTTATCTTCTAATTTATTTCTCGTGTTTCTGATTTCCATTCGTATTTATTTTTTTTTACTTTTACTTTTTCACCCTTTTTTGTGTGTCTGGCCTACTATTGCCCCATTGCTCCCGGCTTGCTACGTGTATGTGATGCAAGTGAGACAACCTAATACGGCCTCTCCTATGCCTCAGCCCCTACCCCTTTCCCTCTCTTCCCATCTCTCTCTCCCCCACATGCACTTGTCCCTCTTTCTTAGACTTATCAGGCTTATCAACGCCAAGAACCCCTTCGTGTCCAAGGCTCGTTGCGCGCGATCTAACCCAGCGCGGCGCCGCGCGGCGCCCAGTCAACCCTCAGAGACTCACACCCTCCTCCCTTCCCCCACATTCCCCTCTCCCTTCCGGACACTGCTCTATATTTAGAATACACGCAGCACCCACCCCCAATACGGGGAGGGAGGGAGGGAGGGAGAGAGAGAGAGAGAGAGAGAGAGAGAGAGAGAGAGAGAGAGAGAGAGAGAGAGAGAGAAGGGCGGGACAAGGAGACACCGAAAGGAGAGAGAAAGAGAGAATGACGGATAAGGAGGCACCGAAAGGAGAGGAAGAGAGCCATGAGCCGACTTGCGAGTGATGAGCAGAAACGCCGCCACCGTGCGACTTTTGTATATGCCGTGGTCACGTGGTCGGAGCCGGCGGCACACGTCGCGCACACGCCGCGCACACGCCGCGCACACGCCGTGCCACAAGCCGCTCACACGCCACGCCACACGCCGGGCGGCCGCGTTCATTCACTTTGCCCGGCTGGCCTGCTGCCGGCTAGTATGGTACGGCTGGCCCCGCCCCAAACCCACAACGTCCCGACACAAACGTCACCATAAAATGTAAAAAAATTAAAAAAAATTAGCGCGGTGAAAATGACTTTTCGCCTTATTCCCAGTGCTTGCTGAAACAGCCGAGGGGTTGTTACCCTCAAGGGGGCCCGACAGTAACCGGTGCGAACAGTTCTCCGAGAACTTCACCTGCCACCCCTCATCCCCCGCGGGGGACAGCATGGGGAGGTGGTTTGCGAGGGGGGGAGGGGCACAAAACCGGTGCGTCGGCGTGATCCGGTCTGCACTGGCGCGGCCTACAGGATCCTGGCAGCGCCCGGGCGCCCTGCCAGCAGGCTGCCCCCCCCCCCCCCCCCCCCCCCCCCGCCACAGCCCTCTGACGGTGAGGGGCAGGGGGTGGTCTGGGCCTGTCGGGCCGTCTGCGTGCCCCCCCTCCCCCCTCCCGACTGACCGGAACGGGACGGGACGCAGCTTTGGTGGCTGTTTTGAGCTCGAGAGGGAAAGGGGAGTGGGTTCCCAATGGGGCGGGGAAGGAGAGAGGGGAGGGGGGAGGGGGGAGGGAAGGGGTGCTGACCTAGCTGGCGTCCATAGCCCCAGGGCGGGGGGCAGGGGGAGCACGCGAAAAGAGGGCGTGCTGTCCACGGCGGCGTTCGCAACATTTTATGCAAATTAGGCTCAGAAAAAGATGAGAACTTCAGGGAACGACGCTACCTCACATCCATCAAGTATGTGTGTGTATGCGAACAGAGGGTTTCCAATGCGGCTCAGAAGCGGAAGCTGAAGAACAAAAACACTTCCAGATCGCGGAAACTCTCCAGAGCAGGAATGAGAAATATCGAGGCATAAAGGCCGCGCCGAATATGGGAAATAACCTCCTAAACCCCAGTTTCTCATACCTGCCCTCGAGAGATTCCGGTCTGGAAGTGTTTTTGTTCTTTCACTTCCGTTTCCGAATCTTATTGGAAACCTCATTTGGCGTGATCCTACGCCACCTAGCCTTCTCTCGAGAGGGGCGCACGTGCGAGAGGAGACACGCAAAATTTCAAAAGAAAGTGTACGAAATAATTCGACTGAAATTTTTCTATCATGACACATGTTACTGCAGGCGGTCAAAACCGGTCAAAACTCGTACCGATTTTGGCGCCGATGCTGGGGGGGGGGGGGAACCGTGGGGTGGCGGCATGAGAGAAGAGCCCTTCTCTCATGGTGGCGGTGCCAGGCGTGCCAGGCCGGGGCGGGCGGGGCTCGAAATACGCCGACGCACCTGCAAGATGACATCTCTCCTCTCCTGTCGCGGCCGAGAGAGACAGAGCGGGACGTGCAGAGAGACAGACGGAGAGGGTCTGCTTCTGCGCGGCGCGATCGGCCCGGGGGGGGGGGGGGGAACTGAAGGCAGTCGGCACCCTGTTAGCGCCAACTCGGCGCGAACCATACATCGCGCCGCTGTTGTTGTTGTTGTAGGAGTAGTGACAAAGCCGTATGAGAAACTCGTCTCGCAACTACAAAACCGCAGCTAAATATGAAAAATCACGTTGTTGATAAAAAAAATTCCCAGCGTCGTGGGGTTCTAGGGAGATAGAGGGAGGGAGGGGCGTATTTTCGCGCGCATTCGCACTGCCGCAGCTCCGGACGATTGGCAGAGTTGCTGGCGACGTGGCAGCCGAGGGGGGGGGGGGGAGCTGCATTGGAAAGGGGGGGGGGGGGGGCATTCCCACCACCCCCAACCCATATCCAGCGTCCTAGGCCAAGGTTTTTTTGGAGAGAGGGGTGGGGAGCGGGCTAGGTGGTAGAGGGGCAGAAGGGAGAGAGAGAGAGAGAGAGAGAGAGAGAGAGAGAGAGAGAGAGAGAGAGAGAGAGAGAGAGAGAGAGAGAGAGAGAGAGACATTGATGGAGACAGACAGTGAGGGAGAGAGACGCAGGGAGGGAGTGAGTGAGTCACACTTCCATCCTAATCGCAGGTGCTAAAGCGGCCCGAGGGGGTCTCTGCCTTTTCCTCTGTGTATTTTTCGCCGTTGAGTGAGAATGTCCCCCCCCCCCCCCCCCCCCTCCCCGGGGCGACAACACACACGCACACAGAGGAGGACCTGAGCAGAGCACGTTGGTGACGTTCACGACCCCGTCGGCAGCTGGCAGGGCCCCGCCCCGTCCATGGGCCGCAGGGGCCGCCCCGCCCGCCACCGCGGCGTCGCTGATTCCCGCGGAGCCGACGCCCAGATAACGAATCGATACAGTGCGCCCTTTCTTGTTTTCTTTCTTTCTTTCTTTCTTTTTTTTTTTTGTTAACGCCCGCCCCGGTGTGCCAGGCTTTTCTGTTCTCTCCTTACCCAGGGGGGCAGGTAGGGGTGAGGGCCGTGAGGGCCAATACACACATGGTCCACACCACTAGCGCCTGCGGGCCGCAGGGTAGGCCAACCCGCACGGCACGCGTGCGCCACGGGCCGAGGCTGCCTACCTCCCAGGCGCCATGTGGCCACAAGAGCGGCGGCGGCGGCGGGAATCGAACCTCGGACCGCCGTTTGCGTCTGTTTGCCGGGGTGTTGCGTCTGTTTGCCGGGGGGGGGGGGGGGGCGCGTCGCTCTGCAAGTGTGACAGGCGAAACCATTTCGCGCCCGGTCAGCACAAACACCCACACCCAGCCGGACGGACGGCCTTGGGGGGGGGGGGGGGGGGGTTGTCAAGCTAAAGTGAGGGGGAACGCTGCTGCGGGTGCGGGGCGGCAGAGGGGTGAAAGTCGTGGATCAACTCCCAAATATTCTCGGAGAACGTCGCAGCTCGTATCAGGGGAGATGTCCGTGCAGGGTGAGTCATCACTCGGTAACACACACACACACACACACACACACACACACACACACACACACACACAGAGTGTCGGCACGTCACTTGTCAACGGCCAGGACACGCGCCCCTCTCCGGGTAATCACTTATTGAGCACGCCCCCCTGAGTGCTGGCCGGGGCCCCCGCGGCCCCCCTCCTCAGGGCCCGACGGCCACCTGTCCGCGGCCCACCACGGACACGGCCACGTTGTCGACCCCAACAGAGCCAACATACGAACGGCCTCGGGTGGGTGGCTCCGGGACTTCCCCTGCCGAGTGTGACGAGCACTTCTTGGCCTCAGCCCACAGCTTACGCTCCGAGCTCTCCACGGCGGCGTCCATTAAAAGTACATCCACACGTGTTTTGTCGCAGAAACCAGAACACCTAATATGCGAATGGCGCCTTGTGGGTAGGCAATCAAGGTTCCTGCGCGCGCGCGCGTCGTGTGGGCTGGCCTACCCCGGCACTCACAGGCGCTCTGCGCCGCGGCGCGTTCGCGGCAGTGTTCTCAATCGGGCCCGAAAATCTTCTGTCTCTCTTCTCATAAGACCAGCATGAGTGTGACAGAGATAGAAGATGCTCTTGCCCGAGCTTGCCCGCCCGACTGAGAGCACTGGTTCGCGGGCCGAATCTCGGATAGCCGTCGGAAACATACTCTGCCCCGCCAGGCTCTGGTTGACGAGTGCCCGCCCCCGCCCCTTTCGGACGCCTTCGACCTCCGTGCCCCTTCTTAATTTTCACAATTTCCCGCCTTGCCTCTGTTTTCGGGGCGGAACGGGGCCCGGGGGACGCCCACTCCACTGCGCTGTAACTCCGCTGCGCTGCTCTGCTTCCCTTTGTCCTTGCAGTCTACTTGTACTGCTGCTGCTGCTGCTGCTGCTGCTGCTCCTGAGTTCCACGGCACAAACGCCTCATCAGGAGTGGAGGGATGGGGAACGGGGGGGGGGGGGCGACATGGCACGGCACGAATCCGTACGCTCATGCCATGCACCGGCCGAGGAGAAGAATCCGGTTCAGGGCAATCCCTTTTCTTCCCTGTGCCGCTCCCGCCGTCTTCAAGGTGCCCTTCAGCTTGAGCTGTATACGTCGAGTGGGGGGGGGGGGGCTCACGGCCCGTCCAGATGTCCAGGTCGGCGTCCGGGCCGGGAGGGGAGCCTCTGGCGCCTCCGGCAGACCGGGCAGCGCAAATACTCCACGACGACGCTCTGATGTGGGTTCGAGTCCCGGCAGCGTCGGCCGTATCGGGCCCTTCGCAGTCCCTATAGGATGTCCGCCCTGGGGATACAGCGAACCGCAGACCAAAGTTCGCAAAAAGGTCAGACCCGTCGTCTTTCCTCCACAAGAATAGTTGGAATGAAAATTTTTTTTTTGTTTTGGGGGGGGGGGGGGGGAATTGAATACGTAAATTTTCCGGGAAGCAATCAACATGTTCTTCCAGCCATGGATCGGGGGGGGGGGGGGCAAGAGGAATTAGCCCCCCCCCCCCCTCAGGCACCCGGGAGGTAGGCAACCTGCGAAGCTTTCCGCCTGTAAGTAGGCAGAAAGTGATGCACTGCTCCTCCCTACGGCTCCTCCTGGATCCGCGCCTGTGTTCTGTGTTCTTCTGGAAACTCTTCAAGTCTCCCTGGCACCGCCGCAAAGTAAAATAACCGAGATGTCGCATCCTGCGTGTCTTGTGGGTGTGGGTGTGTGTGTGTGTGTGTGTGTGTGTGTGTGTGTGTGTGTGTGTGCGTGAGGCGCGCGCGCGGTCCTAATGGCCCTAATCAAATAGCGACCACACATGAGCGTCGGACAAGGGCCATAACTGTGGCCGCCAGGCCAGCGAGCGCGGCAGCCACACACGGGTGGACTAGTAAATGTGGGGCTCTAGGGTGGACATGTGTGGAAGCGGGGAAGTGTGAGGCGCAATGGGTAGGGAAGTTGTGAAGGATATCTCTTCCTTGTCAGAACACACCCGGCTGAAATGAGGCAAAGCCCCCTTGTCTCACATCTCCGCTCTGCACCACTATCACCAGGGCAAATAACAGCAGGAGAAACTACCATGGCAATTTATAACAGGAGGAAAATGGTAGAGAGGCGAGGTCAATGATTCACTATGGTCATTTTTTTTTCTTCTTCCTACTGTAGAAGCAGCAATGGTGGCAAAAATATTTTGCAGAAGGCTGACTTGCAAAAA
This sequence comes from Odontothrips loti, assembly GCA_038380765.1. Classification (NCBI taxonomy): domain Eukaryota; kingdom Metazoa; phylum Arthropoda; class Insecta; order Thysanoptera; family Thripidae; genus Odontothrips; species Odontothrips loti. Next base: position 6,754,327 of record CM076257.1, on the reverse strand, counting down.
AGATTGCAAACCCTAATTTTATCACAAATTTATTTAGTGGAAGTACAGAGTTCCTAATTTTTGCAAAGCATATTCTATGACTTTCCAGACAAAATTTTGAAAATTCCCATGACCGTTTCCAAACATTTATATTTAAACTTTTTAATTTTCTTGATAATTAGTTTAGAAGTATTTTTATACGTAGGTACTTTTTCACGGTTACCCAAAGTTTTCCTTGACTTTTCCATGATTATATATTTTTCCCAATCCTTTCCAGGTTTGTCTGGCTTGTGGGAACCCTGTACTATTGGAAGACATGGAGCTTATGAAATTCCACGGGTAAAGTCTGTAACATGGTTGGAAAGCATGTAGATTAAAACAAGCCATAGAACTAAACTCTCAGAAATTTAATGTCAATTCAGAGAATTACATTCCAAGTCATCCTATTAGTGGTTCAGAAAATGTTCTCGTACTTGGAAGTTATGGTACCCGAAAATTTTGTATTTATTGTTTTCAAATATTTTTTTTTATTGTGTCAACGGCATGAGATGTAACCACTTATCCCTAGTGCTGGCACAGAGAGTACTTTGGTGGGGGTGCACATCATGAAACATAGTTGACACTCTTCACCTTGCCTGAAGAAAACCTAACCAAGTCACTATGTAAACAATGATAATTCTCACGATACGTCATGTCGCCTTCGCCTCTTTCTTGGACCCGAGCGACATCAATATGACGTGCCATACCGTCTCTCTCTCACTCACCGTGTTGCTGTGGCGGGGGCGTGCCCGGGGGCGGACGCGGACGCCCGGGGACTCTGAGGCGCTTCATCGCCGTGGCCGGCGTTGACGTCGATGTCGGCGGGCAGGTCGAGCACTGCACTGACACCTTGGTGTATCCAAACTATGTGGCCGTCGGCAGAGGTGATATCACTATCGGAACCCTGAGGCAGGGTCTCACTATCCCGCACTACACCAACACCAACACCAGCGCACACGTACAGGACCTGCGGGACCTGCGCCCGCCCCGGCTCTAGCCCCGCCGCGGCCGCGGCCCAGGTGAGGTTATGTGTCACGGAGAGCCAGCGGCGGACTGTGAGTGTCCTAGTCCTGGCTTGGCCGCCAATGCCGTCCTCCTTATCGGCGGCCTCGGGTACCGCGGGCACCCGCCCCGCGCCGACACCAAGGCCGGACAGCACTCCCTGACCCTCGCCGCAGAGCAGCGGGTCGGCGGTGAGCCGGAACTCGATGTCCTGCGTCCGGACGTGATCGTCGGGGACGGTCATGTTGAGCTCGACGAGCAGGTCGTCTCGCACTAGGTCGGTGCCCGCGACCACGGGGCTGCGCGACGCGCTGAGCAGGGACACGGCCAGCACGTGCAGCTGCGAGGCCAGGGAGGCCGCGGACGAGGGGGCGGGGGCCGTCACCACCCCCGGCGCGGCTGCCCCCGCCGTTGCCGCCCCCGGCCCGGCCGGGAGGGCCAGGCCCAGGGCGGCGTACACTGTGAGCAAGACGACGGCGCCCAGGGCGAGACGAAAGTGTTTTTGCATAGTGATCCTGTCCCGTCCGCTACCCGTACGCGACCACGCCGCGCTCACGGGGAGATCCGGCCGCACTGCCCCGGGCTCGGCCCGCCGCGCCCTTTATAACCTCGGCCCCGGCTCGGCTCGGCTCGGCGCGGCGCGCGCACGGATCGGCACGGCTCGTGCGCCCGGGGCGCTGCGCTCGCGCCGAATCCGCGCTCGAAACGGTGGCCGCCGTCTCTGTCGCTCCGCCCCCCGCGTGCTGCGAGTCGGAGGGAGATAAACAGATCGATGGATTTGCGGCCGCGGTCTGACAGCTGGAGGGGGGCGGAGGGGGCGGAGGGGCGGGGACAGGTGGGGTGGTGCAGCCTTTCTTGCGAGTGCGTAAGAGGGGGGGGGGGGCACTGCAAGGCGAGGGATTTACACCCTCAGCACTGACATTATAAGATAACGTCTGTGTGAACTAGGCATAGTAAACACGTAAGACGATCTGAACGGAACCCTGCTTCCTGAAAATATAACGTCCTCGACCCCTTTCCTGCTTTTACCACTGCCCTGTGGCTATCACTACTGATTTCAAAATTTCGCGCTCGCAAACATGTCGACACGAAAAGCTTCCGGCACACCTTTATCTCCTAGAGGCTCTGATGATTAATTAAAAAAATGAACCCTTCTCATTTTTATCCGCTGCTGTTTTTTTTTTTTCACATGAGGGTCTTTGCGTGCGGTAGTATTCCACACTCGCTGAAAGGTTGGCTATCCACGGGTGGTCGCGATCGATCGCGACTGTCAATATCTCGATTGATTAGTCGATTAAACATGTCGCCAATCTACAAATGTCAAACTGTCAAAATACAGATGCTATAAAATCTAAGGAAATGAATCGATCAATCAAACAAAAGTTCAGAATTGAGTCAAATAGTTTCTTTTAATACGTTTGTTCAGTACATGTCGCAACTTAGGCAGACTGACAGTTCTGCACAGTATTTACCAGTCTTTAGTCCACGTTTAACATCTCTAGGTCACAAAGGAGCCCATACGGACCCAAACACTTTGACTCTCTTTAATATCTCTAGAACGATTGTTTACGTTCTACCTACGGTTTGAAATTTGAAATACAGGTTAGACTTGTGATGCATTCGCACTAATTTTTTAAACGTGTTCCAGATCTTCCTGAATTTTATCTAGAGATTCTATTGCTTTATTTGTAAATCTTTTTCAAATTTAGGTTTTTACATTCGTCTTTACCTAAATAACCTTTCAGTGTGACAATCAGTTTTGGATCCCATTCATAATATTATACATTCTATTGACTGTTTTCTGACGATTGTTCCAGATTGGAATCATGGGGAAGAAAGATAAAAAGAACAATGACAAAGCGGGTTCCTCCAGGAGGTATGAGTTGCTCTGAAATACAAATTTATGCTCCTAAGTTATTGGTAGCAATATCGCTATTTGAAGGAATAAGATAACACATGTTGCTTGGTCATAAAATCAAACAATCCTTTGTTCCAGGTACAATGATTCCGACTCTGATTCAAGTGAGTCTGAAACTGAGAAATCACGGAAACGTGATCTTCAGGAAAGAGACGCTTTTGCTGAACGTCTTAAGAAGAAGGATAAGGAAAAAACAAGAAATGTTGCTGAAGCTCAAGGTATTTCAACATTTGGCTCAGTACCCAACTCCTTATTCGTGAAAATAATTTATCCAGCTGTCCTAATCATGTCTTTTTTTACTAGGCAAAAGTTATGAGGAAGCTGCAAAACGTATAAAATTGGAGCAAGGCAACTTAGAAAAGCTTGTACCATCTCTTAGGGTTGAGTCTCGGCGGAAATATCTTGAAAAACGTAAGGATGACAAAATTGCAGAGCTGGAGGCAGATATCCAAGATGATGAGTATTTGTTTGAGGATGATGTGTAAGTATATAACTGAACATTGTTCATTAGCCCAATTCCTCTAGCTCACTGTATTAATTACATTCTTATCTACTTCTGAACTTATCTGTTCTGATAAAATCAGAAATGGCTTCTTTCTTTCTTCTGATCTGCTGCCTGGTAGATTTATAAAAATCTTGAACTTTACAGACTAACAGAACGTGAAAAGCGTGAAAGAGAGCATAAGAAACGGCTGCTTAATTTGGCCAAAGAGCATGAACAAGCAAGAGAGTTAGAAAAAATTCGAAGGTACCACATGCCACAGGATAAAAAGGTTTGTATGTTTTCTGCAAAAACATTGCCAGTATCCACTTGTGCAATCCAGATTTTATCATTGATCAGAAACATGGCATTTGTCTAAATCTAGAAAGAAGATGATAAGTATGAAGAAATTGATGAGAGAGAAAAGCAACCTAACTATGAACAAAAGAAGTGGGAGGAGGAACAAATGCATTCAGCCATTTATCGGTTTGGTGCCAAAGAGGGCGTTAAGAAAGAAGATTATGATTATGTATTTGATGAGCAAATAGAATTTATTCAAGCTCTTCAGATGCCTGGTACCAAAGAATTGACCATGAAGGTAAAACCAACCCTCTTATAATTTTTATTTATTCATCTTCAACTCATTTTATAATTTATTCATTACTTTATACTATATTGGTTCACAGGAAAAGGAAAGAACTGTATCTGAAGCTCAGAAAAAAAGAATGGATTTGGATGAAACTAAACGTAGTCTCCCAATCTATCCCTTTAAAGAAGACCTTATTAAAGCTGTCCGAGAATATCAGGTACAGTATAATTTTTATTCTTTGTTTTGCAAAATCTGCGAGTTGTGCCTCTATTGGTTTTGATCAATGTCTTACAGGTGCTTATTATTGAGGGTGAAACTGGCTCCGGCAAAACAACTCAGATTCCTCAATACCTCAATGATGCTGGATTTACAAATGATGGGAAGAAAATTGGATGTACCCAACCAAGAAGAGTTGCTGCTATGTCTGTTGCTGCCCGTGTAGCAGTTGAAATGGGAGTCAAGTTGGGAAATGAGGTTGGTTACAGCATTAGATTTGAAGATTGCACTTCTGAGCGGACTATTATCAAATATATGACTGATGGAACATTGCATCGAGAATTCCTGTCTGAGCCAGATCTGCAAGCTTACAGGTAGTTGTTCTCAATATACCCAATTTTCCTCTTTCACTTCTTATCAATCAAAGAAAATAATTATGTTCCTATTTTTTCCACAGTGTGATGATTATTGATGAAGCCCACGAGCGTACACTTCACACTGATATTTTGTTTGGGCTGGTTAAAGATATTGCACGCTTCCGGCCTGACCTGAAACTTCTCATATCAAGTGCAACACTAGATGCTGAAAAGTTCTCAGCATTTTTTGATGGTGCTCCAATTTTCAGAATTCCTGGTAAGAATGTAAGCTGTATATACTACGTTATGATTGTTTCATCAAACAAATCTGTAATGGATTACTTTGAAAATTTCTTCTAACAGGTCGGCGTTTTCCTGTTGACATATACTACACTAAAGCTCCAGAAGCAGATTATATTGATGCTGCCACGGTGTCTATCCTTCAGATTCATGCAACACAACCTTTGGGTGACATCCTTGTGTTTCTTACTGGCCAAGAGGAAATTGAGACATGCCAGGAAATTCTCCAAGAACGAGTGAAACGCTTGGGTTCAAAACTCAAAGAACTCATAATTTTACCTGTTTATTCAAATCTTCCATCTGAAATGCAGGCAAAAATATTTGAACCCACTCCCCCTGGTGCACGCAAAGTGGTGCTGGCCACAAATATTGCAGAAACATCTCTTACTATAGATAATATCATTTATGTAATTGATCCAGGATTCTGTAAACAGAATAATTTCAATTCAAGAACGGGTATGGAGTCCTTGATTGTGGTCCCTATTTCAAAGGTATAAAAAACCCATACATGGCATTTAAAATATTTTTATGTGGGATTGGTTTGTTGATTTGCAACCTCTGATTTGTGTTCAGGCATCTGCCAACCAGCGTGCGGGACGTGCAGGGAGAGTTGCTGCTGGAAAATGCTTTAGGCTATACACTGCATGGGCTTATAAGCATGAACTTGAAGACAATACAGTTCCAGAAATTCAGAGAATCAACCTTGGAAATGCAGTATTAATGCTTAAAGCTCTTGGCATTAATGATTTAGTTCATTTTGACTTTTTGGATCCCCCTCCTCATGAGACATTGGTGTTGGCTTTAGAGCAGCTCTATGCTCTAGGGGCCCTCAATCACCATGGTGAACTCACAAAATTGGGACGTCGTATGGCTGAGTTCCCTGTAGATCCTATGATGGCAAAGATGATTTTAGCATCTGAGAAGTAAGTTTTTTATATTTTATGATTTCTCATTGCATTTACATATCTTAAGAGTTCTCAACATTTTGTATTTCTCTTTGTAGGTACAAGTGTGCAGATGAGATTGTAACTATTTGTGCAATGTTATCTGTTAATGGAGCTATTTTTTACCGTCCCAAAGACAAAATAATACATGCAGATACTGCTCGGAAAAATTTCTTCTGCCCTGGTGGAGATCATTTGGTATTATTAAATGTTTATAAGCAATGGGCTGATACAGAATTCTCAACTCAGTGGTGCTATGAAAATTTCATCCAATACAGGTAACTGATAATAGATGATTTTGATCAAAGTTTTTAACTTAATGGAATCTAAAATATAGTAATCTAATTAGGTTCAAATATGTTAGTGTTTTAGTAAACAGTCCTTCTTTTTCCCCATGGCAGATCGATGAAACGTGCAAGAGATGTTCGGGAACAGTTAGTTGGGCTTATGCAAAGAGTAGAAATAGAAATAGTTTCTGCGGATGGGGATTCAGAGAAAATTAGAAAGGTAAAGTGAAGCTTTACATCAAATTTAACACTTAATCCATAAATGTTCTATGGAATGAAATACCTAATGCATTTTTTCAAACTTTACAGGCTATTACAGCTGGTTACTTCTATCACATTGCCCGCCTATCCAAAGGGGGTCAGTACAAGACTGTTAAGCACAATCAGACTGTTATGCTCCATCCAAATAGTATGCTCTTTGAGGATTTACCCCGATGGGTTCTATATCACGAGCTCGTGTTCACTACAAAAGAGTTCATGCGCCAGGTATGATCACTGTCCTACGTAAAACTACTGCTATGTAATCCGCAAAAGTTTCTAATTTGGATTCTGATCTGTTTGCTTTTCTTTTAGACAATTGAAATTGAAAGCAAGTGGTTGCTGGAAGTTGCTCCTCACTATTACAAGGCAAGAGAACTTGAGGACTCTACCAACAAGAAAATGCCCAAGACGCTTGGAAAGGCAAAGGCAGAGTTACAGGTGGTGAACTGAGGGTCTGTGGAGAAAATACATCAGCTGTGATATTCTTGTAGACTTAGACCTCTTATAATAAAATTGACCCTAATTAGACTTTCAATAAAAATCTGTACAAAACCACACTCGATTTTTTTCTCATTTTTTACTGGTACCTTAATGGCCCTGATTACTGAAAGCAAATCGAGATACGTTGCCCCGGCCTGGCTCCAGGTCGTCACTGCACTCCCTCAAGGACCTTCGCCGTCTCAGGGGGTAGCCCGAGGCTGAGGAGGCGGGCATTATTCCAGTTTTATTTTCACTTCTCTTTAAAAAGAAACAAGAAGCTGCACGGTTGGCAGACCTGTTGGCGACTGACAGGTCCGTGGTTCAATTCTTGCCGGTGGCTTAACTTTTTTTTTCACGTCAAATGGGTCCCATATATTTAACAGTTTTCTTCGACTGCAGTATTTCTGCGATACCTACGAGTTGGACCAGGCCAACTGAGAGGGAAAAATAGATGCTTTTTTTTTTTTTTTTTTTTTTTTTTTTTTTGGGGGGGGGGGGGGGGGGGGTGACAGGTTGTCATCGTAGTTATCCCCCGCTTCACGAGCGGGATGAGGCACAGGTAGGTAGAACACTTTGAAGTAATGTAGGATTACATGTATTGTCTCAGTTGAAAAAGTAGGTATAAAATGGTTTCTTGTTTTGTTAAATTTACTGATTTTCTAGTGATAAACTGTTTGTTTTTTTAATTCGTAGTTAGTGCCTGAACTTATTAAAGCAGTAGGGTACATTGCTATAAATTACAGGTAAGGAAACAGCTCCAGTTACAGTAATTCTATTGCAATTTTGTTTTGTTTTCGGCCTTCGGCGACAACTAACAAAAGTATTTGTCGCTGTTCTTCGTCATGAGTATGTTCGTCATGTGATTTCCTTTTAGATAACTATTGATAAGTCATTTACAGTTTTAAGATTAGTGACAATGGTATGTCCCTTTATATAATTTTCATCACTTTTCCACAGCTCGGAGTCCTTTTAAAGGAATGCTCTGGAGATCCCCGGAGCATTGAAGAACCGGAGCGACCGACTTGAGAAAAAAAAAATCACTCAGTTCCAAATCAAGTACACTGTCATCCGGGGGAGAGCTGCCATTTTCCTCCCCATGCAAGAGAGAGGCGCGCGCGCTTGGTTTGTCGCACCCCTTTCTGCCTAAGCGCTACGCAATGACCTCCAGTACCTCCAAGTGCTTTACAGGAAGAAACGACCTGGGCAGCCATTGGATGGCGGCCCTTCCAGAAGTTCAATAATCATATGTGGTATTTGTCACTAACATCGGTTGCCATGGCGCTATTTAAAGACAGCGCCTCTCTAGATGAGAAGTAACTAATGATGCGTGCTGTTTTGCATGAGAAAGAAGATGACAGCTCTCCACCGATCTGGGCCGAAGTAGTTTTGATGACAGTGTACTTGATTTGGAACTGAGTGATTTTTTTTTCTCAAGTCGGTCGCTCCGGTTCTTCAATGCTACGGGGATCTCCAGAGCATTCCTTCAAAAGGACCCCGAGCTGTGGAAAAGTGATGAAAATTATATAAAGGGACTTACCATTGTCACTAATCTTAAAACTGTAAATGACTTATCAATAGTTATCTGAAAGGAAATCACATGACGAACATACTCATGACGAAGAACAGCGACAAATACTTTTGTTAGTTGTCGCCGAAGGCCGAAAACAAAACAAAATTGCAATAGAATTACTGTAACTGGAGCTGTTTCCTTACCTGTAATTTATAGCAATGTACCCTACTGCTTTAATAAGTTCAGGCACTAACTACGAATTAAAAAAAAAACAAACAGTTTATCACTAGAAAATCAGTAAATTTAACAAAACAAGAAACCATTTTATACCTACTTTTTCAACTGAGACAATACATGTAATCCTACATTACTTCAAAGTGTTCTACCTACCTCTTCCCATTTTTCGCCCCTGGAAGCTAGGCAACATTTTTCAAAATTTGGATTTTCGAAAGCGACGTTTTTTCTCCAACAGTAATTCGAACATTTCTGACACTTTTTGTTCTATGCATCTTAGCCGTAAAACGAATATTTACCATGGTTTTAATTAAGTAAGGTACGCTACAAGTTGCCTAACTTCAGGGGCTGTGCGGGACCGCTTCCGGTGATCCGAAAAATCTGAAAAAATTCTCAAAATGTTTTTTCATGAAGTGGACCCGATTGCCGGTTCAGCCCATCAACATTTCGAACCTTCGTGTAAAAAAAAGGTGTCTAATGAGGCACCTGACCAAGGGTCTGTAAAGTTAGGGACGCGCGTATCTGCGAGCGTTCGTGCGAGTGAGCTAGCAAAGCAACGCACGGCGATATAAGTAAATAATTTTGTAAAATGAGCCCTTGTTTTCGGTGCTCTGCTGGTCGACAGTGGCTAAAGTACTGGGAGCGCGCTGCCGCAATCGTTGTGGCTAGGTGGCCGCAATGGTAAGGGGGCCGGTCGGCGACCGCCAGGTCCGAGGATCAAATCTTGCCGGCTGCTCAACTTTTTCTCCTGGGCAGTATCCTAGGTTCAACTCTTTCCTCCTCCTTCAATTTTTTTTTCTCAATAATGTGCTGCTCTGGGAGAGCGGGTACAGTACCGGGAGCGCGCTGAGGCCACCATCGTGGCTCGGTAGCCGCAGCGGTAGGCGGACCGGTCGGGGACCGACAGGTCCGAGGTTCAAATCTTTGCCGGTCTCTCAACTTTTTCTTGTGGTACAACTTCGAGGACAGTGGCTAGAGAATACTTCCGAACGTGGCGTTGGCATGGCTGTCCAAGCGACCGTGCGGGCTAAGGCGCCGCCGGCACAAACCCCCGGTCCCGAGGGTCTAGGGTTCGATTCCCTAGATTCGAGGGTCCCGCCCGGGGGGGCGTTCTGTGCCTCGGGAGCAATCCCGGGGGAGACTCGGGAGATGTGCAGAGCTTCTAGGGTTCGAAGCTTCTGTTTTCCTTCCTCCGAATCTGGCAGGTGCGGACATGCCGCTACTCGGTACGTAGCGAGTAGAGTACAGCGGCTTCGGCCGTGTACGAAGGGAACCTATGTCCTCCAAATCTTCGCAGGGGCGGACTCCCACGATGAGTGGGGCCAAACCAGACTGCGGTTGAAGGGCACTACAGTATGATGGAGTCCCGGAGGCCGTGGTTAGCGGAGGGGGCCTCGCGCAGTAGCGCGGGCTAGGGGTTGCCGGGAGATCCGTCCGGCGCAAGCCGGGTAGCGGGTTCTAGTGCTGTGTCCCGGGGCCAACTAGCAGCCGTAAAGCACCGGTTCCCGTAAGATCACCGAAGTTGAAGGCAGGGGTCCTGGCGGAAGCCGGGACGATATAGGTTTTGTTCCCAACGGTCAACAGACCATCAGCCCATCATTTTTGAAACTATAAATAATTACGTTTTGAAAATAGCCAGCTCCGTGGCCAGCTCACTCGCTCGCAGGTACGTGCGACGCTAACTTTACATACCCCAAGCCTGTAGGGTATAATCTTTTTTCATTCTTTCATTCATTCCTCGATTGTGTGAGCGCGGGGCGCCAGATTGATTTTTTAAAATTATATTCACGATGTGTTCCTATTGGCGAAATGAATCTATTCAGTGAACACTAAAATCGAGAGTGCACGGGAAAAAAATTCATGGCTGTGCCATTCGGAATCCTGGTTGCCACAACCATGATTCATAGTTGGGTGTGTCCGTCCTAAGATCCTGGTTGGGGCAACCAGGACTCATGGTTGGCGCGCCACTGGCTGCAATGGCTAAGTTCGTAGCTGTGACAACCAGGATCGAGGTCGGGCATCATGGTTGTGGTGACCAGGATCGCGAGAGAAGTGACAACGCATGTGGTGGCTCCGATATGCTTTCATGGGTGATTAGGAACATGAGAGGGGTGACCACGCTAGAGGCTGCAGCTCTAAACGAGGATGGTTGTGGTAGAAACCATCGTCGGTACTGCAACTCCCATCCAGTGTGTGCTGCGCTGCGACTACGTCCCCGGCTACCGTGGCCATTTTCTTATTAGTAGCAACTCATTTCGCATGAACATGAGAATTAAATCCCCTACGCGGCACGGTCCGGTCCGGCACAGAGTGACAGGTGACCATAAGTGACTGGATATGTGACTGTTTTGTTGAGTGTAAAGGGACTTTACCATTGATGTACCCCTCGGAGCCACACCCCTCTCCGTCCTCCCCCTCCCCCTTCTCCCCCGTCTCACCCTCCGCTTGTCGCGGTGGCTGGAAGAGCGGGAGCGCGATAAAATCGCATTAGTTGACAATCAGATGGTGGCCATGTCTAAAAGAGCAGTCGTCGCCGGCAGCCCCGCGCCACGCTCAGCTGCTGTTCAGATTGCCACACTGACAAACGCTCCTCCGCGGTTGTTCTTGTTTACTTATTTTTTCCGGTGAGGCAAGGGGTGGAGTGAGACGGGGTAAGACGGAGAGAAGTCACCGGAGAGAGGAAGGAGAGAGACAGAGACAAACGGAGGAGGGCGCCATGGCGCACTCCGGACGCCACCTGAACTGCAGCGACACTGGAAATTTGGGGAGCTGAGAAACTAGTACTGTAGAAAGCGCATATAAAGCGGCCATAGTGGAGTCAAGCCAACTCACCCGGGCAGACGGGGATGAGAAACTGAGCTGAAGGTCGAAGACGAGGAGGCGAGGGCGAGGAGCACAGGCGCGAGCAACACGAGCCGCCGCGTGCGTGCGTGCGTGCGTGCGCGTGCGACGAGATGATGTGTCGGACGTGTCGACGTGTCGCCTTGTCGGCCTACGGAACCCTGGGAAAGGGGTGTGCGCGTGCGCGCGTGCGTGCGTGTCCACAAAGGGGAGGGGGTCCATGGTGCTTGCTGAGCACATGCAATCTTGATGGTGCTTGCTGTGAGCCGCTGCCGCCGCTACCGCCGCCGCCGCGCCAACCTGTAATCCGACCGGGGCGGGGGCGGGGGCGGAGAGGGTGGTTGGCTGGGCCGTCCTCCCCGGGAACTGCTGCTGCCGTTGCTGCTGCCGCATGGTACTGGCTGTTGTTTACGCCGGACGAGCACCCGAAGGACGTGCTACGGGGGGGGGGGGGGGGGAAGCAAAAAGGGTGGAGGGGGGGGGGGATTACGACGAATGTAAAAGTGGCGAAAGTCACTATCGCCACCATCCATGTCGGAGATAATCGAGCCGTAAGCCTTTAAGCTGCATGGGACTCGCGGGGCGCGGGGCGCGGGCCGAGCGCAGCTAGCGCAGCGGGAGCGGTAAATACTCCACGCGTCTGGGACGCGGTGAGCAGGGGGTAGTGCCACGTTCAGAAAGCTTTTCGTGAACGTCTCGTGACGTAGTTTGCGGAGGCCCGTTCTCATGCTGCACCGCACCGCAGCCCCCGACTGCAGCGCGGACGGGACGGGCTCGAGTTACACCGGCCGGGGGTGCCGCGCCGGAGGACTACCCCTAATCGCTATCTGAGTGGCCACATCGCACGGCACCGCATATCGTATATCTGATCGGACAAGTCCGCTGACAGATGGCGGCCTCCGGCACCCGGCAGCAGCAGCGGGGCCCGCTAATCAAGTTCGAGTGGGTGCTGCGGTGTGCTCAGCAGGTATGAGAAACTGGGACGGCGCGTTCAGGCGGTTGAGGTTGGCGGTCCCGTGTTTCGGGATCGTTGCTGCGTCAAGATTTCTCATACAGGCCGTCACATCATAGCTCTGCGTTGGAGAAGGTCGGTGGCGCCGCCGGGGTGAGACCGCTGACGGACGATTGCTGAAGCACTACAACAAGAGCGTGGAGAGGAGAGCGGAGCAGCGTTCGCTGCTGGCCCAACTTTCAATTTTATTTGAGACGCAAACAACTCTCATTCCGGTAATGGCGGTCGCTCGCTTCAACGGGGCAAAGGAGGCAAAGTGCATATTCGGTGGGTGCGCGCGCGCGTGCACGCGCACACTCGCCACGCGACCGGGGGCGTGCAGCGGCAGCGCCACTTGTCTGAAAACCGATTGAGGGCACGGCACGGCACGGCACGGCACGGCACGGCACGGCACGGCACGGCACGGCACGGCACGGCACGGCACGGCACGGCACGGTACGGCACGGCACGGCACGGCACGGCACGGCACGGCACGGCACGGCACGGCACGGTCGGTACGGCATGGCCTCTCAGCGAAATCAAACATGCGATATTCTGTTACACGGCTGATTGCTCGCATTGTACGCGTGTCTGGGATGACGCCGGCCTGCGGCTGCCTGTATGGCGCGGGGGCGGGGCGGGGGCGGGGCGGGGGCGGCGCGGGGGCGGGCGCCAGATGGGGTAGGGGGAGCGGAGGCGGTGACCGCGTGGCACTGCTCGCCAGAGGGGCCGCGGCTGGTAGAATGGATAGTGCTCTTTGGTGCGCTGGTCGTGGTTCTTGGTTTGCTGGAATCGGAAACAGAGAGGTGTATGGGTAAAGCACGCATTCTGCAAGCGCAGTGTGTGTACAGTGTAGATTCTCAGCAGATGATACCTCTTTAAATAGCACTAGCATAGCCTAGCTAAACTAAATAATATGGAAGAAAATGGTGTCAGCTGGCTTGTACTTTCGTTGTAGGGGGAGCCGCGTCCGCGTCGAGCATTGTCGCATTTCGCATCGTGGCATTGTTGCCCTCGCGGGCCATGCGAACCATCCTAGGCGGGGAAAGGAAGGCACCCCGCTCCCCTCCTCCTGCGCCCGCCTCGCCGCTCAAAAATTGCCTTTCCTTTCCTTTCAAATATCTGCGGCTCTCCCTCATAATACAACAAAAGATAAGTTCTGCTTCCACAGACAATTCCTAAAAAGCCTTAAGAAACTGGAAGACATTTAGAGTTGGTATCGCCTGCTTTCTATTTAAATAAGGATTTAAATTTTTTTCGTCCTAAAGATGTAAATTTTCCCAAAAATGTAAGATTCGACTGAAAATTTTAGTGATTTTTTTCAATTTGTCGTGAAATCATACAGCCTGTCCAAACAGACAATTCATGTAAAAAAAAAAAAAATTCTTTGAAATTTTGCAATGTTCCTATGAAAAATGTTATTATTTGCATCTCTATTTCCTATTTTTTTTTGCGGATGAGCCGGATTGAGCCGGTATCTTTTTAAAAGATCTTTGATACCATCCTCAAAGTCGTGAGTCTCTTCCTGTCTTCTCTCCGTTCCCGGCCGCCGTGGAGCCTGGTGGGTAGGCAGGCCCGCCTGGCTCGGATGGTGTGCGGTGGCCTAGCCGGCGGACTGCAGGGGCTCCCCGGCGGAGCGGCCTCAGCCACAGAGTCTCTCTAGTCAGAGTCTCTCTAGTCACAGCAGGCGTAGCTGGCGCAGCTGGCGCAGCTGGCGCAGCTGGCACAGCTGGCGCGGCTGGCGCAGCTGGCGCAGCTGGCGCAGCTGGCGCAGCTGGCGCAGCTGGCGCAGCTGGCGCAGCTGGCGCAGCTGGCGCAGCTGGCGCAGCTGGCGCAGCTGGCGCAGCTGGCGCAGCTGGCGCAGCTGGCGCAGCTGGCGGCTGGCGCAGCTGGCGCAGCTGGCGCAGCTGGCGCAGCTGGCGCAGCTGGCGCAGCTGGCGCAGCTGGCGCAGCTGGCGCAGCTGGCGCAGCTGGCGCAGCTGGCGCAGCTGTGGCGCAGCTGGCGCAGCTGGCGCAGCTGGCGCAGCTGGCGCAGCTGGCGCAGCTGGCGCAGCTGGCGCAGCTGGCGCAGCTGGCGCAGCTGGCGCAGCTGGCGCAGCTGGCGCAGCTGGCGCAGCTGGCACAGCTGGCGCGGCTGGCGCAGCTGGCACGGCAAACAGCTTATCGATATACACGTGTTCGAGATGTCAACAGATTTCCAAGGAGCGCCGTCGGTCGGCCAGTAAGAATGCATCCGTGCTGTCATTGTCCGCCAAGGACCGCTTTATTCAACATGAGACAAATAATTGCAATCACATACAAAATTATAACTCTAGGGTACTCCTTAAAACAACTTCACAACGATATGTACATACATATAACCATCTCTCCCTCTCTCTCTCTCTCTCACTTAGCGATCTATCGTACATATTCACAACAGTATGTAAATTTAAAAAAAAAAACGGAAAAAAACGCATATTCTTATTTATTGCCACGGTATTGGCACTCGATTGCCATATCAGTGCGCGGCGACGTCCCGAGTATGAGAAATTCAAACTCGCATCACAAAACTAAGATCGGGACGGACAGGGGCGGCGACGTCAGCCGGCAGCCATCCGGCAGCACTACTTGAGGGGGGACGTGCTGTAGCCCTGGGAGGCACACGTCGGCAGCCCGAAGGGGTTCATGTTGCTGAACGGGGCCGGCACCAGACTGCCCATCCCTGCGGACAGAAGAGACAAGAGGTGGAGCTTTCAGAAACAGAGAAGCCGAATAATGTTGAGTCCCACTGAGGTCGCTCTAGGGGGCCGTCCCAAATTGTCGAATGTCTGAAAAGGGGGGAGGGAAAGGGGGGTGGACGCCATTTTGCCTGTCTGGCAGCGACCAGCGGCCTGCCGCTAGGCCCGCCCTGCCAGACTTCCCTCCCCCTCCCCTCCCCTTCCCACCCCTTTCCCACCCGCCTCGCTTTCCCCCGCCGCCGGTGACATTTTGACAAGGGAATAGTGTACGCGACGCGAAGCAGCGTCCGCCAGGGCCAGGGCTGGCTATCGATCGATCGCTCTCTCACTCCTGCTCTCTCACACACACTTCTCTCTCTCTCTCTCTCTCTCTCACTCTCTCTCTCTCTCTCTCTCTCTCTCTCTCTCTCTCTCTCTCTCTCTCTCTCTCTCTCTCTCTTTCTCTCTCTCTCTTACACACACACACACACACACACAGCGAATGACAGCTTAAGTGGCAAAGAGCACACGCCCTTGTCATGCTGACGGGTGGAGAGCGAGGGTCACCAATACCTGAACACGACAACAAAAAAGAGGAAACGGAGAGGGGGGAGGGGTTGTCAGGCGAAAGAGAAAAGTCTTGATCAGGGCCGGTATTTGAACCCGGAGACCTTCGCGGGAAGTGACACGGCTCATCCCCCTGGCCTCCGGGGCTGGTCTAAGTCTACTCACTGGACACAATGTCGCTGGGTGGCGGGCTGGCGAACAGCCCCCCCGAGGACAGGCTGGACAGGCTGGTGAGCTGCGCGGTGGACGTGGAGGGCGCGGCCGCCGCCCCCTCGCCCGCCCCCGCCGTCGGGTAGTCGGGGCCGCCCCCGCCGCCGGGCACGCCGCCTCCGCCGCCGCCGCCCGCGCCGCCCCCAGAGGTGGACTGCGGGGTGGAGGTGGCCGACGAAGACACGTAGCCTCGAGGACTCACGCTGCTGCTGAGCGCACGGCCACCGTACTCGTCTGCAAACAGCGAGCCCAGAGTCCTGAGGTGCTGCTTGTGCGTGCCAGGGACCTCTGGCCGGAGGACCTCTGGCCGAGGGACCTCTGGCCGAGGATCTCTGGCCGAGGACCTCTGGCCGAGGACCTTTGGCCGTGGGACCACTGGCACATGCTTTGCGGCGGTAGCGAACAAGGGGTCGTACCCATATTACGTGACCTAATTGAGTGGGGGGGGGGGGGGTCGAAGCCAAATACTACGCCCTATCTTAAATACATGGAAAGGTTAGGTTATCCGCGTCACAAGGAGGGGGGGGGGTCAAAAAGTGGCCCAAAATCGGTCACGTAATATGGGTACGGTCCCCAAGCAGCATAGGCTCCGGCGGCAAAGCAGGGGGCGAACGTACGACTACGGCTCAGGCGGGGGGGGGGGGGGGGGGGGTGGAGGTGATTGCAAGCGCTCTACGGTGCTGTCGGCGGCCTCGATGGAGACCCCGAGCTCTTAGACTGTCACTTACCATCCTCGTACTGTGCGGACTGGACGCTGACGGCGAGCTGCCCCGAGTACGAGTTGAAGGCCATGCCCGAGCCCACGCTGTTTGCGGGGGCCACGGCCGAGTTCCGGGGCATGCTATACAGCGCCTCGGCCAGGTCAGCGGCTCGCTTCAGGATGATCTCCTGCGGACAGACACGTTAGCGTTATGAAATTCTCATACCGCGAGGCGAGGTCCGAAACGGGCGTGACAAGTCGTAACGAAGAGCATGGTAGCTGGAGACAGTATGAGAAATCGCGTGTTTTCCACTGGAAACCGAGTGATTTTCCGAAATTGTTTCAGAACGAGATTTCTCATACTTCCCCTTTGTTCTTCTCTCCTGTTTCGACTTCCTACTCCCGTTTACGAACTTGTCCGAAGTACTCTAGTGACGGTACAATATCAGGATTTCCGTTCCGTCCACCAACTTACTTTGGGTAGTTTGTCGGGGTCGCCGGGGTGTCTCGGTATCAGCTTCTGCAGCCGTTGGAAGCCGTAGTCGATGGTGGGCTCTGTGAGTGCTGCAACAGACATCGACACCGTCGGTCAGAGGTGGTCACAAAAATGGCACGACGCCATACTAAAGGAATGGGCCCACCGGATGTCGCGGCATACTTACATACGTAGACGAACCTCCCCGGAGACCCCTTGCAAAACTGCTTGGACTTGTAGGAGAGCGTAACCTCGACGACGCCGGGGATGTTTCTGGGTGGCGTCTGCACCCGGATGGCGTGGGAGGTAATGAGCTGCACAGAAAGGCCACGGAGGTTAGCGGTTAACAAGGGGAGGGGGGAAGGGAGGGGGGAACCAGCCCAACTCACCTCGCTCCAGACCAGCATGGTGCCGAACACGACCTGGAGGCCGTCGAAGAAGTTCTCCCCGATGATGATGACGGTGGCGCCGCCACTGGTCCACCCCTCCGCGGGGCTGATGGCCTTGATGCAGGGCGTGGCCATGGGCATCGGGGGGTACAGGCCTGCCAAAAACAAAAAACAAACGTAAAAAATTAAGTATAAACTAGTTTTAAAAAATTGTTGTTTTAAAACACAACACTCGCCCACGATTTTTTAAATCATAAAATTTAAAAGTCACGCAAAATTTTGATTCTGAATCAAATTTTCAAAAGTGTACGCTTGAATTGGAAACTCCTTGAGTTTCCCCCGGCATCCGGTCTCATCGTCTGACTCCACCGCCGCGGCGCACCTGTCCTCTCGCCGCATTTACGAACGGGTATGAGAAATCCAGGCTGGAGAGGCGCGGCGGGGCCTCCGGGCTCCGTTACACTGCAGAGCGCGGACGGTGGCGGCCGGGGCGGGGGCGGCCGGGGCGGGGGCGGCCGGGGCGGGGGCGGCCGGGGCGGGGGCGGCCGGGGCGGGGGCGGCCGGGCGCGGCGGGTGTCAAGACAAGCACAGCCCCGCAACCCCTACCAGAGGCCGGGCCAGGCCGGGCCGGGCCAGGCCTCCCCAGCCCCGGACACCACCCCTGCCAGTGCCAGCCTCATGAATAAAACACGGTCCGTACCCCCGGCAGGCTCCCCCCCCCCCCCCCCCTGCAACCACCGGAGGAAAGCGACGCTAGGCCCAGTGCGGCGCCGTATGTACCGTGCCGTTCTGCTGGTCCAGTTCAGCCAACGTGAACAGCGAGTCGGTTCCCGGACTCGCGCCGCCGCCGCCGCCGTCTGCACCGTGCAGGTGGACAGCGTGCAGCAGCATGTGCAGCACACCTGTACACACCTGCACAGCGCGCCCTGCCCGCACACATGCCGCATATTACGGGCAGTGAAGAGGCTGTCCTCCGGGGGGGGGGGGCTCGAGGGGCTATCAAAGGGGAGAGGAGGGGAGGGCAGGGGTGTCTCGGCGTCGGTGAATTATGTAAGTACGATCCTCCGTCCTGCCGAGCCACGGCCCTGGGCTCGGCTCGGCTCGGCTCGGCAGACCCAACGCGTCCTACCCTCTTCGATATGCCCCTCCCATCCCCTCCCCCTCCCCTCCCCTCTCCCTCGTACAGCAACGCCCGCGGCCGAAAATGGGGTGGACGGGGGGGAATTGATCCATATATCTTACAAGGGTACACGCAAAAAGGAACCAACCCCAAGTTATTCCGTGGGGGAGGGCGGGGGCTGCGGGGGCCTCAGCGGGGGCCGTCGGCCGGCCGGGGCCTCGGCCCTTGCTGGACAACGGGAAGGGTTGTCCGGGCGGCTCATGTCCGCGGGCCCACCCGGGACGTCCTCGCTGCCTGCTGCTTGAGGTGATGCCAGGCCACCTCGAGGTGACCATGCCGGCGATCGCTTCTGGACAATTTTGCCTCCCATTCCGACACCCTTTCCCCCGCCGCCGCCCCCGCCGCCCCCACCCCCACCCCCGAGCCATTTCGCTCACATCCCGGGACCCTTATGCTCGCAGCGGCGAGGCGGTGGCGGCGTGTCGTGGAATGAAGACGTTTCCAATTCAAATGCACATATCCTCCCCTCCCCTCCCCTTCCCTCCTCTCCTCTCCTCCCGGCAGCGGCGAGGGTCCGGCGGCAGGGCGGCGCTGTGAGGGGGTATGAGGGCGCCGACGCATGACTGCCCCTCCCCTCCCCTCCCCCGGCGTATGGGAGCCCCTTCCCTCGCCTCCCTTGGGGCTAGGCGCCACCCCTCAGGGAATGGAGGGTGCGCTTGGCCGTGGACTTGGGCTCGGCCGCGCCGCGCCACCCCGCGCCGCCTCCCAAGGGCCCAAGGGGAGCACTGGGGAGCACTCGACCCAATCAGGAGCCACGGGCACCACGGGCCTCCCCGGCATACCCTACCAGGCGAGGAGCCTTCGGCCGCCCGGCTGAGCCCCTCGCACTGACGCCAGGGGAGGACAAGGAAGGGGGAGATCGGGAAAAGGAAAGGGACAGAAATAACAAACGAGCGGGGAGACCAAGAAGAAGACGATGAAGGGGTGGAGGAGGAGGAGGAGCAGCAGCAGCAGCATGTCGTACCTGAGTCGGCGTCCGTCTCGCCGTCGCTGGCGTCCACCCGCTTCGTCCTCCGGCCGTGCTTGGAGTTGTTGTGGACGAACATGTTGTCGGACACGGCCAGCAGGGGCCCGTCCACGCCGATCTGGCTCGCTATCGTCACCTGCAGCAGCACATACGGGCGCTCGTGAGTCACAGCCTCACAGACGGTAGGGTGGCCACTAGTGACCACCCTAGCCCCACCCAGCGACACTCACCTGAAACCTCCGCATGTCTCTGGGGTTGCCGGCGTTCTTTAAACAGTTCTGGTTGCACTTAAGGAAGAATTTCAGGAAAAACCTGCAAACAAAAAAATGGGCTCCTATTAATAAAGGTTGTTATTGTTATTATTATTTTTACAGTCGTGGAAAAATAATTCCCTCCCGTGTCATCATATCAAATCTTTTTCTTATTTTTTTTTTGGCTACGGGCTCATTCCCGTGTCGGCCAGAGTTTTCATATACTTTCGATTGGAGGGAATGGAGTCGTCATCGTCGCGTTTGCTGCCGCCGCGCCGGGATTGCGTTTTGCACAGGAGAGGACTAAATAGGAGGACTCCGTCGGTTTTCTTTGCGGCGTTCGGTCCGCGGCGCCGCCATGTCTGCCCTTGTGCCGCGCTGGCGGCGGCGGCGGCGGCGGCGGCGGCGGCGGCGGCGGCGGCGGCGGCGGCGGCGGCGGCGGCGGCGGCGGCGGCGGTGGCAGAGGCGCCGGTTCATGGCGCCACGCTGCCTGCCAAGCACCACTGCGCATCACAACGACGGCGTATCTTTGCAGATTAGGCCACGGCGCGCCACGTCGTGCCGAGCCACGCCACGCGCTCTCCGCACTTGTTGCGCCCCGCCCGCCTCGTGCCCTGGCGCCCCCGCCACGCCGCGCCACGCGAAATGTATATTCTGCAAGAGCAGTGTCGGCGCCCCGCACGGGGGTTAGGGACCGTCCACTAACCACGTGACACTTTACTTGTAGGTGCTGGGAGCACACTGTCATCGGCACGGGCTTGTGTCCCCGCCATGACCGCCAGGGCTCGACTCCCACAGGCGGTGCCCGACGCACTTGCCACCCCCTGGGAGGCTGTTCGTGACATAGCAGATCCGCTAAACAATGTTTTTCAGTGACCCCACGTCACGGCCCCTCAGTCGGATCAAACTTTGAATTTGACAGCCGCGGGAGGACGAAAACTCTGGACACCGCAGGCATGAGAAATGTCCTTGAACATTGCGGCGGCCTAGCCCCCGAAGAAGTCCAGCACGTCCACCCCAAATGCCAGCCCAGTTTGTCATCCCGTAGTGCACTGCCACCGCTGCTGCCGCTGCCGCGCCACCAGCGGCACCGTGTCCACATGGCGTGTTAGCGGGCCGCCGGCGGGCGTATCGGCTGTTTATCTGGCTAATGAATGGCGGTCCAGATTACGGCGCCGCTCACCAGCCTCCCTCCCCCACCTCTCCCCTCCTCCCCTCCCCCTCGGCAACCCTATCGACAATCCCTTGTTCGAGCGCTGCCCCTTCTACTCCCACGCTTCAGTCGCCCCCTTTTCCTCATCACCCCCTTCTCTCTGTCTGTCTGTCTGTCTGTCTGTCTGTCTGTCTCTCTATCTCTCCCTCTCTGTCCGTCCGACTGATGATACGAATTTTACCAGTAGTGTTATTCAAGTTGTTATTTTACTCTCTCTCTCTCTCTCTCTCTCTCTCTCTCTCTCTCTCTCTCTTTCTCTCTCGTTGCGTCACTGTGCATAACTACTGGCAGTGTGTGCTGGGCTCGCTTCGGCCGCCTTGCTGGGCGGACAGCCACCCCTCCTCCCCTCCCCCTCCCCCACCCCACCCCCTCATCTCACTCCGAACCGCAGAGACTTTCCCGCTCGGACCACGCCCTAACTCACTTTCATTTTAATTACCCCGA
The DNA here is from genome assembly GCA_038380765.1 of Odontothrips loti. Taxonomy (NCBI): domain Eukaryota; kingdom Metazoa; phylum Arthropoda; class Insecta; order Thysanoptera; family Thripidae; genus Odontothrips; species Odontothrips loti. The sequence continues at coordinate 6,732,807 of CM076257.1, read as the reverse complement.
ATGAAGGCCGTATATATTCACGCATAATGCCTAAACTGATAACGCTCGGCGAGCCTCCTCTAGAATCATTGAAGGTGCTCTTTTTCCTCTTTTCGGTCCGTGCGCGACCACGCACCAAAACTTTTTTTTTTTTAAATTAGTTATTTGAGCGTGTGAGCGAATGTTGTTGCGCAACTGTGTCGCCACATTCCACTCTGCGAGTCTGGTGTAGTGCCGACTGACCCCCCCCCCCCCTCCCTCTACCCGAAAAAAAGAGTCCGAAGACACTCCGATATTCGATTTGCTTTTCGGGCGCGTTTCCGAATGAGGGTTATATGGGGTGCAAGGTGTCGGGGTGTCTCCGGCTACTGACAGCCCCAACGACAACACGCCAGGCAAAGACAACAACAACACGGCAGCAAGCGTCTGAGGCAGCTTCCTGTGAACCTCGGGGAGCGCTCAGGAAGGTGTGTGTGTGTGTGTGTGTGTGTGTGCGCGCGCGCGCGCGGTAGTCCTGAGATAATAAAAACTCGTTGCTGTCTCCAGCCCCTTAGGCTGGGCGTGCTCCCGATTTAAGCGGGCGCACGAGACCGAGGAGGCGGAGCCGGACGGAGCAGCCCCCTTCCCTAACAAGCTGTTAAATCCGTTTAAATTGTGCTTCCCCCCCCCCCCCCCCCCCCCGCCGCGCCTCGCTAGCCTCGCGCGGCAGGCCTCGCGGTTGTGCCCGGCAGTTACGCTTCGACCCCCGCGGCGGCGGCACGCCACCCGACGACTGCACGCCGCCACTCACAGCCAATCACGTGCTACGAGAAATTCACGCGCAGCAAGATAGGGGTGCACGCGGTTTTTCATACGCAGCGCCTGGTGGCGTTACAAAGCGACCTGCTAACGATCGGGGCGGTAGCCATTCCTTCACACACACACACACACACACACACACACACACACACACACACACACACACACGCACACGCACACGCACACACACACACATTGTGCGCAAAGGTTGGCAGCCATTAAAGGAGCACGCCTCGGTGCAGTTCCGAGTTATGGCCCGTGCGAGGCTACTGCTGCCTCCGCGCACACGCACACGCACACGCACACGCACGCGCACACGCACGCGCACACGCACGCACGAACGCCTCCACCTCCGCCCCATTTCCCGCAGCTCAGCTCCCTTTTCTCCACGTTTTCCAACACCGGTGGCGCAAGAAAGAAGAAAGTGCAGAAAGCTTTGAGTGACGTCATGTGACCACGACTCTTAATTTAGGTGGGCGAACTGCATGTAAACACCATAAATACCCTCTCTGGCGCCGGCCGGCCGGCCCCCGGTCACATATGGTCACATATGGCGGTCACGCACGTGGTCACGCACACCGCGGCGCTAATAACGAAATGGCCCCGTGCTGGTCGCTCCGCGGTCAGAGTTAAACGAGGAGGATCGATTTGTTTTGAAACAACCCCCGGCGCGCGTGCTCGGGAGCTTCGAGCACATTACTGGAGTACGTTCCACCCGCCGGCAGCCGTGTTGCGGCGTGCTGAGCGGGCAGCGCGGGCAGCGCTCACCCCACCGCAGCTGACGGCCACAACCGGCCACTAATAGAGTACTCCGGGGAAGACCGAAACGGAAGTACACAACGTCAAGAGCGCTGGAGAAAGTATGAGAAATTCCACGAATCACGAAATGCGCTCCATGTACAAAGCAGCTGGGAGGTCCGCGCTGCTCCCCGGCGGCCCCAACTCCCGTAATCCTCTTTCAACGAGAGGTCCAATTGATTAAACAAGCAGCCCGGCGAGTCCGGCCCCTCGGGGTGGTCCCGAACCACGGCACGGAGTCCCCTGGCGAACGAGAGGTAGGCAACATCAACTGTGTCCAGAAGAGTGTGTGCTCCCGCGGGGTCACCAGGAGCGTGTACTCCTCCTTGAAGAGGCAAAGTTTGGCGTGAAGACAAGGGACTGCGCTTTGCTCCGGCTCTGCTCCGCTCACCACTGAGGGTACACTGTGTCGCGTGAGAGTACGTAGCGTTGTCGCACTTTTTGACGTTCAGAGAGGAAGAGAGAGAGAGGGGAAAAGACAGAGACGAGACACCGCAAAAAAAAAAGTCGCAGTAAAATGCCGGTTTTAAAAGCCCTTTTTAACGGTCGACTCTACTGGGGGACTGTAAAGTTAGCAACGCGCGTATACCGACGCCACGTTCAGGAGCATTCTCTAACCACTGTCCTCTGAGCCGTGTCACAAGAATAAGATGAACGACTGGGAAGATTTGAACCCCGGATCTGTCGGTCGTCGATCGGTCCGCATACCCACGTGGCCACCACGATGGTCAGCACAGCGCGCTCCCGGTACTGTAGCCACTGTCAAGGGGGCGTTCACACACACGAACCTATTAGTAAACAACTGTTACGTCCGAAAATATCCATTTTTGGGGCGATTTTGGCGCCAAAATTTACATACATTCAATAACTATCACGCGTTATTATAGCACGTCTGGTTGACCCGACTTCTACACGAGTGGCCAGGCCACCCCCTCGCACTGTCGTGTCGCAGAGCAAGAACACCAAACTACCAAATTATTTACTGATGCCAGCTCACTCGTACGCACGCTCGCAGATACGCGTCGGTTACATTTTCAGGGTTCGGCCTTCAGATCGGCCCGCGGCTCACACGAGTCTGCCGCCGCCTGCTGCCGCCTGCAGCGCTGCTGTCGCGCTTCTGTCGCACCCGCACCCTCCCCTGTGTTAGCACAAGAACAGCGCGGGGCCGTGCCGGCGTCTGATTTCATCTTGCCTGCTTTATTTGCACGCCAGCCAAGAAATGAACCTACTCAACCCCCTCCCCGCTTATCCAGATTTTCCGTCCGGTTGCCAGCTTCCGTTTCGCTTAGCCTCGTTGGAACCCTCCGGCATTCCGAAAGCAGCGAGGACGTCCCTTTCTCATCCTCCCGTTGAACAGCATTCACGATTCAACCGTCCGGATTACTAACAACTCCATCACAGCCACAGTGGCGTCGACAGTGACGGGCGTGGTACGTTGTACATGGCAATCCACTTCACTGAGCGGCCCTAACCGGCACTGTGCACTTCGTGTGTGACACCTCTGCTGCACAATAGAGGATTCCAACGAGTCTCAAAAGCGGGAGCTGAAGAACAAAAACAATTCCAGACCGGAAACCCTCGAGGGCTGGTATGAGAAACTTTGACTGGCGTTTTGAGTGAATTTGGAGGTTATTTCTCATATTTTGCACGGCCCTTGTGCATAAATATTTCCCATACCGGTGTGGAAGTGTGTTTGCTCTTCAACTTCCGTTGCTAAGTCTCATCGGAAACCTCTATATTCAGCGACCTCGGATGCATTTCTACGTATGTAACACACCCCGAGCGGCGCCTCTCCGAGGCCATCTCCCGCACACATCCACACATGCGAACACGATTACCGGCCAGATCGAATCAGTCCTTCTGCGCTCGCTACTGCCGATGGTGCCGCTGGGGAGGGAGGGTGCGGCGGGAGTTGACGCGTCGCTCGCCCTCCCCCGTGCCGCGCTGCCCGGCCCGGCCCCCCATGCACCCGCCCATATGTTGGAGGTCCTACCCTCCGTCACTGCCACTTTATTTCGATACTCAAATCGGTTCGCAATCGATTCCCTCCCGTTTCCCTCCTCCAAGGAATGGCGAGAGATGGAGACGGATCCGGCGCGGGCACCCCTTGCGCATATGGGGCCTGGCCATGCAGCTAGTGTTTGTCTCCGAAAACGAAAATGGTTTTCGACGCACGAAAATTCATTCCCTTATGCGAGTGTGCGACAGAGATCGATAGACGGACAGACAGACAGGGAGGGGGTGACAGAGCAGGGGGGTTGTATTAAATCTCACGGAGGAAGTACTAAAAGGAGTGACAACCACAACACGGAAGCCCCACTTCTGGGAACGGAGGCGCCAAAAGCTTGTTGTCGTTAGAAGGTGCGGCTGCGGTGGGAGTCTGGGGGAGGAGTGGCATGTGTGATACACCCAGCCCGGACGACAAATTGGCTCCCGGAAGGGGGGGGGGGGGAGAGAGAGAGAGAGAGAGAGAGAGAGAGAGAGAGAGAGAGAGAGAGAGAGAGAGAGAGAGAGAGAGAGAGAGAGAGAGAGAGACATTGACGATACAACGCAAGGGTCCTGACCTTCACACATGGGCGCTCCCAACTTCCCCTCTTTTCGCCCTTGCCCGGTGTTTTCTCTGGTACATGGCCGCACCGCCACGCGCAGACACCAACAACAGACAGGGCTGCAGGGGCGATGATTTGCATGGCTTAGAGAGCTAAATTAGCGTCCGTGAGCTGGATTGTTCGCGGGAGGTCCTCGGGTCATTTTGCGTCATTTGTTCAGTGAAGCCGTTCCTGACGACAACGCGATTTCTCATACCTGCAGAGAGGTTGATCTAGTCTGTTCGTCGGTCGTTTACATGCCCACCAGTTTAGGAGTGTGATTTAGTGTCTCACGGCCACCCGAACATAAACGTCCTCCTGCTCCAGAAAGGTTCCGCGAAGTTGTCAGAGGCCGAAACACGAACAGGAAAACACCAAAAGACGCGGCCGGTGGCCGTATATCTATATGTATCTGCACAAGGCGCCACCACTCGGCCACTGCGCCAGACGACTCCAAACCATGTTTTCATTTTGCGTGTCTCTCTCTCTGTCCTTGTCTCCGCTGGCGGAAGAATGAGGGTCGGGTGCGTTGGAGCGACAGAGACAGACCGAGAGAGAGAGAGAGAGAGAGAGAGAGAGAGAGAGAGAGAGAGAGAGAGAGAGAGAGAGAGAGAGAGAGAGAGAGAGAGAGAGAGAGAGAGAGAGAGAGAGAGAGAGAGAGAGAGAGAGAGCGACGACGAGGGAGCGGGGGAGGGTGTGACAGGGACAGCGCGTCTGGCCGGAACCGCCCACTCCCGGCCCGGCGCAGCTGCCTCCATTTGTCTCCGTTTATGATACGGCGTCGACCTAACCTAGGACCAGGCCTCGTAATCGTTTTACAAATTCGGCCGCTGTCGACAGCGGCTGAGGTTTCCCGCCTCGTGCTGGGCTGGCTGAGGCTGACGCGCGCTGACGCCACAGGAGGACGGCCTGACATGGCGTGCCGTGGGAAGAGTGAAGAGCTGGTGGCAGCCGCGGCATATCGCTATGCCATCATCAACCCCTTCCGAGAGCCACTTCTGAATCAATGACGGATTTAATGAACGGATTAATTATTATACGCGAGGTCAGCCGCACTCCACACTCTAAAAAACACGCAGCACATTTATACCTACTACGAGGCTAGGAAACGGAAAGTGAAGGACGAAAATACTCCCGCCGGAACTACGGGAACGGTTTGAAATGCGGAGAATAGGGTATACCGGAATACCGGGAGTACCCTATGTACCTGCGTTCGGTGACATTACCAAATGGCCGGAACAGAGACAACCACCAGCGAGATCAAAGCCTGACATAAGTTTTTGGTGGTCGATACGGCTTGGGGAGAGAGAGAGAGAGAGAGAGAGAGAGAGAGAGAGAGAGAGAGAGAGAGAGAGAGAGAGAGAGAGAGAGAGAGAGAGAGAGAGAGAGAGAGAGAGAGAGAGAGAGAGAGACGCTGCAGAGAAAGGAATACGACGTACAAGGAAAGGGGGAGCGTTGCGGGGCCGGTGGACGCTACAGGTAATGTAATTGGTAAGTCGCGTGCGGTCGGGAAAGGGGGTAGGGTGGAGGGGGGGGGAGACCGTTCGCAATCCCACGAATGAGACGCTCATACAGCGTGCTGCCGGCCGGCGTGTACACGGCGTGTACACGGCGTGTCGTCCTGCTACGGCCCGGAAGTACCGCGAGCTGTACGCCGGCGCTCCGCCGCGTTAGGTTGGCACCCCCTTGCAGTGCACAGCCGGCACAGTCCCAGGGCCACAGCCTATCATAACCTCGAGGACGCGAGCCGCACCTCAAACAGATTAGTGGTCGCAACTCATTTTCACGTTGATTTTCAGACAAGCAGTAATTTTATGTTCGGAGAACTAAAATTTTGTTGAGGGAACTAAAGTTTTAGTTGCACCAACGAAACGTTAGCTGCTCCAACAAATGGTTTCGTTGCGGGCACTAAACAAATATTTTTAGGCACGAAGTAGCCTATTGCAATCTTTAGGATTCCGATTTTTTTTTTTTTTGACATGGCCCCTTATGGACTTCTCCGAACGAAATTGTACGATTTCGATGAGAGTTTGCAAGGAGCAGGAAGGAGACACGCTGATTCAGATTCTGATGCCCATACGAAAACTCAAAGGCTGAAATTGGAGAATTTTGAATTGAAAAATTTGATAATTCGAGTCGAGCTGCAGGCTCTTATGGGCGAAAAGATCGAGTCAAGCAAGGGCCTAGCCGAGCCGAGGCAAAGTTGGTGGAAAGATGAAAATTACAACCAATCAGAGCACTGCCTGTTGCGTAGTACAGCCGCAACGAAAAACGGAAACTGCTGCGTTTGAAAAGTTGATATATCAAGCTTGGGGTGGCCGGCCAACAATGCGGCAAAATGCACAGACTTTCAAACGTAGCCGTCGTGAGTCGACTGTACTTCCCTCCCGTCCCGAATTTTTCATCCAACACCATGACGACGGGTGGGTAAACAAAACAATTGAGGACACCGACGTCGGTTTCATCGGTTTTGAGCTGTGCGCGAAAGTTTTGATTGTGGTTTTGACGTGCAGAAATTGGATGATGAAGGTTCTTCAAGGAACAGCTTATCAATACCATGGAGTGTTTAAAAATGCTGGGAAGCAATGCTGTGCCATAAGTGTGGTAGCTTTATGTCATACTCTTCAAAAATTTCCAACCAAGTGAACCAGCCAAGATGTGGACGAGTCTTTGAAAGTAAGATTTATCAACGTTCTCATGCCTCATGCCTGCCCCTGACGTTGAAAGGAGTTAGTTCTCCTGCCATTCAATGTGAGCTGAGAATAAATATTTTTAAGTTCATAGGATTGAGGTTCAGTCGGTAGTTCCGTGCCCAGCCGACAGAGCGCGCTATCGTCGACCGCCAGAGACCGCTCTCGATCACACGATGAATGTTGTAGCAACCGTGGGGCGCCGCGTTGCATTGTTGGCGTACAGATTGAGAATGCAGTTGAGACCCTGAGCGAGACTAGGGCTAGCCAGAGTAGCCAGTGGTGAGAATGCCAGATGCTCGCTGGAAAGAGCCTAGAACACTACAACTGCCAATCTTCCCACGAAATTCTAAACTCTCTTCCGACAAACTTTTTCGCTTAAAAAATTGTTTAACTTACCCAAAAAATACAGTTCTTTTTCTTTTTGATAGCATTCCAACATTTATCCAATATTTTCTCAACTAATTCATATTTCTTCTTCACACTTCTCACTCCTTCTACTCTCCTCTCCTTCCAGATCCTGTTTTTCACATACGCGTTCGAAATACACTTCAAACCATCAGAAAAACTACAAAATTTACAAAATCTACAAAATCTCGGCAATATCATCTGACTCTACTTCGGGCCTCCTAGGATTTCACTTTGTGGAATCGTATTTTTTTTTTTCATTTTGCTCTTTCAGCGAACCTTAGAGTTAGAGCAACTTTACGTCGCGGGTCTGAAAATCAACTCCTAAACTAGCCGCGACCACTAACTTTTTGTCTCCGTGCGCGTTGCTGGACGGCCCCCTGCCATCTCATTTGCGTGCCTCACCGGCGCCCCCGTGGCTCCGCGTGGCTCCCTCTGGCGGCAGGGGAGGGGCTCGGTTCCTTATTGCTTTGGGATTATCCCGTGCAGCGCTCTGATTGGTTGTGCGCGCGGGGGGGGGCCGAAGGGGCCCCGAGCCCCCGACGGCCGGCGCACCGCCGCTATGACGGGGGCGAGCCTTATTGTGAGAGGCTCTGGGGCCGTAATCTCTGCCGTCTGCTCCAACTCCACCGCCTTCACATAGTCTTCTCAGCGACTGTCCCTCCTTCTAGCCCGCGGTGCGGAGGCAGGCAGAGGCGGGCAGAGGGAATAGCCCTCCGTGCGCATGTGCTAGTAATTTGGATACCGCACGTACGTAAGATGGCAAAAACCCAGCCAGGATTAGACTGTCGAAACGATGTCGAATCGATGTCGATTATCGAATCAATGGCGATTATCAAATCGATGTCGATTATCAAATCGATGTCGATTATCAAATCGATGTCGATTATCAAATCGATGTCGATTATCAAATCGATGTCGATTATCAAATCGATGTCGGTTATCAAATCGATGTCGATTATCAAATCGATGTCGATTATCAAAACGATGTCGATTATCAAATCGATGTCGATTGTCAAATCGATGTCGATTATCAAATCGATGTCGATTATCAAATCGATGTCGATTATCAAATCGATGTCGATTATCAAATCGATGTCGATTATCAAATCGATGTCGGTTATCAAATCGATGTCGATTATCAAATCGATGTCGATTATCGAATCAGACAAATTCAAAAAAGTCGATGTAATCCACTGTCGATTTGATATCGAAATGGTATCGAAAGTCGATTTTCTTTGCCGATTCAACAAATAATCGATGAAAAAATCGATGTTTGACAAAATTTCGACACCATCCACATCGATTTGGTGTAATTTCGAGAGTCTATTCCTGGCTGGGAACTGGCTATGTTTCGGCGCCCCAATAACGTAGACCCGTGTCAGGTTTGCCTCAGAGCTGCCCCTTGCTTTCCCCCCGTCAGGTCCAGACCTATGGCATGGCCGCGACGGCCACGGCGATGTAGTTTGCGGTCTTGGACAGCAGCACTCCGAGGGCAATTACTGGCCCATCCCGACACCGGCACGATGGCCGACTTAACCACGACCCCACTATGCTGGATAGAGGACTCCGGAGGAGCCGAAAACGGAAGTCAGAACGCAAGGGGGGCATGAGAAAAAACAAAATCACTCGCTTTTCCGCGAAAAAAACGCTCGATTTCTCATACTTTCTGCAGACGTTTCGCATCTCACGGAGGCGCCCTGGTTTGTCCACGTGCAATGCGGGATGCCCCTCTCCCGCCAGCGCCACAACAAACACTGCGAGGATGGTGTGTTGTCGGGAGCGGCACGTGGTAGCAACGGGGGCTGTGGAGGGGCCGGGAGGGGCGCAGCCCGAGCGACAACTCCCCAGGGACGCCATTTTCTGTCCTCTCTCTCCTGCTCGGTCCACCTCCCTCGGCAACTCCTTGGGGGTGGCGCGGCGTGGCGAGGAGTTGGAGGTACTGAATACACACACCGCGATTTCTCATACTGAGCACCTGCCCCGGGAAGTATCGCTTCGGACCTTGTCCTCCGGCTACGAACACCATCGGAAGTGCCTATCCGGCCTCCGGTGTGGCTGTCCGGGTGCCACCCGTGTCCCGGGCCGTGACACTGATAAGGTTATCAGGCGCTGGGACGTGTGGGTCCTACCTGTCGATGATGACGGGGTCCGAAGGCGTCTCGTTCCTGTTGCCACAGCTCTTCTTGTCGCAGCACCGGCTGCAAACAGACAGAGGACGCCGTCAGTGGGGGAGCTCCGCGGGCAGCACATGCAGTGTGGCTGCCTCTAGGCTAGACTCACCTGCACATGACCTCGTGCGTCAGCAGCACGCGGCACATCTCCGGGTTCTTGTCCTGGCCCTCGTACACTATCACCTGGAACAGAACGGACAAGGGCACGTTTGAGAACCGCAGTCGGCTACGACTTCGCTCAGGGCGGGGCAGCAAGATTACGGGGCCGTACACCTCCGGCTCCAGCCGGCTCCGGCTCCAGGGGCAGGCTGTACTGTAGCCGGGCTGAGGCTGAGCTAAAGCCCTATTACACAGCTGCGAACAGGAGCTTTACGACTTGTGACGGACTGTTGCGGTTCCACTGGGCTCCACCCAGCGCCGTACCCCCCCCCCCCTCCCCTGTGACGCGCCCTCCGACTAACGCCTTCATACGAGCTGAGAGAGCCCCGCCGCCCCCGCCACCCCCATCCCCCCCCCCCCCGCCGCCCCTACGCACACACCCCTGCCTCCGTGGTGACCCTCCAGTGTTCCTTCTAGCGTGGCGAGCGGCGGTGACTCGAAAGGGGTTGGCAGCCCTGCCCGAGCCGGCCCGAGCGTCCAATCCATACGCCCGCTAGGCCGCGCCAGGCCTTCGCCCGCCCGCCCCCGCCCCGCCCCTGCCCCGCCCCCACCGGGGGCAGCGGGGACGGCAGCGGGGCCGCGGGGTCGGCAACGACCTACCCTCCAAATCGGGGGAGTCAACAGAGCCAGTCGGCAGCCGAAGGCGAGAGGCGGCCGTACAGCGGTCAAGGCTGCACCAGGCCTAGCCAGGCCTAGCCAGGCCTAGCCAGGCCGGGGGGGGGGGGGGGGGGCGGTATGAGAAACTCGCCGCTGCGTCCCGCAAGAGGCGGCGTTGAAATGAACGTCCTAATCCTGTTTAATAATTTAAAAAAAAATCGCACTTCATCTCAAAAAATTAACACACAAATTTCACGACAGAATTCGCGAAATTCCACTCAAATCCACAAGCCCGCGCACCACTAAATACATGAGAAGAAAACAATTTTTTCCCCTCTTGGTGTTCGGGGCTTTTGCGGGCCGCTATCCGACCCCAGAGCGGCGCCGACGACAACGCTCCCGGCATCCGGTCGTGTTTGCCGCCCGGCTGGGGTTCGACTCCCGGCCGGGGCGCCGCGCCGGACGCTAAAAACGCAATCGGATGAGGACGGCGTGCGGCCGGGCCGGCGTTGGGAGGGTCGGGGCGGGGCGGGGCGGCCGCCGCTGGCCAACAAGCTGATTGCCCCGGCACCCGCCGGCCCGGGGTCCAGCCGGCCACGCAACTGGTATGAGAATGTCGGCCGGCTACGCGGGTCTGTCGGGGCCGCCGCCGCTGCCCCGCGGCGACGATTGATAAAACCACTCCCGCCCCGTCAGCCGCCGTGTTCCTCCGGGCCAGCGCCGCCAGCGCACGCCGGGCGCGTGCCCGCATCACGTGCGCGTGCGCCAACAACCCTGGGCGCGTGCCGGCGCGCGTGCCGCCCTCCCCCAAACGATGACCTTCCCCCTCCCCCTCCCCCCTCCCCTCGCATACGGCATCGCGCAGTTCGATGATGCGGCGCGCGCCTGCGAAAGGGCAGCAGAGCAAAATCCTCTCGGAGCGACGCGACGGTTTTGTTTTTGTTTGAGAAGACATCATTTACAGAAGTCAGCGGGACGTCTCCGTGCCCGCCGTCGCCATGAGTCGTTTGTTCCCGGGAGTCTGTTCGGGGCCTCGGGTCGGCGCGGTGGCTGCGGCCACGAGCACCGCGGCGCCCTGAGTCCCCCTCTCAGCCTCGGACCGGAATAGCCAGCCGCACACGCACGCCTACGGCGGGGCACGGGGCCGCCACGCGATCCTATTGGGCTACAGAGGGAGGCCCCCGTCAGAGCTCCCCGTCAGCAGAGCGTCGCCGACGGCGGCCCCGCCCCACGCGGCAACGGCGCGGCCCCTGCGAGCGCGGTGCACCCCGCCGGGGCCTGCAAGCTGAGCGACTATGAGTGAGGAATTTGGTACAATGAGCACTGGAATAGAGTTTTCCAACAAGGCTCAGAATCGGAAGCTGAAGAACAAAAACCCTTCCAGACCGGAAATTCTCGACAGGAGGTATGAGAAATATCGACGGACAAGGACCTCGCCAAATATGGTACCTAACCTCCATATTCACTCAAACCGCCATTCAAGTTTCTCATACCTGCCTTTGAGAGGTTCCGGTCTGGAAGAGTTTTTGTTCTTCAACTTCCGCCTCCAACTTATTATTGGAAACCTCTATTCGGTGCTCTGCTCTAGAGTATCGTGGCTCTGTGGCTAGAGTACCGGGAGCGCACTGCTCCACGATAGAAGCCTGCAGCGCGCTCCCGATACTCTAGCCACTGTCCTCTCGCAGCGCAGAACACCGAATTCCAGTGCCACAGGTCCGTGGTTCAAATCTTATGCCGGTCACTCTTCTTTTTCACGTGACACAGCTCGGAGGACAGTGGTTAGAGTATGCCTCCGAACGTACCGTCCCAAATAGCAGCCGCAACAGCGCCGGTTCCCGTACGACCGCCGAGGCTGAGGGCAGGGATTCCTGGTGGAAGCAGGGACGACATTGGTTTTGTCCCGAACCGACAATCAGCCCGTCAATTTTGAAACCATAAATTTGCGGTTTGCACACGTCCAGCCAGCTCCGTGGCCAGCGCCCTCCAGCTCGCAGATACGCGCGCCGCTGACTTTACAGACCCCGCACCGCACACCCTGCCGCTGCTGCCGCCGCCGCCGCCGCCGCCGCCGCCGCCGCCGCCGCCGCCGCCGCCGCCGCACCGGCTCCTCTCTAATCGGAAGCTCATCAGCGACCGTCTGCTTCCGACCAGGACAACGATACCAACAAGAGCTGTTACAATGCCGCGGCCTTGGGGGGGGAGCTGCCGGCGTGCCGCCGCCGTCAGACCTTGTAATAAGAATGGATGATGTTGGTCGTGTGCCGTGCCTATCGGCGGCCCGCCCCGACCCGCCGCGGCGTGCGCCACGCCCCCCCGCGCTATCTGTGCTGTCCGTCGGCTGTCCGTCGGCTGGCCGTCGGCTGGCCGTGTTTGTCCCCGGGATTGTCACCCGGCCCCCGCGCCGAGGCCGGGGCGCCACGCGCGCGGCGCACGACACACACACACACACACACACACACACACACACACACGCCTCCACGCAGATAACAGCGAAATGACGCCCCTAATAGCGGTGTTTCCAGCGCCGGCGCGCCGAACAGGGTCCCGTCCTGTCCGGGGGATGACTTTATTTGGACAAGTGCAGCACACGGGGGCGCGGGGCAGCCGCGATGTTCGGCCGAAATTGAAATAGAGTACGCCGGAGGAGCCCAAATCGGAAGTAGGAAGCCGTAACGCAGACGAATATGGGATATGGGTCGCGGCCATGTAAAGAAGAATCACTCGATTTCTCCTGCGCTCTTCTTCTTTTTCGTTACGGTCTCTTCCTCCCGTTTCGACCTCCTCTAGAGTAGTACACTCCAATGCAAAATCCTCTTAGAAAGTAGTGGCCCCCACAGTTCGCATACCTCGTCCCCTGCAGCCAGAGAGAGAGAGAGAGAGAGAGAGAGAGAGAGAGAGAGAGAGAGAGAGAGAGAGAGAGAGAGAGAGAGAGAGAGAGAGAGAGAGAGAGAGAGAGAGAGAGAGAGAGAGAGAGAGCAAGAGAGAGAGAGAGCAAGAGAGAGAGAGAGACAGACAGAGAAGGAGAGAGAGAGAGAAAGAGAGAGAGAGAGACAGACAGAGAAGGAGAGAGAGAGAGAAAGAGAGAGAGACAGACAGACAGAGAAGGAGAGAGAGAGAGAAAGAGAGAGAGAGAAAGAGAGAGAGAGACAGACAGAGAAGGAGAGAGAGAGAGAGAGAGAGAGAGAGAGAGAGAGAGAGAGAGAGAGAGAGAGAGAGAGAGAGAGAGAGAGAGGAGAGGGAGAGAAGGGGGGAGGGGGGTAAAATCTATCGGAAACACTCGCGCTCGCTCCTTTTTGGGGGATGGAAAAAGGGTTGGTGCGAGGCTAGTTGTTGTACAAGCCATGTAACACGGCTGTGCCGCTGTGCCCACCCCGCCCCGCCCGGACACGCCTGATCCGCGCCTAAGCCCGGCGGCTTTAGCAGAGCTTGCCGCGCGATCACCGGGCAGGGGATGAGGCTGGCCCCCGCTCCCTGCCCAGCCCCATTTAAACGCCATTTACCCCCTGGAAACACTTACCCGTGCATTACCCCGGGTATTATGTTATTTGCCGGCCGGAGAGCCACCGAGCACCACGCTAGCCACCGCACCGCTGCCATCTGCCTCTTGTACTGCTCGAGTCGAAATTAAAAGGATCGCATTTGAATTTTCGCGCGCACGCGCACGCACCGCACTCGTGGTGTCAGTGTTGTCATAGCGGCTGTCCTAAAAAAATAAAAACGAAAAGCGTTTCCAGACCCTCTCTTTGCGTTTTCCCGAAAAAGAAAATATAGGAAAAAAAAAGAGGGGCAGATGGGTCATTCTGAAATATATGACGTCGAAAGTGCGAAACCGAACACATTACTCTGGCCAGGCTGGGCCGCCCAGCTTCCTTATCATCAGAGCCAATAGCCGGCCATAGAGAAGGAAGGGGGGGGGGGGGGGAGCTTCCCTCAGCACCATCTAGGCCGCTCGCTCGCCTCCCTGCATCAACAGCGATCTCATGGGCCGATCATACACTATAAAAAAAAGAAACGGCGTTCTGAAGGGCCGGAGAAAAACTGTTTTCCGTTTAAGATGGGCTATTTTTGCAATTTTACTATTTTTTTCCCTCTTAGTTTTTCTTTTCCAGAAAAAAAAAAACAACAACAAAAAACAGCTTTTACATAGAACACTACGAAAAAAGTAAAACTAACAAAAGATCGCTCAAAGTCAGTGCCAAAACGCAGGCTTCCAAAAAAGAAAAAAAATGGTGAAGGATGTTCGTATGACCCGCACGCGTGGTGGGCTCTGGGTCTTACGCGCACACATGAGCTCGCACACAAATCGGCCAAGGAGACACATGTGTGTGTATGCGCTCCTTGTTCATGCATATTAAAGCAGTGGCCCCCCCCCCCCCCACCAGGTCTTACCACACGCATTTATATCTATGTGCAAAACAATTCCCCCCGTGAGGGCGAGCCGCGGTGCATTTGACTGGGATTAGAGGGATCTTGTGGGCGTGCCCTCTCTCCCTCTATATCTATCTTTCTCGCACGCGCTCTGGCTGCATGCAGCGTGGTGCCTCTTAGCTAGCTAACAACCCACTGGCTTACCAGTCGGGGTGGTAGTGCAAGGGGAGGAGACGGTGAGCCAGAGAGACAGAGAGAGTACAGCACGAAGCAGGTAGCTAAATAAACAAAGGCCAGATGAGAGAGGACAGTGGCCGGGGTTGGCGAGTGGCCAGGTGGCCAGTAATGCGCGGTGCACTTTTGGCCGTTCGCGGAACCACCACCACCTCCACCACCACCACCACCACCACCACCACCACCACCACCACCACCACCACCACCACCACCGACGCCACCTTGCCTATCGGCGAGATGTGTAACGATGAATTATTCCCAGGGGAATTCCCGGAATCACGAACAGCGCGACGTCCCGTCAGTGTCCCCCCCTTTTTTTTGGTGAATTTTTGACGTAGCTCACGGAGAAAAAAAGATTCGTGGTCGCAACTAAGTTTAATTTTCAGACAAGAGTAAAATCTTGTTGAGGAAACTAAATTTTAGTTACACCCACGAAACGTTACAAAGAGGTTCGTTGCGGGCACTAAACAAATTTTTTTCTGCTTTTGGCTCGTTCGGCGATTCTGCGTTGGAGCAACCAACGTTGCGTTGGTGCAACTAAAAATTTAGTTTTCCTAACAAAATTTTAGTCGTCCGAACAAAAATTTACTACGTGTCTGAAAATCAACTTAAAAATTAGTTTTCTCCGTGCGAGGTAATGGACAAGGTGTGTGCAACCATCCAAAGTGGTTATGTTAGCGTATTGCGGACATTTCGTAGAAGTACACTAGGGCGGAGACGTCGTCTGCTGTAGTGACCACGTGGCCACGAGGCGGGGCGGCGCGGGGCGGCGCGGGGTGAGAGGCGTCACCATGGCAACCCCCCGCGGCGCACTGGCAACGCCCCGCCCGCCCGGCCGCCCCGGCCTGGGGCTGCCGCCGTGCCTGGGGCCTGGGGCCCGGGTAGGGTAGGGGCGCATAGCGGGCCGGGCAGGGCGCGGGCAGGGCGCTGAAATAGACCGAGAGAGACTTGGACGAAACGACGCCATGGCACGTCGCTCATTGGCCGCTCTCTCTCTCTCTGTCTCTGTCTCTCCGTCTCTCTCTCTCTCTCTCTCTCTCTCTCTCTCTCTCTCTCTCTCTCTCTCTCTCTCTCTCTCTCTCTCTCTCTCTAGCTCTCTCTCCCCTTCCTCGGGTACGACTCGCGCCCGGCCGGCCCGCCGAAGCGCGCGCGCCGCCCGGAGAGGGAGAGAGATGGAGAGCGAGTGTGTGTGTGTGTGTGTGTTTGTGTGTGTGTGTGTACTTATTTTGGAAGACGCAAAGGAGATGCACTCTGGGAGCGTGCGGCCCACTCCGCTCACGGCTCACTCGGGTTGCCTACCTAGCCGGGCGATCAGCATCGTCATCATCATCATCAGCACTATCATCATCATCATCATCATCATCATCATCATCGTCATCATCATCATCATCACTAGCACTATCATCATCATCATCATCATCATCGTCATCATCATCGTCATCGTCATCATCAGCAACATCATCATCGTAATGAACAGCTCACCTGTTTGCTGGCCGAGTCGATCAGTCTCACGAATATGTCCTGTTCCTGCCGCAGTCCGTTGGAGTACAACAGTTGTAACCTATACTGGATGCCGTTGTTGGTCTTCAGCCCGTCCGCCTCCTGGAGACAGAGAGAGACACAGTCAGAGACACAGTCAGAGACACAATCCTGGAAAACAGCAGAGATGAGACACAAATCCGGGAGACACCGCTGACATCCCCATTTCAGAAAAAGGTCCTACGTATGACCCCGTTTTCGGAATGCTGGTGCCAAGCCGAGTTCGACTCCAGTCTCAAATCAGAACTTCGTCATTTAGTCGCTTTATCACGAAAAGTGGGCGACAATATCATGACATTTTCCTTCTTAACAATGCCGTAGCTACGATTTGAGATCTGTCACTGTTTTATTACTATTATTACTTTTATTACCATAATCATCCCTCTTGCGCTTCTTTTGCAGGATGGGGTATATTGCGTGCGGCCCGCTGCCATGGCGGCGTGTTGACGAAGCAAACACGGCCGACAGTCGTCCGGCCTGACCTGACCCCCTGATAAGCGCACCTGTATTATTATTATTTTCATATCAAATGGTCTGACCCGGGCCTGGCGCCGCCATTGGCGCCCCCATTGACGCCCCCGTTGGCGCCCCCCGTCAGCCCACGTGACATCGAAGTGGGGGCGGTGCGATGGGCTGGCGGTACGCACACTCTGTTTGCCCGCGCCCTCCAAACACAGGGTGTATAAGTGGTCAACCAAGCAGGAAACGTGGGCGCCCAATTATAGATGTCAAATTGACGTCTATCAAACATGGAATACTAGACGTAGACGTGTCAATTATGACAACAAAAATCCTCCGCGTGGACTTTTTTGAAAGGACGTTTAAAAAGAGCGTGGTCTCGACGTGTTTTTGTTCTTCAGCTTCCGGTTTTAAGTGTCATCGGAAAGGTCTACTGTGGCACTGTCGCACTACTCACCATGTGCTCCTTCTCGATGAAGCCCACGAAGGCCGTCCGCTCGATCTCCACGGGCTGCCCCGTCCGGTCGTACAGAGCGATGACGAAGTGGAAGAAGTTGGACTTGCGGAGGTTGCTGGGGGGCTGCTTCTCGAAGTGGGCCCGGCTCAGGCCCAGGCTGCAACATCACAACGTACGTCATCGGTAAATGGCCATGAGAACAGCTAGCCATACGGCCAGGCCGAGTGCGGGTACATATATCAGGCTGTGAAAACCATCACATGCAGGTAAAACAGACACCATGGCAGCCTTTATAAAAAAGAATTTCACCCTTCTGAAAAGTGGACATTTCATACAAAAATTGATATTTTTCTATTTTTTTTTTTTTTTGCAGGGTGTAAATAATTCACCTTCTGAGATTTTTGTTCCCACCGTTATTTTTTTTTCTTCTTTACTTTCGCTTTATGTACCCTAAGCGAGCAAGTTCCACCAATTTGATTGGTGTTTGGTAATGACACATGACCGGACACATTCAGTATTTATCGAGAGAAATCTGCAGTGTACTTAGCCATCTCAGTGTCGCTTTGCAGAGTATATCGGGCGCGAGCGGGTAATTTCATCCTGCTGATACCTCCACTAATTACTACACAGGCCGAGCGGCAGAGTCAACAGAGCGAGGGGGAGGAACGGAGAGAGAGAGTGAGAGAGCTAGGTGCGAAGGAGACCGGCGCCTCCTTCTCGCACTCGCAGAAACTTAATTACGCCTCGGTGACGGCCCGGGTCGCCTCCGAATCGTTGGGCGCCCCGCCACCTCGGACGCGGCCCCGCCCGGGGGCGCTGTTTCACGCCTGACGCACCCCGCGCCGGAGGGACAGGGGCGCCCGCGCCCTGCAGAAAACCTCTGCCGCCTTTACTTCCGATTCCGTCCCCAACCCTCAGCTTCCGCCGACGTTCCTCAAATGTGTACACCGTTCGGACCCTTCGGACCCGACCTATCCGCATAACGGAAATCCACGAGGGAGAGAGAAAGGAACAGTGGCCGTTGTCTCGGCTCGTTTACAGCGGCGCCCCCCTATCCGTGTGAAACATGAGCCCCGCCCAGGGCGGCCAACCCTCTGCGCTGCGCTGCCAGTACCAACCCCCCGTGAACTAAGGAACCCCGCAGTAAAACGTGCGTGTACACCGAAATACGGAGTGACTAGCCCAGCCTCCACCTCCCGGCTCGCTGTTAGCACCTGCTTTAGCACCTGTTCTGCGGTGCGGACCGGACGTCCGGACTGGATAAGTGCAGGTAAACAGATAACGCTCGGAAAACAATCAACTCCAGGTAAGAAAAATAATAATATAAAATGCTCACTTCTTTCTCAAAAGTGGATTTCGAAAACTTGCTAGTTTCCTTTTTTTCCAGTGTGATTTTTTTCCACCTGCTGTTTTTTTTCTAGCGTTATTTTTTTTTTACCTGCTCTTACCCTGCGAAGCATTTGGTTTTCCCTGTAAGTATTTTGACAGAGTGCGCGCGCTGCCGCCGCCATCTCTACACTGCTCAGCGCGCCCTCCAAAAGCAGCTGATGACTGCCTGACTGTTGACTTTATCCGCTCTCAACTCGTGGGGGCAGATCCGGGCAGATCGAAGGCTCGGGGCGGGGGCCTGGGGGCCTCGGACTGCCTCCCTCCCCTCCCTGGGGACCTCCCTCCCCTACCCGCGGTCCCCACCCCGCCCCGTGCGAGTCGGTGACATCAGTGGCGTAGCCGTTCACACATTTTTGTGTGAGTCGTAGGTACGTATAACAATTTCAAAAACTGTGCTGCAATTCCGAACCATTATGGGAGCCGACGGGTCACAGTTTACTATAATGAACTTTTTGATAAAATAAAACATTTCCTGGTTTTCTTTTGATTTCCCTTGTTTTTCTCCTGATATCTCTGCATAATAATTTTTGCAGATTTTTTCTGACTGTTTTTCCTGACTCTTATTTTTTAGCGGGTGTGGGACTCTCCTTGTCCGCCACGACCAAAACATCGTCAGCGGAAGGTCAACACGCCGCGAGGCAGTGCGCCTGGCAGGGTAGGCAGCAGCCCGGGATGTCGGCACGAGTGTCGCCCCGCTGCCTACCCTCCAGGCGGACGGTGGCACGGCGGAAATAAGCGCATTCAACAGTTTTCAACGCCAGTCGCCGCGCAGCTTCTTCTGTTCTTTGTCTCTCTGTCTCTGTCTGTCTGTCTGTCTGTCTGTCTGTCTGTCTGTCTGTCTGTCTGTCTGTCTCTCTCTCTCTCTCTCTCTCTCTCTCTCTCTCTCTCTCTCTCTCTCTCTCTCTCTCATTTATGATATTGCTGCAATGTTGAGAGCGGTCTCTTGTACGCTCGTGGGGACCTGCCCTTTTGTACTTGAGACTTAAATAAATAAATTCAAATTCAATCCAATTCTCTCTCTCTCTCTCTCTCTCTCTCTCTCTCTCTCTCTCTCTCTCTCTCTCTCTCTCTCTCTCTCTCTCTCTCTCTCTCTCTCTCATTACTGAACTGTTTTCTTTTGACCACTGTATGATGTACATTAACAAGACTTAAAGTCTTATGTACATAATTCAATAAATTCAAATTCAAATTCTCTCCTGATGTTATAAATATCATAGTTGATTTAAATAATAGACTCAAATAAACAAATACGGTTCGATTCCGACTCCCTATTCTAACTGATTCCTGCATGAGCGAGTGCTGCTCAGCGAGCTCACCTCCTAATCGTCACACACACGCACACACGCACTCACACATCATGGCTTTCATGGTGCCGTGTACTGCGGTCTGTCACATGTCAGCCATGTGATTGTCACGAGGTGGGCGGAAGGGAGTAACACTGTGAGCAGACATGTCAACACACATCGATAACTTACTAGTATGTGACGCGGCGAGGTCAGAGTTCAAGTACCGGCGGGTTTGAGTCCCGGTGGGTTCGAATACCGGCAGGTTCGAATACCGGCGGGTTCCTGTGCCGGCGGGTTCGAATACCGGCGGTTTTGAGTCCCGGTGGGTTCGAGTACCGGCGAGTTCAAGTACCGACCGGCGTGTTCGCATACCAGTGGAGTGCGGTGATCTCACCTGGCGTGGTCCTGGGGTGTGGCGGGCTGGTGCCATGTCCTCAGCTGGGAGCTGGGCTCCTCCTTGAGGGTGAGGCCGCCCGCGGGGCCCCGGTGGTGGTGGTGGTGGACGTCGCGGTGCGCGGGGTGGTGGGCGTCCAGGCCGAACGCCAGGTGGTGGCTCTGGTGGTGGTGGCCGAGCACGCCGGCGTGGTGCGCCGACGCCTCGTACAGCTTGCGGCCCCACACCGGCTCCAGCTCCATCGCCCCCACGGCCCCGACAGCCCCCGCCCAGGGGCTCGCCGGCGGGGCGGCGACGGCGGCGGGCAGTGTGGCGCGGGTCGGGGACACCGGGGGTACACCTGCGGCGGCGCGCTCTCTCTCTCGCACTCACGGCAGCAGGCCGTCAGCCGCCACAGGAGGCCGTCAGCGGGCTGCCATCCCTCTCGCACTCGCGGTCGCCGCCGTGTCGCGCGGGCTGGAGGACGTCGACGGGGTGCGCGGCCGGCGGCGGCGTGGCAGCGGTCGGCTCGGCACGGCGCGGAGCGGAGCGGGTCGGAGTGTGTGGCGCTCGGGGGGAGGTGCTGCCGCGGGCAGAGTCAGAGGCGGACTGGTTGGTGGCGGAGGAGCGCAGCCGCAGCCAGGGCCGCAGCGGCGTGCGGCCGACTGCACGGCGGTGGTGGGGGAGGCAGCGCCGCCTCCCGCCCGCCTCCCGCCCGCCGCCCGCCGCCCCGCCCCGCCTCCACCCCGTCATGTCTCAGCCCTTGGTCATTCCCGCACTGCCGTCTTTGCCATCTTTGCACCCCTGCCGCGGACTCACGACGGACCCCAGAAGGGATCGGCCGTGACTCAGGCAGCGACGCCATGTCGCCATGCTGGGGACGACTGGAGGCCACTGGAGGCCACTGGAGGCCACTGGAGGACACCGAAGTGCAGCAGGCTGGAGCCACTTCCAGGCGCGCGCCACTTCCGCGGCCAGCGCGTGTCATCACGCATGTCCGGGAACTCGACTCAGAAGAACCGTACGCCTTATTAGAGCCCGCTGCTGCCGCGGTAGCGCCACGTCGCCGGTCACGGGAGAGAGTTGTGCGGGTGGGGGGGGGGGGGGGGGGTTATTTAGCGGGGCGGGAAGTGAGGGGGGGGGGGGGGGGGCGGCGCGGGTCGCTGTGCGCGAAACCTTGTTGCGCAGGTTGGAGCCGTAGCCGTCAGCTGGGCGTCAGACCCGCTACATGAATGAGCCCCCCCCCCTCCCCTTCCTCCCCCTCTCGTACTCCCTGGAGCTGCTCCCGCCACCCCCTCGCCCGGCCCGGCCTGCCGCCGTGCCCCCGTCCGTCTTGTTGGTATTCATGGCCGCGTCGAGCTGTTCTGTCGGGGCCGCCGCGCCGCTATGTGCCTCCCGTTATCAGCGATCCGCGACGCTTATCAGAATCACGACGAACCGGCGTCGGGCTTTTGTGCTGCCGCTCCCGGCACACCACCAGAGCGTGGTGTATCTCTCCTGGTCGGTTTGTGATGTACACCGTACCTACCCTTCAGTACCGGGAAGGTTCTCCTCGACCCACGTCCAAACAAAATTGTAGTAATGAATGATGTCGCGTAAAAGTGTCTGTCGAACCTGGCGAGCACAGCAGCGAGCAGGAGTGGGCACTCCACACGCATCCCTTGCTGTGCAGTGAGTCATACCTGTACTTTAAGCACTCTGTCTCTCACGCACACACACACTCGCACGCGCGCGCGCGCTCTCTCTCTCTCTCTCTCACGCACACACACACACACACACACAGTGTCAGGAAGGGACACATCGGTGCAACATCAGACAACGCGGCGAGATACTGTGCGTGTGTGAGTGAGTCAGACAGACGGATAGACAGACAGAGGGAGAGAGAGAAAGATACTTCTCGGTGCTGCGCTCCGCTGTGCAGCTCCCGAGGGACTTGAGTGCACGGGATGGGCGGGGGAGGGCGGGGGGGGGGGGGGGGAGGCAGCCCCACCCTCCCTGCAGCGCGGCGCCCCACCAGGACCAGGCCCCGCAGCCCACAAGCCCCGCCCCTCCGCCCAACCGATCCAATGGCCACAGCTAGCAGCCCCACACCCCATTTCTGCGACGCGCCTCTCTCTCTCTCTCTCTCTCTCTCTCTCTCTCTCTCTCTCTCTCTCTCTCTCTCTCTCTCTCTCTCTCTCTCTCTCTCTCTCTCTCGCTCTTCCGACCCTCCCTATCCATCTTCTTTCTTCTCCCTGCCGTCAAGCTTAACGGCGTCACCAGCACCTTTCGCCGGCTTTTGACTCTCGTGGTGTTAAACTCGTT
Organism: Odontothrips loti; assembly: GCA_038380765.1. NCBI lineage: Eukaryota > Metazoa > Arthropoda > Insecta > Thysanoptera > Thripidae > Odontothrips > Odontothrips loti. The sequence goes on along the minus strand of CM076257.1, from coordinate 6,710,207 downwards.
CCAACTCTTTGTTGTTGTTGTTGTTGTGGTGCGAGACGTTCACTTCCTACAGCTGTTGCTCCCCCCCCCCCTCTCTCTCTCTCTCTCTCTCTCTCTCTCTCTCTCTCTCTCTCTCTCTCTCTCTCTCTCTCTCTCTCTCTGTCAGGTACATTGCCCTGTTGTACCCATCTCCACCCCGGCATCCGGCATGTCCTCGTTGCAGCAAAGTGTGTGTTCGAAGGAAGAATCTGCGAATAGCGTTCAAAACATTATCCGCAGGAACACCCGCATTGATGGACGAGAGGTCAGCATCGAATCCAGGAAGGACGACGTCCTCCTAAAAATACTTATGATTAATAACACGCTAAATAAGGTAACAAATATAAATAATATAGAAGTTAGCGTGTTTGGTTGCAGCTGGAATCTCGCCGCTCCAGGCTGGAGAAGGTGGTGGGCGGTGCTCCGGGCTCCGGCCTCTCTCCAGGGTGGCCTCTGCCGCACTGAAGTGACTCCGCCGTCTCTACTCCAGCGGAGCCCCCGGCCTCACCCCTGCGGTATGAGAAACTCAGCACGGCCCGCCCCCGGCGCCCCCGCGGCCCCACCCGGCGCTGCAGGGTTCGCGCCGCGGCCGCCAGATCACGCCAGCATTTGCACTAACGCCCCAGCGGGCCGCGAGCACTGCGGCTCTCAGGGCCACCGGCGCCAACCGGCGCTACCCCAAGCGGGGCGCCGGCGCTGCCCGCAGCCGCGGAGTATCGACAACCCCCCCACCCCCTCCCCCCACGACGATCCCGCCAGCTTTTCAAAACTCATGATTTAGAAAACTCATGCAGTGTGTGCCCAGGCCATTGCGTGCGCCCGGCTCCAGTTGACGGGTTTTGCGATTTGGTAATGCGGAGAGAGATGAATGAATGAATGAATGAATGAATGAACGAATGAACGAATGAATGAATGAATGAACGAATGAACGAATGAACGAATGAATGAATGAATGAACGAACTAATGAATGAATGAACGAATGAATGAACGAATGAATGAACGAATGAATGAATGAATGAATGAATGAATCGATGAATGAATTGGTGGATGGATGGATGGATGGATGGATGGATGGATGGATGGATAGAATGGTACCTACCTGATGTAAATTTCTCTACTTCCACCGTGCTCGAGTGCCCAGCGAACGGCCTCGGCTCTTGCCCTGCTGGTTTTCTTACGCCAGGCGCGCGCCTTACGCCCCCTTCCCTCTGTGTCTCCCTCTTTTTATTCTTTGCCTTTCCTCTCTTATTCACAACTTTGTGAAATGAAGACGGCGCGGCACGGGGCACTGATCAGCTTCCTCATTACACCCACTTTAAATTCGCCGCACCACTCTGCCCTGCCCCCTCCTCTCCCCCTCCTCTCACCCATGCAGTGCGTCCTCCTGCGCTTCGACAAATTAAACTGGCGCGGGCAGAGCAGGCCGCGCTTTTGGCCGCGGTCGTGGCCACCTTGCTCTGTATATTCCGAGCTTGTCGCTCTGTATAATCTAACGCCTCTTCGGATGAGAGCCATCGTCTGCTTCACAGCCCCGCACCCCGCGGGAGCGGGCCGACCGGCGCCACGCCGTCTGGGAGCGCTGGAGCCGAGCTGGAGCCGAGCTGGAGCCGAGCTGGAGCCGGGCTGGAGCCGGGCTGGAGCCGAGCTGGAGCCGAGCTGGAGCCGAGCTGGAGCCGAGCTGGAGCCGAGCTGGAGCCGAGCTGGAGCCGAGCTGGAGCCGAGCTGGAGCCGAGCTGGAGCCGAGCTGGAGCCGAGCTGGAGCCGAGCTGGAGCCGAGCTGGAGCCGAGCTGGAGCCGAGCTGGAGCCAAGCTGGAGCCGAGCTGGAGCCGGGCTGGAGCCGAGCTGGAGCCGAGCTGGAGCCGAGCGGCCAATGGGAACCGGCTGGACACTCTCCATCTCCATCACATCGGATAACACACCGCACTCCGTACGTACTATACTTCTGCGGCGCCCAGCTAGGGGTGGTCCAGGCCCTACGGTCCTGGTAGCAGTAGCAGACCACTCTCACTGCGGCTACCACTTGTGTACCATCCCAGCCCCTTCACACACATGTACACATACACGCACACAAACGCACCTTTGCCTCTTTTTCTCCTCTCCGGCCTCCTCCTCGCACCCGAGTCGTTCGCTCCGCATAAATGATAGATCGGTAGGCCGGGATGCCACACAGTACACACACACACACACACACACACACACACGCGCGCGCACACACACACACACGCACGCACGCACACTCTAGCAGAGGTGGAAGGGGCTCAGGGATCGACATGATTATGCACTTTTCCGCAAACGTAGCAGCCTGACACGTGGAATGCCCCACTACTGGCGCAGCACTCACCAACCACAACAGCCTCTTTTTCCGCTTTTTCCTCGTCGTGGGAGGGGGGGGGGGGGAGCGCTGTTCTGATATCACATGGCGGGAGTGGGGTATCGACCAATGTGAGGCGACCTGCTCACGAGGCATCACCACCACACCGCCTTGTAATGTACACGAAACGCAGCGCGCGCGCGGAGAGTATGAAAAATTCACATGATGACCGCGCGGCTAATCCGCGTGTTCATAGTACCAGTGTGAAGAGGAGGTAAGAGACATAACCCTCTGCGCATCCTATCGTGTTCTCGTCCCGATATCGAATTCGTGATCATGAGCATTATGACGTTGGTGCTCATGTTGTGCTCCATCCACCTGCTACTCTCGCTCAACAGCACAGCTGGTCGGCTCGGCTCTGAAGACGCCATGCTGCAGCGCGCGCGCGCGCACACACACACACACACGCACACACACACACGCATATACATACACACAGACACACCCCGCCCCGCCGCCACCACGACCACCAAGCCTTGAAATTTGAAACCAGTGCAGCGCGGGCAGCCGAGCCGGACCGAGCCGAGCCGAGCCGGGCCGAGCCGAGCCGGGCCTGCTGCTGTCCCGACTGATCAGCGATAACTCAGGCCCGACTGGTCCGCGGGCTGGCCCCTCCGCGAGCTCATCCCTTCTTCGCGGCCGCCGCCGCCGCTGCAGCAGCAGCGCATGACACCCCCTGCGCCGCCGCCACCACCGCCGCCACCACCACCGCTGCTTAGTTTATTTATTTTTTTCCGCCGCCGTCAAATAATGAGCCGGCCCGTCCCCTGTAATGGTCCTATTTATTCCTGCGCGTTGCAAGTGGCTGGCGTATTATCTTTCGCCTCTCCATGTGGCCTGCTGGCCTCCATGCGGCGCGGCGCGGCGCGGCACGACGCGGGGTGGTCAAGCTTTTACAATGGGGCGTTCCGGTCCGCGGAGCACCGCGCCTACGTGACAGGCTCGCGCGCCAACTTCTGCAGAGGAGCCGAGCTGCGGGGGGGGGGGGGGGGTTCACCGCCTCCCCGCGAGCCTCCAACGACGGGATATGGCAACAACAAAAGTGCTTTAAAAGCGGCGCGCGCGCGCGCGTGTGTGTGTGTGCCCACGTCGTGTGTGTGTGTGTGTGTGTGTGTGTGTGTGTCGCAGTGACCCAGCCCAGGAATTGAGGGCGGGGACGCCGCAAGAGAGAAAAAAAAAGGGGAAAAACTTGAAGTTTCAAACTTGAACGGAGCCGCGTGGTGTGCTGTGGGACTCACATTTTCCGGGGGTGGGCGCGTCGCAACGGAACGGCAGATCAGAGAATCTCAGCAGCGAACAGCTAAAGCTAGCGCTCGGTAGCTGACATTCTGAATCGGCTGTAACAGAGCGCCCCGGAGATGTTCGGGACGGAAGTAAAAATTCGCAACGAAGAACGCTGTGGAAAATATGAGAAATCGCGTATGGTTCACCGAAAAGCGAGCGGTTATTCTCATATATCCCCAGCGTATTTCTTCTTCGGTACGAATTCTTACTTCCGTTTTAGGCTTCCCCGAAGTACTCTTTTCTAGTTTTGCAAAGTGGATCGTTTGTTGCAGAGAAGGTAAAACCGGCGGCGTGGACGACGGGCAGAGATTCTGGACCCACACAGACACGCGCGCGCACACACACACACACACACACACACACACACACACGCGCGCGCGCGCGCGCGCGCCCGTGAAGGGGCGCGAGCCATTCAGCCCCTCAGAGGACCCCGAGGGGACGATATTCTGCGGAAACAACATCTCGAAAAACGTTTTGTCGTGGCAAAAGTCATTAATTCCCATCACGGCCCGGCCCCGGGCTCTCTAGGCCCGGCGGCAGAGGGTGTGCTGTCCTCCCGTGTCCGCTGTCCCTGCCCTGCCATCCCGAGCCAATCATCACTTTATTGCCCGCCTCATTTCTTTTCGCACTCGTTACAAATGCGAGCTCAAGAGCGCCCCCCCCCCCCCTCCCCTCTCCCCCTCCCCTCTCCCCTGGGTGCAGGTAGGGTACACACCGCCGTGGACCCGCTTCGAGCTCTCGAATGACTAATCGATGCACGCCATTTCGATTCCTGGCAGCCGATGAGACAGCAACAACGACAAGAGAAGGATCCGGTAAACGCTTCCCCGATCAGAGAGCGCGCTAGGCGGCAAACAGGTCGGTGGTGACGGAGGCCAACGAGGTGGAAGGGTTGTGAGCCCCCTAATGAGAAGCCGCCCGGGAGGGGAGGGGAGGGGAGGCCGGAGAGTGTCTAAGCGCCCGCGCCCCGCAATCCCATTCAAAAGTCTGCCGATGTTTGTGCATTCCTGGGCCATCATCCGATTACATGCGTCCCCTGTTGTCCAGCCACGTGACCGGGCGAAGCCGAGGCGACGCTCGTCAGTCCCTCAGGGGCGTGTGTTGTCGAGGGAGGGGGGGGGGGCTCGAATAGTACACTCCGTACCACACAATATCTCCCATAATACTCATAAAGTTAGTGTCCCTAGTGCACCCAAAGTTTCCCGAAATTTCGACAAAAATTAAAAAAAATTCGTAAAATGACTTTTTCTAGAAATTTTTAGAAATGTTCAAATCCCTCTTCTGTGAAACATGAGTAAAGCCCGTGGTGCCTCAAATAAAAATTTACAAAGAATGAAAATCTCTCTTGACGGCGACGAACAGCATGCATATTCAGATTGCGGGCCAAATCGACGCACTCTCCAGAAAAACGCCAGGACAGTCGAACATAGAGAAAACTAAGAGGAATAAGAAAGAACAGAGGGGCTGCATGGGCCTTGCCACATGCCGTCGCCCGGGGGGGGGGGGGATGTTTTGGCACGTGTAATGGCAATGAATTGTTAAATGTTTGAGCAGTACGCGGGACCTCCGGACCTCGTGCCGTCGTGATGAAGGTTCGACCTCCTCACCTCTCCGCTACCGAGTCCCCCTTCCCCCTCCAACTAAACTTCTCATCAGCTGCGTACTTTTACGTCCCGGTTCTTTAGTAACGAGCGTAGCTCACATACACATCGACTCGAAGCTGTCTCCTTCCAGCGGCATAATCCTGACACGTATACGACAGCTTTGGCACAGAGAGATATGGAAATAGAAAAAGAAAAATTATGAAATGAGATGGGGAAAAAAAGGAGCAGTGCAAGGCTGCCTAACTGTGCAGCGCCATATGAAAGTGCTCCGCGAACAATGCGTCCGTAATGCGGCAGCAGCAGCAGCAGCGAGACCTGCCTGTCTCCGCATAGCACTCCACCGCCCAGATAGCGGCATAAAACTGACGAGACCATTGAGCGTTATGCAAAGCGTGGCATACATGCAACATGTTCTGTGCGCGAACTCAACTGCCGGGCGTGGCGGGGCGTGGCGGGGCGTGGCGGCCGGCCTCTTTGCGCCAAAGGCTCATAGATCGCGAAAATATCGGATGCGATCGCGAATTGCGGCGTTTCTGGCGGCGAAAAAAACACAACAAATTCTGATTCTTTTGCCGCAGTTGGTCTGGACCATTACTGGAACATCGTATCAATACGGAAATGGAGTCTCTGATGACCTTCATCACCAATAACGAGGAGGCTGACACGAACCTAACCTAACCCACAGCATGACCAATGCTCACACCTTCCACGGACTTTTTTTTTAATATTTTTTAAATTTTGCCGAGCTAGCCTGGATCAACCCAAAGGCATCACAGGAATACTTCAGTCGAAGAAAAATGAAAACATGAGGGACCTACTGGACGCGAAGAAAAATTCATGCCACCGGCAAGAATTGAACTACGTACCTGTCCTACTTGTTATTCTCCTTCTTCCCTTCGTTCTTTACTTTTTCCCTTCGAGTAACTTCGTGTTCCAATACAGTTCTTTCCCGCCCCTCTCCCTTTTTCTTTCTGTCTTTTCGGTCCTCTCGTTGGACGCGCTTTCCCTTTTTACCTTCTTCCTCTCCTTATGCCATGCGTTTTTCGCTTCTTTGCCTGCCGCCTGCCGCTCCTACAGTCTTGTCTCTTTCTCTTTCTCGCTTTAAGGCTTTTAACCCCTTTCCCTCCATCCATCTCTTTTCCAACGCAAACACATATACACCACACACACACACACAGGCTGGTGGCAGTGGATAAAAAGCGATCAATCACAATTACCCTCGAGTATGTGTGTTTGTCTGTGGAGGGGTAGAAGGGTGAAAAGGGGGTGGGGTTGAGATGAAGGGAAGGAGGAGGGGGGGGGGGAGCTGTAGGGGTGCACCGAACGCAACAAGCATGCAACACCACGGCCAGCCAGGCCAGCCGGGGCCGCAGCGGGCCGTGACCGTCTCTCTTTTCTCTCTCTCTCTCTCTCTCTCTCTCTCTCTCTCTCTCTCTCTCTCTCTCTCTCTCTCTCTCTCTCTCTCTCTCTCTCTCTCTCTCTCTCTCAGATTGATGGCTCAGTGTAGGCTGGACGACTGCCCATATGGTGCTCCCTGCAACCTGCTCATTGGCTGTCAGCGGGCACGTGTGTTCTACAAAAGGCGCCAGGCACCCCTTCATGACACTTTTCATTTTGTTATTCACAATTTACTACCCACGCCGAAATTCTAATTTTAGATAAATTTGCTTTTTCACTTGTGGCAGGTGTTTCTGATGTCGATCATTCTGCGTAAGTTGTTTAAACAAGGATAAATGTGGGTGCGTAAGAGAGGGGAAGAAAGAGCGAGCGAAAGAGAGAGAGAGAGAGAGAGAGAGAGAGAGAGAGAGAGAGAGAGAGAGAGAGAGAGAGAGAGAGAGAGCGCAAAAGATGAGAGGGAAGAAGAGGCTCATCCTCATTGTTGGGCGCGTGCCCGAATTAATTCGGGTGTTAGGTAATTGCTGTGAGTGGCTGTAGGGGAGGGTCCCGGAGCAGCAGCCATAGGCAGCAGCCCACAGCCCGGAGCTCGAAGGACCCTGCCGGCCCGGAGTGGCGGCGTCAAGGAGCGCGCGAGAAGAGGCGGTTTTGTCTTTATGTGTGCTCACTGTAATCGGCGCCTTCTGCGCCGCTCGGCGGGAGCCGGTTCTTCTCTGTGTATCTGTCTGTCTGTCTGTCTGTCTGTCTCTCTCTCTCTCTCTCTCTCTCTCTCTCTCTCTCTCTCTCTCTCTCTCTCTCTCTCTCTCTCTCTCTCTCTCTCACACACACACACACGCGCGCTAAAGCGTTTGAGGACCGCAAAAAAAAAAAAAAAGAGGACCGCGGACTTTTCCCTGCTTTCACCGCCGCGACTTTCATCATGGTGATATTTTTTTTTCTTCTCCATCCTGCTCAGGTACAATCATTTGGATATTCTTCTGATTCAAAAATTTTCCGCTAAATTTTGCTTCACTGTGACGCATCGCATCTTTAGTATTTCTAATCAGAAAAGCACATGTGACCCCAGTTTAAGTATCCTCGGACTCAAATCTCAGTTTAACTCTTTGGTCCTAGATCTTAAGGAAAACTGGTTTTTTTTTTTTTTTAAAAGTTCGTAAATTTTGAAGTGTGTGAAAAACAATGAACTCGCTTCCAAATAAGCGCTTGTTACTGGAACACTCGATGGCAGTGTTGGCCCGCCTGCACGCCTGCCTGCCGGGGCAGACGGCGACAATTCATCGCCACTTTAGCAGGTGCATATACATCGGCCATTAAGCTCTTTCGATTACTATTGATGGCGGACGGATCGCGACTGATTGCCGAGTCCCTTTGCACTAATCGATTTCGGAGGGGGTCCGAAACGCGATCATAAATATGTGCTGCAGCGACACGGCGGCGCGGCCATGGAGGCCCAGCGCGGCAGCCGACCCGTTTTTGTCCGGAATCCCAACAATAATGACACGCTGCATTTGTATGTGGGACGTGTAGCGATTAGGGCGCGCGCGTCTCTCTGCGGCCGGTCCATGCAAATCGGAAAGAGAGAGAGAGAGAGGCAGAGAGGGGGGATAGGGTGAGAGGAAGAGAGAGGGAGAGAGAGACGTGAGGACTTGATTTATCATGGTGACCGCCATTAATAACATTGTGTGCATCCAGCTCCGTGCACACGGCGCGTACACCTCACGCCGCCGCTGCTGCTGCCGCTGCTGCCGCTGCTGCTGCCGCTGCTGCCGCTGCTGCTGCCGCTGCTGCCGCTGCTGCTGCCGCTGCTGCCGCTGCTGCTGCCGCTGCTGCCGCTGCTGCTGCCGCTGCTGCTGCTGCTGCTGCTGCTGCTGCCGCTGCTGCTGCTGCTGCTGCCGCTGCTGCCGCTGCTGCTGCCGCTGCTGCGCTGCTGCTGCCGCTGCTGCCGCTGCTGCTGCCGCTGCTGCCGCTGCTGCTGCCGCTGCTGCCGCTGCTGCTGCCGCTGCTGCCGCTGCTGCACGCTGCGCCTGCGGGCTGCTGCCGCTGCTGCCGCTGCTGCCGCTGCTGCCGCTGCTGCCGCTGCTGCCGCTGCTGCCGCTGCTGCCGCTGCTGCCGCTGCTGCCGCTGCTGCCGCTGCTGAACTCGATAATTTTTGCCAAGCAAATCGAAAATGCTTGGTTCAAGTATTGCCTTGAATACGGTTTTTGGACGATACCTGAGCCAAGTATAGTCTCGAGCAAATATTCGCAAGTACGTATACAGAATAGGGTACTCCGGAGAAGCTCAGCAGAACGGAAGTGAGAAGTCGTAACGAAGAAGAAGAATGCAAGGCAAGTATATGAGTAATCGAGTATTTGGAACCACACTGACCTTCAAAAATCACATGATTTCTCATATTTTCTCCGGGATTCTTCTTCTTCGTTACGACTTCTTACTTCCGTTTCGGGCTTCTCCGGAGTATTCTATTGACCGTGCGGAAACTGTTTCTCTATGAGAAATCCGCAAACGGCTGATGACGATATGGGAGTATATATCTCGCCGAGTGCGGAGACATCAACCGTTGGGGAGGTAGTCGTGACAACCACCCCGCCGCCGTTGTGTCTCGCTGACCCAGTTTACTTTACAGGTGTATCGGGTTACACCTGGCAGGAGGAGGAGGAGTAGGGAGGGGTGCAGGAATGGCACGCGCCCCGGCAATCTCCTGCTGCCATCTCGTCCCTCTCACACGTGACCCACTGCATCCCCCTCCTGTCACTACCTTTCCAGTCTCTCAGTCTCTCTCTCTCTCTCTCTCTCTCTCTCTCTCTCTCTCTCTCTCTCTCTCTCTCTCTCTCTCTCTCGCACACGTCTGACCTTGATTGGGCAGTGATCGTACACGGCGATACACAAACAAACAGCGCGCGGCGGCAATCACAAAAGGCAATACTACTGCCCGGACAGGGTGGGGAGGGGAGAGGAGGGGGAAGTGGGGGAAGGGGGGGGGGTGAGGGGGAGGGGAGGTGGTCTGTCCTGGAGGCTGGTAATCCAATACGCCTTGCCGTCCAGTCTGCATTATTAAGGCAGCGAGTGTTCGTCGAATGGCGCACCGCCCACGCAAACATGTCGGGTCGGATCCTGTGGCAGCGCGGTAGCAGCAGCGGTAGCAGCAGCGGTAGCAGCAGCGGCAGCAGTGGCGGTAGCAGCAGTGGCGGCAATGATGTGACCGCCGGTCCGAGAGCCACGCCACGCACCCGTCGTGCGCCGCACGCGATCTCTCTCTCTCTCTCTCTCTCTCTCTCTCTCTCTCTCTCTCTCTCTCTCTCTCTCTCTCTCTCTCTCTCTCTCTCTCTCTCTCTCTCTCTCTCTCTCTCTCTCTCTCTGTTCATCTCTTTCTCTGTTCATCTCTCACCCTTCGACCCTTACAGCCCCCCCCCCCCCTCCCCCAGCAAAACGTATTCTGAGTGTGCATTTGCGCAGCTCATGTACGAATTTCAAGTCACTCATTTGTGTCTTTTTCGAACAAGTCGTGACGAAGAAGAACAAGATAGGTATGGAGGACGCAGTGTGAGGCAGAAGTAAAATTTATTGTTATGTAGGTACGAACGTTGGGCAAAGAAGAATAACCGCTGACTCGCCTGCGCTCTGTCCGCGCACTGCTCTAAAAGTACCATCGTGGCTCAGTAGCTGCATGGTTAGGCGTACCGGTTGGTGACTGACTTTCTCTGAGGTTCAACTCTTGCCGGTGGCGCATATTTAACTTATTTTTAAATATTTCTACGATGCCTGCGGGGTAGGCCAAACCAACAGCGACACACAAAAAAAAATATTTGTGAACATTGACAGACAAACGTCCACCGATCTGCGGTCTCTAAAAACGAGTATTTTTGTTCTTTGTTTTGTCAGTCAGAACTCTGTTATGTCATTTTCGAAACTACGTCAACGCCTAACCAAAACGCCCCCAATACAGAATCCCTCAGTTTTGCAGTTTTCGAGATGAATAGGGGTCTTAACTGACAGTTTGAGCGCAGTACTCGTTCTTTTGTGCTTCTACGCTGAATAGTGGCAGAGGAACGCAGAGGAAGCAAAGAAAGAGTAAAAACGGTGTGGAGAGTATCAAACCTTCACGGTAAAAGTAAACTCTTCTTTTAGAGGGATCTTTATGGGAGTTCAACATGGATGATCCTTCGGAAAATAGGGTTTTCTTTTCCCGTGTTTCCCGCCGAAAAGCGAGTGATTTTTCTCATATTCCTCCCGCACAGTTTTATATATGTGTGCGAATTGAATTAATTCACTGGAGGCTCTCGGCGGCTGCCCCCTAAAGTGCAGCCCTTCTCCTTGTTTGCGTGTTTGATTCCTGAATTAAGAGGCGTCTCCTTGTGGTGGTACCGCCGCGGCAGGACATGGCAGGACACACACACACACACACACACTGCTTTGTTTGTAGGCAGAGAGAGAGAGAGAGAGAGAGAGAGAGAGAGAGAGAGAGAGAGAGAGAGAGAGAGAGAGAGAGAGGGGGGGGATGAGACGGACGAGGGTGCGGCATCTTACCGCACTGCCATATTGGCATATTTTATGCTGGCGAGGCTCATTGATCACTCCAATGACGGAATGAGTGGACTGCGGGAGGGGCGAGGGGGTGCCGTGGCGTGCCATGGCGTGGCGTGGCGTGGCGCGGCGTGGCGCGGGAGGGATGGGGAGGAAAATGTGCAAAAGATGACAGACGGTGGAGCGGGAGGCGAGGCGAGTGAGGCGCGGCAGGCGGAGGGTGGCGTGTGTGTGTGTGTGTGTGTGTGTGTGTGTGTGTGCTGTTACACCAGCAGGTCCATTACATCAAACAAAAGAACAGTAGCGCTTGTGTGTGGGTATACGGCTGTATGTGTGTGTGTGTGTGTGTGTGTGTGTGCGCGCGCGCGCGCTCCCTCCTCCCCGCCTCACCGCGCGCGCGCCCCGAGTCTCGACAAGAAGAGCGGAGGTTCATCACGAATTCGAGACTGCCCCGCTGCCGCCGCTGCCGCCGCTGCTGCCACTGCTGCCGCTGCTGCTGCGGCCCCGAACGGCAGCAGATAACACACAAACACAAACGCTGCTGCAGGTGGTGCTGTGCTTATTGCTGTCTGCGCGCGCGGTTCGACGAGCAGCTAGCAGCAGCAAGGGATATGGAGCAGGGGTAGAGCCTCACTGAGAATCAGTCATACAGTCACCGATAATAGTATTGCTAGTTCGAAAAAAAAAATGGAGAAATTTTTCAATAAATTCCGTTGTTGTTTATACTGTTTTTGATCTTTGGCCTTATATTCAACTTCTTTCACAGCACACACACGCACGCACGCACGCACACACGCCCCCCCCCCCCCCCACATACACACGCCCCAGCCCGCGCATCCCCGGCGCCGACTGCGCGCGGATTGAAAATTTCCGTGTGTCGGGGGAGGAGGATAATCCCTTAATTCGATTGCCACGCGAGCAATTACCGGTGACAGTTTGTCCTTGCGGTCCGGTCCGCTGCAGAGCGGTGGGAAACAGAGTGTAAAACCCGCCGGAACACGCGGAGGCGCGCGGAGGGATCAAATCGACTTGAAAGCGAGGAGTAGATCAGGGAATATATGGAATTTTAATTTTGACGGTTTCATGCGACTGAGTAAGTGTCTCGATCGGAAGGTGTAGGAGATTCGCGGGTCACGTGGCTTGAACGGATTTTTCAGTGGATTTTCTCTTTCAGGGCGTCGAGATTTTTCATAACGTGCTGTCAAAATTTCCGGTCAGGAAGTGTTTTTGTGCTTCAACGCTTCCGTTATTCGGCGCCTGGACCTCTCCGGGGGCAGGGTGGAGGAGCGGGAGAGATGGGAGGCGGGAGGGATGGGGAGGCGGGAGGGGCACTGAAGGGCGCCTCTTATCAGCACGCGACCGGAACCAGATAGCGGAAGCACCGCTCCGCACCGGAAGTGCGACATGATGGGCGTTTCCGACCATGTGACTCGGAGCGGCGCTAGTAGCGCTATCGCACCGTAGGCGCCATCGGCGAGGCCGTAAAAAGGGTAACTAGAGTAAGTGAAGGTTTTTTTTTTTAAAAAAAATACGATACCAAAAAAAACGTGGCAGATTAAAAAAAAACTAGAAATTACGGCCACCCAAAATAAATAAATAATAATATCAATTTCGCAAAGTTTTGGATGAAAATAAGCCCCGCACTTGTGAGAAGGGTGCTCATTTTTCTTTTTGTACCTGCATGTGATTGTTTTCCCGGCATGATTTAGTCACCTGCAATTACCTGCCGCTAAAATTAATCGCACCTCGTACCAAACTTTTATTTTTTTCCCCGCCGGAGTGGAAGTTGATGGACCTCCTCATGCTTCCTCCTCTGTGCGGCTCCGAACAAGAGAACGCCAAAGCCAAACCTTAAATCGCAATTTTCCACATAAACACCGCAGAGAGACGCCGGGAGGGGGAGGGAGGGAGGGAGGGGGGGGGGGAGAGTGGCTGGGCAACATACGGGGTCAAGCCACTGTGAAACTAGCAGCGCGGAACCGGCGGCGGGGTGACGGCGGCGATGCGCGCGCCGAGGGGTGCATGTGTATGTGTCGGACAAGGACGGAAGGAGGGCACGACCGGGCACGGCAACGGGGGCGAGAGGGACAGATGCAGAGACAAAATAACCAGCAGCAGGAGAGTATAAAAAAATGAGGCGGGATAAAAAATGAATGAATGAATGAATGACTGAATGAGAGTCAAAGTCACTGCTGTGCGTGTTACAGGATGGTGTCCCTGTTGTTGTTGCAGCCGTTTCATCAACTTCCTCGGACACGGCGCTCGGTGCCACGGATGTAACACTGGCGGTTTTAATTTTTTTTCGGAAGTTTTGCGGGGCAAATAGTGAACGTCTCTGGATTTCCTCGGCCGCTGCTCTTCTGTCGCCTTAATTCGACTAACAGGTTGTACATCCCCCCGAGGGGCGTGGCGGGCGCGTGGCGGGCGCGTGGCGGGCGCGTGCCGTTTTATGCGGCGCCCGCACCGCCCCGCGCTGCCCGGACACGCCTCCTGCCATCATGATGGTCACCCCCTCAACCGCTCTCCCCGATTTCTGTGTTGTTTTCGTTACAAAAATGCCGACTTTGAGGTCGGTTCATCGACCAATCCTGCGGGATGAGGGGCTTGAAGGTTCTGTATTGAAAACTGGAGAGAAGAAAAAAAATTGAAACGTGAGACTCAGTCTGGCGTCAGGATCCCGAAAAAATGGGGTTAGAAAAAGTGTCCAGTCCTCAACCACCAGACCCAGAGCTGCAGAGCTACGAAGTTTCTTACTACTTCCGTATCCCAACTGAATAAAGTAATAACAGCAAGTCACCTTCATACCGAGTGTGCAGGCAGCCTCACTCTGCAATAATAAAATGCTCTCGTAATGGGACGGAAAAAATCGACGCTAGTTGATTGACAGCCGGTTGGCACCCCTGCGCGCTGCATCAATCGTGGATTTGGGGCCGCCGCGTTGGCAGCGCTGGAAACGGCATGGAATGACATGGCCTAGTGGGCCGTGAAATTTACGATCAGGGTGTCAAGTAAACAATGCTGCCAACCCCTCGGCGTGTTCGTGAGCCAGTTCTTGACGGACGGTACGTGCGTGCGTGCGCGCGTGTGCGCGCAGGTGTTGGCAGTCGTGGTAGTGTTTTCAGTTGGCCAACCTGTCAGAGGGACCCGAAAGGTGCCGGTCCTTCCACGCCGCACACTAACCTACAAACGATGCGCACGCACATGCACTACACACGCACGCACGCACACACACACACACACACACACACACGCAAAGAAAATATTTCAGAGTGAAAGAGGAAAACTGGATTCCAGCGTAATCCGCGGAAGGAGCGGGAGGAGAGGAATAATACCGTTGTGCGCACATATCAGCTTTCCCTTCGCGTCTCCGACGGTCCCGTCCGATCCCAGGGGGCCCGGAGGAGAGAGTGAGAGGGACGGACAAGGCGCACGGCAACAGGGAGAGCGAGGAAGAGAGATAGAAGAGAGAGGGGGGGAGGGCGACACGAGAAAGGGTTTGCTTGCATACGGAGCACAGAGGGTCGAGGCAGGGCCGCTGGGCTGGGCCGCGGGCTGGAGTCCGCGAGGTTTGCGAAAAGTTACCGTCAGGGACATGTATATATGGCGGGCTGATGGTGGCACGCTTGCTTGCTTGCTGCGCTGTACTCACCCTTCCCTTTCACTCTTTTTTTTTTTGAGGGAAAGCAGAGCGGAGGGGGCACACCTGCCAGCGGCCATTATCTCTAAACGATTGAATAGCTCTATGTAAGGAAGCGAAAATGTATAAAAACGGCGATACTTTTTTTTTTCGACTGCTACGCCTTTCCCTGGGTCCTTGCTCTTGCATCCAGCCGGAGCGCTCTCTCCCCCTCCCCCTCCCGTCTCTCTCTCTCTCTCTCTCTCTCTCTCTCTCTCTCTCTTTCTCTCTCTCTTTCTGACACACACACACACTCTGCGACGTGACGAGCTCTCATAACATTTTATGGCGCGGTCGGCGGTGATGGCCGTCTGAGATTCGCGTCTTTTGATCTAGTAGTCACGATCAGGGAGACGGGGGCGGTGCGCGGGGGCCCACCGGGGGCGGGGCCTGGGGGCGGGGCCTGGGGGCGGGGCCCCCGGGGGGGGGGGGGGGGGACAGGAGGCGGGCGCGCATGATCGGAATGTGACCGCCTTGCGCCTCCGTGCTGCAGGGGGTGCTGCGTTTGCTGGCTCTCCCGTTCACGGTGCTGCACGGCCTCCTTGAGGGAGGAGAGAGAGAGAGAGAGAGAGAGAGAGAGAGAGAGAGAGAGAGAGAGAGAGAGAGAGAGAGAGAGAGAGAGAGAGAGAGGGGGGGGGAGAGCATTGTTTGTTGTTAGGCGAGAGACCTGCTTCTCTGCTGCGGCAGCGGCCAGGAGACATGCCGAGCTCTTGGCAGCGGCTGCCACCACCAACCTGTCTCCACTGAACGATGAGCGATGCTCCCGCTGGGGGCCCCGCCCCGCCCCGCCCCGCCCCGCCCCGCCTCGCCACGCCCCGCGCTTCGAACCCCCAGGGGGACATCGAAACCTATAACCTCTCCAGCCCGGCGCTCCCCGCCGCCGAGCCGCGCGCAGGCGGGCACCTCTCTCCAGTCCACAGCCCTCTCCCAGCCACACCTCAGCTCTCACCTGCCCTTCACTCTCCTGTGATCTCTCCTTCTCCCTCCCTCCCTCTTCCTTGCTGACACCTATTTAGCCTTGCCGTCATCGCTCCTCTCTCTCTCTCTCTCTCTCTCTCTCTCTCTCTCTCTCTCTCTCTCTCTCTCTCTCTCTCTCTCTCTCTCTCTCTCTCTCTCATCCTGGCAATAGACCGTAACTCCATCTGATGGATATGTCACGATATCCTGTTCTTATTTTCACCTCGCACTCGCCATCCCGTCTGCGCGCTCTCTCTCTCTCTCTCTCTCTCTCTCTCTCTCTCTCTCTCTCTCTCTCTCTCTCTCTCTCTCTCTCTCTCTCTCTCTCTCTCCCTCTCTCTGTCTCTCTCTCACCCTCATCTTGATCGGAAGTTGATGAATATACAGAGGGTGTCCCGTTTCGGCTGCAGGAAACCGACACTCGGTCGCACGGGCCGTGAGGGTCCCACTGACATGTGACCCCATTTTTTGGAGCCGCTGGTCCAACTTAAGTCTCAAATATTAAGTGATTAATTCAAATAAAATTTTGGTGACTACCACAATTCTTTCCTCCTCAGCGAGACGGCGCCTGCCGGGTAGGCAGCCCCGACTCCTTGCACGCACGCATGTCGTGCGGGCTGGCCTACCCCGGCACTTGCAGGCGCGCTCGGGTGGAGACCGAAGTGCAGCACGGGCCTTGGAGATAACTTTAGCAGCAGCAGATCACCGCCTAGATCACCGCCCAGATCACCGCCCAGATCACTGCCCAGATCACCGCCCAGATCACCACCCAGATCACCGCTCCCGCCGACATGAATCCGCCGCCGCTGAATATAGAAGGCCCTGGCTGTGCTGGCAGTGCCGTAAGAACATATCCAGCGGTGCCAACAACCGCGCAATAACTCAGCGAAGGCCGAGCAGCGCGGCGCAGCCCGGGGATTGTCATGGCGCTGTAAAAGCCATAATTGTGCCATAAGCAATAAAGCAAAACGGTCGTGGAATCGCTTCTGCCCGAGTCTGTGTCTCCCTTTCTATCTTTGTCACCCCCCCCCACCTCTGTCTGTCTGTCTGTCTGTCTGTCTCTGTCTCTCAGATACCGACCGTCCACCAAAAGTTTTCACGCGCTCATTCGCGATTCGCCCCGTTATCCAGCCTAAACTCTGCCGCCGCACAGCCGAAAGTGGCAAACGACACAAGACGCGGCGCGGGACCCGGCGAGAGGGTATGAAAAATAAAACGCAACGCGGACGGGGACGGAATGACTGAGGAGGGGAGTGGCATGCAAGTTAGTTAACGAGTCATCAAGGCAGTGCGCTCTCCAGCTGCGCTGCTGCCGCTGCTGCCGCTGCTGCGCAATATAGGCATCACATTCGGCGCCGGCTAAGGGATGGGTCCGATTGCGGCCGTCCCTGGCGGCACTGCAGAGCGCGGCGCGCGGCACCCCAGAGGAACTCGTCAAGAACCTGCCCCTCCCCTCCCTCCCCTCCTCTCCCCTCCCTTCCCCTCCCTCCCCTCCCCTCCGTGATCGCAAGCGCCATCGTCTGCATGATTGTGCGCACTCCAGTATCAGCGCATAAAAATAAAAATCAAATCAAACCGCCGACAAAATGCGCGCGCTTGCCAACGCTGACGGCCGCGTCTTGGAACAGGAGGAGAGGACAGGAAAGTCTCGCAGCGGTTGTATGTGTGTGTGTGTGTGTGTGTGAGAGAGAGCCGTCTCCGAGGCGAGGTGTGCGCTGCTGTTATTCAACAAGCTCGTAAAGCCCTCCGCAAAAAGGAAAAAAATTGTGAAAAAAAAAACTCATTTTGGTGCAAGCAAAAGTATATAGTGTTTCAAGGGACAAAAACTTTTTGTAAGAAGAAAGAACAAAATTTCTTGAAATTTCCGGGTAGATACATTTCGAGAAAGTTTTCAGAAAGATCGCTGCCGAATTTTTCCGGAAATTTCTAGACGGCACTGCCTAGAAATACTGAAAAGAGACTTAGGTGTGTGTGTGAGAGAGAGAGAGAGAGAGAGAGAGAGAGAGAGAGAGAGAGAGAGAGAGAGAGAGAGAGAGAGAGAGAGGTGCCCTAGACGTTACCTGATTTGTGAACGGCCTCTTAACGTGCTGAGGGCAGCAGGTCAGTCACTGACAACGGCCTGGCAGGATGACAGAACGCCTGGACCAGCCCGCCCCCCCCCCCCCCCCCCCCCCGGCGCGATCTCTAATTAGGGCGCCATTGTGCTGTAACGCGAAAGCATTGACGACTTTTTACCGCATCGCCACCATATCTCCGCACCGACACCAAGTGCGTCGTGGACCGGCTCGCGCCGCGGGGGTTGCACCCCCTCCCCCACCCCCTGATTGAGCTACCCCTCCCTCCCCCACCCTTGTCATTCTTATATTTGTATTGCTTATACAGTATGTTTCGCCGTACTCAATCCATCTGTCAGTGATATGCCACCCTTGGCTGTGCTACTGTGAGGTGGCGGCGCGCTGGTGGCGGGCTGGTGAGGGAGGGGAGCGCAGACAGTAAAACACTGTCGAGTGCGCCGGCGGGGGGTGGTGGCGGTGCTGGCGGTGCCGGCCTATTTGTTGCACTTGTTCTGTTTGTATGGGAGTAATTGGCGCCCTCGTCGTAACCAAGTACTTGGCGAACGCGAAGGCGTGGCTAGGCGTGGCGCTGGCACCGACAGAAGGTGCGGCGGGGGCGGGCTGGGGGCGGGTCGGGGGAGGGCCGGGGGCGGGCAGAGGTCCGACCAGGGGCGGGCTCCGTCCCCTGTTCCCGCGCGTTCTCGAGAAAAGTTCGCGGTGGACTTACAACGCTCTCTCCAGATCCGAGAAATAAAATGTCCAAAATGAGTGGGCTCTGCACCAGACTTCAAATCATTTTTTTTTCCCATGTCGGAGGCAAGATTTGAACCCAGGGCACTATCTATTGCTATCCATGTGGGAACAGCAGCGCCTTAACTGGTACGGCTGATGTGTCACTAATAATTTTTCTGAGAGCGGTGCGCGCGTGTGCGTGTGTGTGTGTGTGTGTGTGTGGCTTTAGCGAGTCCCCGCTTGGGCCTTAGGATCTGACACATTATTACACATAACGGGGGCGTATTAGAGTTTCCCAAACACTCTTTGCAAAGTGCGTGTGTGTCCGCGTGCGCGCGCGTGCGTAGAGAGAGAGAGAGAGCGAGAGGCCGGAACGTCAGGAAGAGAGGGAGGGGGAGCGAGAGATGATGATTCTGCTGCTGCCGACCCTGCCGCTGCTTTTGTATTTTTCCGCCGTTCAAAGCGACTTTTTTCCGGTCCATATTTGCCTTGGCTCTCCACGTCTCCAGAGACGCAACCTGCTATATAACGGCGTGGCTGGCGGAACCATGAAGCCCAGCGCGGCACGGCGCGGCACGAGCGGCAAGCGGGCGCTAGAACAACGCTTTACTTTCTCATACAACCCCAGCCGGCAGAAGCAGCAGCAGCAGTAGCCAGTGGCGCTGCAGCCGGGTGCTGTTGGAGGGCAGAGAGAGAGAGAGAGCGAGTGAGCGAGCGAGTGAGCGAGAGAGAGAGAGAGAGAGAGAGAGAGAGAGAGAGGGGGGGGCACAGGGCACGCCCCCTCACTTACTTATTTAAATTTAAATAAAATTTACGACGTCTATGAGCATGTGTGCGCGCGCGGGGGCGCGAGAGAGAGAGAGAGAGAGAGAGAGAGAGAGAGAGAGAGAGAGAGAGAGAGACGGAAGGGTGGAGGACGTGTGTGTGTGTGTGTGTGTGTGTGTGTGTGTGTGTGTGTGTGTCAGTGAGAGAGAGAGAGTATGAAAACAGTACGGGGGAGAGTGGTGCGGGACAGAGGGGGGGAAGAGTAAAAGAGATAAGAGAGGTAAAAATCAGGACCCCGGCTCCGGTCCCGGCTGCTTCCGCGCGCAGCCTCGCAGCCCCAGAGGCCGAGCGGCGATAGGGGCATAAAAAGGCAATAAAGAGCGTTACCTTAACAACACGATAATGGAGAGCGGAGCGGGGCGGGGCGTAGAGTGGAGCTATGCAAGTTTTCCGCCGCCGCCGCTGCTTAGCTTCGGAGGAGTAAAGTTTGAAGGAGGGTCACGGAGTATATAGCGGGTCGCATTATCGTTATGTTTTATGCCACGTATGGGAAAGGAGCGGGGCGTGTCATGGCGAATAAAATAAAAAGTGCGCGCGCCCGCCCCCGCACCGCCCCGCACCGCCCCCGTACCAACCCCGCACCGCCCCCGCACTGCCCCGGCCCCAGCACCCTTCCCTCCTCCTGCGCGTACGGCGGCACGGCCACCCGGAGACACCTCGGGGACTTTAAAGTTTGGTTTATCACACACGACGCTCTCGGAAAAATGAAATAATATGCTCCCCTCTAATGCCCGGGAAAGTTTTTTCTTCTTTTTTAAACGTAAATAAAAATGATGTCCCGTCCGCTGGCAGAGATTCTCGTCAAGTAAAGTAAAGGGCCTGAGGAGACGGCTCTCTCTCTCTCTCTCTCTCTCTCTCTCTCTCTCTCTCTCTCTCTCTCTCTCTCCCCTCTCTCTCTCTCTCTCTCTCTCTCTCTCTCTCTCTCTCTCTCAGGGCGGCCGTATGAGAGAGAGAGAGAGAGAGAAAGGAGCGATGGTGAGAGGGAGAGCGATAGAGGAAGAGAGTGAGGGAGAGAGAGAGTGTGTGTGTGTGAGCGAGAGAGAGAGAGAGAGAGAGAGAGAGAGAGAGAGAGAGAGAGAGAGAGAGAGAGAGAGAGAGAGAGAGAGAGCAAGGCAAGGCTTGTGCGCGCATTCCAATGGGAGCCGTCGGTGGCACCCTCCTACAGACGGTTTCGGTCTCATGAAAAATCGAGTCACCTCTTTGACTCCGAGGACGACAACACACTGCGGGCGCCGCCGCCCCGCCGCAAGTGCGGGCAGCCAGCCAGCTATCCACCAGGCTGCCAGTCGCTGGCCGGAACGGTTCACGCCGGGACGGGGCAGCGGCCGTAGAGTCAGTAACCCCGATGGAGGCTGTCGGAAAAAGGAGATTGCGGACGCCGCAGAAGGCGAGCAGGGCTGACCGCGGCCTTAATTGGGTCACTGCCCCGCCTGACCGCATGCTGGCCCCTTCTCCCTTTCCCATTCCGATTCGCCTCATACTTTCACCGCTCTGTTTGGAAACCGCAGCAGGGCGGCTCGTCTTGCCGGCGGGTCCACGGTTAGAGAAGCAAAGGAGGAAATTTAAAGTTTCCCCAGGAATTGTCTGTACAGGAAAAATTTCACGAAAAGTTTCAGTGGAATTTTATATTTTTCGGGAAATTTACATCTGTATCTACGGTTGTTGTTGATTCCGATGGAGTGTCACAAGCGAACCTGCACAAGAGCACCGCAGACGACACTGGCACCCATTGCCGTTCGTATTCGCTGTCTCACGGCCCAAACTGTTTCTATGAAAACAGTTTCCTCCTTTTCATTTTTTCCCGGAACCCTCACGGTGGCTAAAAATATTATTCCATTCTGAACGTCAACGATACCAAAGAAGAGCAGGAGAAGCGTTGCTATATGCGTTTGACCCAAAGTGTCATAGCTCGGTGACAAATGATGTGTGTGTGTGTGTGTGTGTGTGTGTGTGTGTGTGTGTGTGTGTGTGAGAGAGAGAGAGAGAGAGAGAGAGAGAGAGAGAGAGAGAGAGAGAGAGAGCGAACGAGTGGAGAGAACAACCTAAGTTATGAAGCTACGCCCTGCGGGGGTTTGCGACTACCACCGAGACCGGCCTGAACAGCGCGGTAGCGCGGTGCTCAACGACAACCCTGATCACCGGGACCAAAGGACCAGACCCTAAGCGCAGACGGAGCGCACCGCGCGTAATTCCGGTGCTGCCCGAGAGACAACGCCAACCGGGAGGAGGGCGTAGGATTGCACCTCTCACTTGCGAGAGAGTTCCCTTTCGGGGGCACGACGGGATTCTACCTTGGCAGTCGACTACGAGGCACAACAACCGGGCATTCCCTTCACGGGGAGTTCGTTGCACAAACACCTCTCGACACCGAAGTTGGCAGAGGGCTCTCCTGGCACGAACCTTCCGGTGGGATTCCCTAACCAGGGCCAGGGGAGGTAGGGTATCTTTTTTCATTAATTCCTAGGTGCTGAAATCCAAGGGACACCAAAAACCACCGCAAAGCCTGGCGGCGGCGTGCGAAAAGAAGAATTTCAATAAGACAATCGAATAAACCCGCCAATCTGAATCTGAAAGAGCCTCTCTCTTCAAGACCCTGATTGCGGGCGATGACCGTGGCTTTTTTTTTATATTCCGAGCGCCGCCTGCCTCACAGGAAGTGTCGGACTGCGGCCACCAGGTGGTCTTGTAGGCGTCCGAGTGGTCCACGTGGTGGTCTTCAGCAGCAGCAGCAGCAGCAGCAGCAGCAGTACCGGATAATCCCCACAGGGAGTTGTCCAGGCTTGTGTGGAAAATGGGGGGCTTTCAGGCACGGTCGGTAGGGGAGGAATACATACACAAGAAACATGTCGATTCATCAATCCCTCAGTGGCCTGTGCCTCTGCTGCTGCTGCTGCTGCTGCTGCTGCTGCTGCTGCTGCTGTTGCTGCTGCTGCTGCTGTTGCTGCTGCTGCTGCTGCCTTTGCATTCGCGCCCCGAGGACCGAGGCGAGAACCGAGGCGAGGCAGCCGAGGTCCAGAATAAGGCGGAGTGAAAAATGACTGTGAGTTGGACAGCCTGTCGTACCGCACCGCGCCGCCCGTCCCCGCCCCACGGCGCTACCTCTCTGGCCTGGCGACATTTAGTTTGTTATTGTTTTTTCTGCTTTTTGTCATCCGCCGCATGATCTGATATATTCGTTTCGCGGCTGCAGAAAAAGGTAGTGTTCTTTGAGGAAATGAATCGGTGTGAATGATGTTTTCGAATCGAACGACGCATCATTGAAGTGACATATTAACCTGTGCAATCGCAATACCGTAGGAAATTAACGTGCAGCGTGACTTGAGGTTTAGACGATATTTCGACTAACTTTTTGACGCTTTTTGTCGAAATTGTCGAAGAAAAACACCTCAGAAATAAACCCAGCGAAACCGTAGTTTTTTTCCCCTCCACTTTTCAGCACTGCACCGCCTTCACCGTCTTCACGACCTTTCACTGCCTTCTCGCCGCCGCAGCAGGCCCCGCCCCGCCCCGCCCCGCCCCGCCCTGCCACTCTTCCGCCGAGGCGTCAGCAGGGCGAGGCGCCGGCCTTCCCTGTCCATGAATAGCGGATGACAGACACCTACACCTGCAGCTCCGGGCAGCCAAGTCGGCCCAGTCGGCGTGCCGTTCACAGAGGCGGACCTTGTTTCTCAAACATTGCCTCTGGTCTGGTCAAGAACAAAATGTTCCCGCAGGGAAAAATAAAGTATGAAAAATTTCAATGGTAAATTGAAAGTTTATACTGAGGTTTTGACCGCTTCAGCCGTCTAGAAAAGTTAAAAAATTGAAACGGGACCTTGAAGCCGATTTTTAAAAAACACGAAAATTGACACCTCCATGCCAAAATTGGGCGATGATGTTTCCTCTTTTATTCTCATAGTGCCGGGCTACCGCGGCGACAAGGGCGTCGCGCCGTTGACATTAATACCCCGGACCCCCCGCCGACCCGCGACCTGCGTGACGGCCGAGCATTTAGTGTATCGCCCGGGCCTGACACGTCGGCGCCGCCGAGGGGGGCGGGGCTGGGGGCGGTGCGGCGCGGCCGGGGGGCGGGGCTCCGGGGGCGGGGCGAGGCACAAGGATGCCAGCCCCTGGGGACGAACCCACGGCCGCGGGGGACGGAGTCAAAAAAAAAAGAAAGAAAAAAAAAAGCAGAGAGAAGGCAGACGAGCGACGGACAAATGACTAACCTAAACACGCAATCAATTTGAAAAAGTCGAGAGAGCAACTTTGGAAAACTTTGTCGCACATGTCCGATACAGAATCCGGAATAATGGAATAATAACACGAGTCGTCCAACACGTAATACAAGTAGTTGTCGTGAACCAAAAATCTTGAGAAACATTACCTTTCACCGGCTCACGTTTATAGAAACAAATCAGAATGAATGGTACATGTAAAAAAGATACGCACTTTATCCTCAGGACGACGTGATAATTCGGGGCGCCCCTAAAGTGTCCCTCGCTCTCGCCTTCGTGTACTTGGTTGGCAATCCCCAGCTCGGTGGGGGGAGGGGGGGGGGGGGAGGAGGGGGGGGGGAGTGCGCGGCTGCTCAGCCGGCGGCGACCGCTACACCATTACGCCCCTTTTTGAGGTTGCCTGATGACAGGCGGAGAGGAGTCAGTTAGCAAATGGGCCCTGTGCGTGACCGCGAGTGGCCCCCAGTAATTAGCCAGCACGCGGTAAACACTACAATGTTTCACTTCCGCAAATACTTACGTTTCCTTCCATTACACGGCGCCGTGTGTGCAACGCCGCCCCGTGAGTTCTCGGCGGCAGCGTCACCGTCACCAGAAGTAAAACAAAATCGAAAATAAAAATTAAATAAATCGATGTCACTATATTTTGGTCGTGGAATCTAGGTAGGCCAGTGTCGACTAAAACTTTGAGCAGTCGCGTGTGTACTCATTGTCTTCTAATTTTCTGAGAACTTTATTGTCTTACTCAACACTTCCGGCTGACTCTCATATCGGAGTACCCTACTCGGTAGAGCTCGGGGGCGTGTGTTATTGAGGTTTAAATTGATGAATGGCCCCCGCATCCATCACACGTTGCCAATACGGCGAGCACTGCAGCGGCTCCGTCACACTTACCTCACCTCATGAGACAGGTTCCTGCACTAATACGTTGGGGGAAGTTTCGTTCCTCTTTGAGAGATGCATGACATGGAAGAGGCGAAGCCCACACGGATAAAATACGATTTTTTTTTTTAAATTGTTCGCTGAATACGCGCGTCTCCCGGATCTCCCCGTAGCGCGGGTGAAAACGGACCTCGGAAAGCGAAGAGTGGCGAAGAGTGACGAGCGGGGGGTCAAATGCTGAGTAGCTGCGGAGCCGAGCCGAGCCGGGCCGAGTCGGGCCGAGCCAAGCCGAGCCGAGCCAAGCCAAGACCCTCGATCATTTTAATTGAAACGAGATCCCCGGCCGAGTGGTCCGGATAACACCATCCCGACCCCTCTTCACCCCTCATCTTTTTTTTTTGTTTCTGCGTATTTTTTTATGACCCCTTTTTTTCTGCATTACACACACTTCCTGTGACGCCACCTCCGGCCGGCGGCTTGGGCTGCTTCGTTTGCTGCAGTGCTACTGGATACCACTTCGCACATGATTTTCAGCGGCAATTTCGGCGAGAGAGAGAGAGAGAGAGAGAGAGAGAGAGAGAGAGAGAGAGAGAGAGAGAGAGAGAGAGAGAGAGAGAGAGAGAGAGAGAGAGAGAGAGAGAGAGAGAGAGAGAGAGAGAGAGAGAGAGAGAGAGAGAGAGAGAGAGAGAGAGAGAGAGAGAGAGAGAAAGAGAGAGAAAGAGAGAGAGAGAGAGAGAAAGAGAGAGAGAGAGAGAGAGAGAGAGAGAGAGAGAGAGAGAGAGAGAGAGAGAGAGAGAAAGAGAGAGAGAGAGAGAGACAGAGAGAGAGAGAGAGAGAGGGGGGGGCGGGTTATGTTGGGGGAGGCGTGCGGGGGAAAAATAGGAAGGAACTGCAGATAGAGAGAGAGAAAGAGCTGGTGGCGCTGGGGAAGGGCTCGGGGCTCGGGATTGTATTCCGGCTGCTGGCCAAGGGAGTTGGGGCCTCTCTGATTTTTCCCACTTCGTTAATAGGTCGGCCGGCCCCGGCACCCCTTTAGGCCGGCTCCGGCTGGCTGCTGCGCGCAAATTAATGGATCGCTGTGGAAAGGGGCAGGTGGGGTGCTGCCGGCCGGGCGGTACGGTGGGCATGGCGCCTGCGCGTGGACGGGTAGGCAGCCCGCACCGCACACGTGCGTGCAGAGCCCGGGGCTGCCTACCCGGCCGGGCGGTACGGCGGGCATGGCGCCTGCGCGTGGACGGGTAGGCAGCCCGCACCGCACACGTGCGTGCAGAGCCCGGGGCTGCCTACCCGGCCGGGCGGTACGGCGGGCATGGCGCCTGCGCGTGGACGGGTAGGCAGCCCGCACCGCACACGTGCGTGCAGAGCCCGGGGCTGCCTACCCGCCAGGCGCCAGGCCGGCGAGAGAAGCGCGCTCCCTAACCAGAGGACTAGGAATGCAAACGAACAAATTAGTAAGAAAGTTTTTTAATTAAATTTTTTTACGGTAGCCATCAGTCAAGTTTTACACTTTTGCGGTGGTTTTCACCCTCAAACTTGACCGTCCTGGCCCGTTTTCCCTTGGTGAAAGGTGAACTGTGCGTCGTGTTGCCGCAGTATAGTCGATTTGCAGAGGGCATTCAACCGAATCAATCCGTTTGAGGTGACGAGGTGAGCGGTACTTCCCCTGGCACGGCCTCGGGCAGGGCAGTGCCGCCTCTAGTCGCGTTGAGTGAGCCATTCTCCGCCAGGCAGCACGGCGGGCGGCCGCACCTTTCCCGGCCCGGCAGCGGCGTTTACAGACCCAAACGGCGAGCCAAACACGCCCCATAAAGAGAGGCGAGGGCCCTTTGTGCGTTAGGGCCCACTCGGCGTGTTTAGGGGTCGCTGCCGACGGGGGGGGGGGGGGGGGGCGCAGCGGGCGCTGCCGACAAGTGTGTGATTCGATCGGGATGGCCTCTTAACCTTGCGGAAGAGCGCGGCGCCTCAGTGCCTCTGTGCACCCCCGTGAGGCCGACTGGTCACGCACACGCACACGCGCACGCACACGCACACATACACATACGCAGCTGCTGTGCTGCAGGGTTAATTGTTTCGGAAGGCTCAAAACACTTGTATTTATTACCGCGGCCGATATGGATATGCCCCCGCCGTAATCGTGGCGATGGCCTCGGGGCTTTGCAGGGGGTCGCGCGCGAGAGAGAGAGAGAGAGGGAGAGAGAGAGAGAGAGAGGGGGAGAGATAGAGAGAGGGAGAGGAACAGAGGGGCTGCCCGCGCGCCCAGGATTAACCGGACCCCCGTTTTTGACACCTGCATTCGGCCATTAATTAGCAGCGGCCCGCGTGTGTGCAGCGCGCAAGCATTTTCGGGAATCCCCGGTGTGTGTGTGTCTGTGTGTTGCGTGTGTGTGTGTGTGTGTGACCCGCCGCCACTGCCGCTACAGCAGCAGCAGCAGCTAGGGGGTCTCTGGGGGGAAGCGGCCGCCGCCGCCGCCGCTGCTGTAGTGGTGGTGGTGGTGGCGGCGGCGGAGTGGGTGGCCGCTCTGCATCCTCGCGGGCAATTAGACAGTATGTGACGTGCGTTTGCACGGTGTGGGGCGTGGAGCGGGGGAGGGGGACAGAGGGGAGGGGAGGGAGGTGGAGGGGGGGGGGGGCACCTCTCTATCAACCCGATCACTCATGCCGGCTGCCACTGGCACAGCGGCAGCGAGTGGGGCCATCCATTTTTATCAGCTAGTTTCAGCCGCGCGCGCGCGCGCGCGTGTGTGTGTGTGTGTGTGTGTGTGTGTGTGTGTGTCTGTCGGTGCGGGTCGTGTGCCGGCATGGCAGTGCGTGTGCAGCTGATAATAGTGCGGGGTGAATATATGATTCGCACTCCTTTGCGGCTCTCATCATGGTGAAGGCTAAGAGCAGGAAAAAAAAAAACCCAGCAGCACATAGAAAAAATTGCAATTTAGCAGAAGGGCGTCATTTTACCTGTACTCAATGGTAGTTGTCGTGATAGTGAGTTGATGGAGGTCCATGAGAGTCTCTCCTCGACTGTGTAGTCGGACAACGACACGTATTCGATGACACGCCCCATTCGCCGCATCACTTGGTGCAGCGCTGCAACGAGCAGCTTCCTCCCCCCCCCCCTCTCTCTATCTCTCTCTATCTCTCTGCCTGTCTCTATGTCTGTCTCTATGTCTGTCTCTCTGTCTCTCTCTGTTCATGCCCCTTCCTCTTTCCCCTTCCGGGTCAGAGTGCGAATCAATGCGGTGCAACAGAGATGATGGACACGTCGCAGTCCGTGTTGTAATCCCGCAAGCATTGTAGAAAGAGCGAGAGAGAGAGAGAGAGAGAGAGAGAGAGAGAGAGAGAGAGAGAGAGAGAGAGAGAGAGAGAGAGAGAGAGAGAGAGAGAGAGAGAGAGAGAGAGAGAGGACCACCTGCCAAAACCACCAAATCCCTTGGCGAAACGGAAACAAATCCAATAAAAGCCCCGACAATTTGGACACGTCGGATCGCGGAGAGCGAACAGGCGGCTCAGCGAGACGGACATGCGGTGAGAGGGAGGGGGGGGGGGGGGGGGGGGGAGGAGTAGGCTCTTTTGATTGGCTGAGGTTGTGACGTTGCACACGTCCAATCACGAAAGGGGTAAAAAAGTAAAAACATATAATCCCATATCACACCTCGAAACCTAGCGGGAAGCTGACTGTCTCTCATAATATGGATTTTTTAAGGCATTTTTTTAAATGTGGTAGAATTGACTGCTCTCGAGTTCGATTTTTTCAAATATCGAAAAGCGGCTGCCCAATGTGTAAGGATACCCCTCGCGGAGTACCGGTGACAGAGACGCGTCCTCTGCCTGCTCTGCCCCCGCGCCCTTTTCAATCAACAGCAGCGCGGCCGCACCAATGAGATTCCCGGAGCGATGTCACGTGACGTGTGCGGCGGCGCCTCGCTGGGACCCCCCGCAGCGCAGCAGTTGCAGCAGCGGTAGCAGCAGCAGAGGCAGCGGCGGCGGCAGCGGCGGCCACCGCCGCCTCCGCATTTGCCGATTGCAAATATCACTGTCCGGCTCTACGCTCGCTCTGTGGGGACACGCGGGAAATACTCTGCGACGTGTCGCGGGCTCGGCTCGGCTCGACTCGGCTCGGCTCAGCAGCCCGGCCTGCCTCGGCTCGGCTCGGCTCGCCAGTTCCGGTGGGAGTTGTTGCTGAATCCGACCCTTGATGGGTTAGGTGCGCGGCCTGACAACCAGCCCGCGCCCCAATGGCCACCGCCATGAGTGATTACAGCGCTAGGCGGTACACAGCAAAAATTGATAAGTTACGTCCGAACTAAATTGTTCGTTAATTTCAGGAAAGCAGATAATTTAATTGCAGAAACTAAAACATTTTGTTCCGACTTCTCATTGCCAATACAGACTCAGCCTGGAGCCAGGGTCACACGGCCGACCCTTCGCTTTTGAAGAGGAGCATAAATTTGATGCTCAGCTCCGGTCGGCCCCAGCTCCGGTCGGCCCCAGCTCCGGTCAGCCATAGCTCCGGTCGACCCTTAGCTCCGGTCTGCCCTAGCTCCGGTCTGCCCTAGCTCCGGTCTGCCCCAGCTCCGGTCGGCCCTAGCTCCGGTCGGCCCTAGCTCCGGTCTGACCTAGCTCCGGTCGGCCCTTAGCTCCGCTTGGCCCTAGCTCCGGTCGGCCCTAGCTCCGGTCGGACCCAGCTCCGGTCGGCCCTAGCTCCGGTCGGCCCGAGCTCCGGTCGGCCCGAGCTCCGGTCGGCCCCAGCTCCGGTCGGACCCAGCTCCGGTCGGCCCGAGCTCCGGTCGACCCCAGCTCCGGCCGGCCAGGGGTGGCCCAGGTGTGTGGAGGACACTATCGGGGCGTGGCGTTGTCGCTTTATTCCACAGTTTTATATGAGCACGGGCCCCTCGGCGGGCGGTGAGCGCCCC
>CM076257.1:6395762-6675762 GCA_038380765.1 Odontothrips loti | reverse complement strand
CTTCCCCGTCGCCCACGCGTCACCTTTCTGTTTTTTTCATACTGCTAGCCTCTCAGCCGTGTCCAGGGTGTGCTGCGCCCTAGCGTCCAGACGAGGCACTCCTCCCAGCTGGCCGGACGCGTCATTGTCACTTGACACCCCCAGTCAGCCGGGAGCGCTACCAGGCCCGTCTGGCCCGCTAACACTCAGCTCTTGCTGACGATGAGTCACGACCATTTGATAGGTCGCAGAGCTCAAAATATCAATCGCGCGACCGGAGGAATTACCTCAGGTACTGAGTCACGGTCGTAACCAGCGAGAGCTATAAACCTCCAAATTTTTAACGCTGGCTCGTGCCCGACGTCGCCGGCGGAGATACTCCATGTGGCGGTTCCCCTCGTGTTGGATCCGCTTCTATGATTCTTGATAACTTCTCACCTCCGTCTCGGCTCTTCTCCAGAATACGCTTTGGATAACATTCAAGAACTTATTGTAACCGCCTTACAGAGTGGTTGAGGGGATAGGAAGTCGGCCGATGAGAATTTGAATTTACTAACGGGTCATTGAGGGCAAACCCGAGGGGGTAGCCACTCGTGTATTAGTCGGGTCACCCAGACGTGCCATTACGCGTAATAGTAATAGAATTTGGGCGAATTTGCCGCAAAATCGTCCCAATAACTGATATTTTAAAGCGTAATAACTGTTTAGTGATAGCGTAATAGCGCGTAATAGGGAGTAGTCGGGTCACGTTTTTCGAAAGTAGACACCCCCTCGGGCAAACCAGCCCCAGGGACCATGTGCCCCCCTGCCGACCGCCTTATGGGGGCACACCAGCCCTAGGGACTGTGTGCCCCCTGATGACCGCCTTTTGGGTGCATGTGACCTGTGACGTTCCTTATACGCGATGATTGAAACTGATAAATGAAATATTGTTCTTGTAATATCTTGAACGTTTTTGAATATTTATTGATTTATTTCAATCAAGCGAGCGAGCGACGCGAATTTCGAATCCTAAAGGACTAAAAGTACCACTACGAAACACGTGACACAAATTCGCCCGCGATTGGCCTTTGGGCAGCCTAGTTATTAACACCATCGAAACGTCCCCGCTCGGCTCTGCTCTGCCCTGCAGGCGGCGGTGGCGGGATTTGGTTAATTCATCGGCACGGCGTGCACCCAATTTTCCGGCCACGCGAATAAGCTCGAGGGTGAATAGACTTGTTTAGCATTATACGCAGTTTCCGAAATGTTGCGGGACGCGTCCCCCCACCCCTCCCTCCTCTACCTCCTGCAGCGCAGCAGCCCGCAGACTACCGTGGCCCCCCCCCCCCCCCCCGCCCACCTCCTCCCTTCGGCCCGCAGAGCGACCATAAAATTTAAATATGTGATGGCACGGGTAAATAAGTTATTCAAAGCCCGTGTGGCGTCAGCGGTGTCCCCGTACCGCGCCTGGCCGGGGCATAGCCGGGGGAGGGAGGCGAGCAACAGTGCAGCGGCGGCAAGCGTGTCCGCGGTCTGGATTTCTCATACCGCGATAGATATTTCAGACAGCGTCGACAGCAGCGGCGCCACGCGGCCAACCGCCGCGACAACACCACTCACTTACTCACCGTGTCGGTGTCCGCCTCTAAAAACACCACAGCAATATAGGTGTGTGCAGTTGTTGCCTCCCTCCCACGGCCGGCCGGGGTCGGGCGGCGCCGCGGGTGCGAGAGGGACAGATAGCCGACAGTTGTCTGCTCTATTATGTATGGAAAATAGCGCGGCCCGTGCACGGGCCGTTGGCGTGTCACTGCTGACTGCAAACATTGAAACCACTGAAACGGCCACTGCGGTGGGGGGGGGGGGGGGAGGCAGTGCCCAGCGCCTGCTGGGTAGTTAGCCGAGACCCTGTGAGCGCACGCGTGTGCTGCGGGCTGGCCTACCCTGGCTGTCGCAGGCGCTCGGCGCGTCGCACTCCGGAGAAGCTCTCTAAAACCCGAAAGTAACCGAGGGGGTAATAACTTCGGCAATCCGACGGACACGGCCGGGGTAATACAAAGGTAACCTGGGAAAAGCCAGGCCGGCATTACCGCTGGGTTATCCGAGATTTTTAAAGAGAATTCTGAGACATCCGGGGTAATTTAGGGGTAATCCGAGTTCATCCGGGGTAATCCGGGGGTAATCTGGTGAAATCCCGTGGACACAATTTTGTCGTTTCCCACTCGGAAGTAACAATCCGGTGGGGAGAGGTTGGTAGAAACAACGTTGTTGCTAACGGCGACTAACAACGTTGTCAGCTGTCAGTCTATGTCGACCGGCCTCCGCTCAGACTGCTCCAAAACCAAGACGGCACAGGACATCAGCGGCCGCGGAACCTTGGTAATTATCATATCTCCGACAGGGAGCGGCGCTCCGGGACCAGCCGGGCGGGGGTCGCCGGGGGCGGGCGGGGTCCGCCGGGGGCGGGCAGGAGCCAAGGCAGCCCGCAACCTCACCACCTCTCACCGACAAACCTTCCCCCGGACACACACTTCACTTGTACGTGTCAAGTATACTCGCGACTCCGAATCAACCCTCTCCCTCTCTCCCTCCCCCGCCCTCTCTCTCTCTCTCTCTCTCTCTCTCTCTCTCTGTGTCTCTCTCTGTCTCTCTCTCTCCCCCTCTCTCTCTGACAGGGGTGTTCTGGTCCTAAGGGTCGCGGTGTCGGTCGCCATAGTGCGCGTATTTATATGCATGAAGTACAGCGGTCCCGTCCCGTCGGCCCCCCCCCCCTCCCCAAGCAGGGGCGGCAGCAGCGGCGGCAGCAGCGGCGGCTGCGGCGGTTGCAGCGGTGGGTGGTGGTGGTGGTGGTCTTTGACGGGCAGACCAGACCAGAGCGACACTGAATCGCTGCTGCACGACACAACGCCCGCATTTCGCCCGCCTCTGTCGTGTGTAGTTAGGCTGCCCGGCCGACAGGGAGCGCCCCACTCGGGCAGCCCTTCCTTCCTTGACGACGCACGCGGGCTCCCGTAAGCGCGCCGTCTCGTGAGGAAAAAAGGATTTCCTTGTAAACCGTTATATCGTCTCTCTGTTCAGGACTTGCCCGACACTGAAATAACTGTCCTATTCACCGAAATTCTCGATCGTTTGCACAAAAATTCTCTCTCTCTCTCTCTCTCTCTCTCTCTCTCTCTCTCTCTCTCTCTCTCTCTCTCTCTCTCTCTCTCTCTCTCTCTCTCTCTCTCTCTCTCTCTCTCTCTCTCTCTCTCTCTCTCTCTCTCTCTCTCTCTCTCACACACACACACACACACACACACATATACATTTCCCGATCGGACGCCAGGCGTGTTATTGGGTCGTTCCGAGTTGTGCTGCTTGGCTCCGCTGTATCGTCGCCTCGTCAAACATTCAGGCACAACGCCTCTTCCCCAGACCCATCCCGCCTGCATTCTTTGGACCGTCGGCTGTTGACCACACACACACACACACACACACACACACACACACACACACACACACACACACACACACACACACACACACACACACACACACACACACACACACTCACTCACACACATGCGACCGCTGTTGACCCCGTGACCAGCCGCGGAGAGGCGTTTGTATGAAAATTGCAGAAGATGGGGGCACTTAGACTGAATAAAGAATTCCGCCATGTGGTCGTGTGCGTTTTATGTACTGAGTCACACGGAGGATCGAAACGGTTGAGGTGGAAACGCAAATACGGCACACACTATACTTAGCCGTATACGGGTCTGTGTGCCCAGGGCATACAGCAAGGCACCAGCAGAGGAGTTTGAGTGCGTGTGTGTGTGTGTGTGTGGGTTTGTGTGTGTGCTGGTGTGTGTGCGAGAGAGAGCTCAAGACTAACTACCCGGTCACCGCTGAGGTGATGTATAGGAAAGAGAAACAAAAACACCATCTTCGTAATAAAATTTATATTTATATATGCACATATATTATTTATATATTTACAAAAAAAAAGAGAAAGAAGTCGTAACATGGTAATCATATGCTCTTACAGATATGTTAGGATCTTACACAGTATTGGTGGTTTTGATCACGAAAAGAGGAAATAGACGCATTTTTACACAGTACATGGAAGTATGGAAGTATACACGAGAAAAAAAAATTACATTAATGAAATGTTGAGGGGTTCACTGATATGATATCAGGACAAGGAAATGGTTGATCCCTGCCCCAAATAATTGTTTTTGCGCGTCTTCCCATGACTCGGTAGTCGTCAAATCTTATCAATAATAAGGAATGATTCTTAGAAAAAAACACGAAATTCACTATAAAATTGCACATGTCCATCAGAAATAAATTAATAATAAATTCAAACAAAACAATAATTTGTACTCAATAAATAAGTCGAGAAAAAACTTCTCACAAACTCAACAATAACAATAACAATACATCACGTTCGCATCACCTATATTGTATACTTTCACAAGTGAGTCACCCATGGATATAACAAATTACATATAATTCACTAGCAAAATGAATAATTCGTGTATAAAACTCAATCACACTTAAACTGTAAATACAGATGCCATGACTACTCACGCACAGAGAACGCGGACGTTTCCCTATGCGTGCAAATTCACAGACTGTACGTCGAACGCCACGGGTTTTGGTTTCTGATCCGGTAAAGTCTGCCCACGGTTTGGCATGTTTCGTCCACACAGCCGTCTTGATTATTTTATATTTTTTTAAACTTTTCTTTTTCACAGAGTTATGACGAGCGCCCCCTCATGGAGGTTCTGGGAAGCCGCAGTCGAGTCCCTCGGTGGAGCTGTCCACGCCCGACGCCGGTCCTCACGTCTGCAGCGCGAACGGGTTCATCGACGAGAAGGACGACGAGAAGAAGCTACCCATTTCTGGAAAAGAGGAAACGAAACAGGCCGTCAAGGAACAGTAAAGGATGAAAGGCTCTCTTCTTCCACGGCGCGTTTCGTGGAATGTTTAACGAAACATGCTTCTATGAGATTTAATTTCTAACGGGTAAGCGGCCAGCTTCCAGACTTCAGTGACGAAACAGATGCCACATCTACTATGCGGTGTTGCTGGCACCGCGTGCCTAGTGTGTGCGTGTATACGCGCGTGTGTGTGTGTGTGTGTGTGTGGCGGGAGCACACTTACTGGTGGAGGTGCCGAAGAGGCCTGCGGAGGGGCACCCCAGGTTGGTCAGTTGCGGCGTGGACGCAGTGGCGTAGCCGGGGCCGAGGCCGGGACCGAGGCCGGGGCCGGGGGTGGCGGCTCCCATGGCAGTGTTGCCGCCGCCCCCCGCGCCGCCTCCCGCGCCGCCCCCGCCCGCTCCCGAGCCGCCGATGGCGTAGCTGGACGACGGCCCCGTCCCCACGGCCCCCACGGCCCCCACGGCCCCGACGGCCCCCGGCCCCTGCCCCCCGCCCAGCGCAGAGCCGGTCGTGGAGTGCGGCGTGGAGGCGGCGCTGGAGCCCTGCCCCCGACCGCCCCCGGCGTAGTCGTCTACGCAAGCCAAACACCAGATTAGTGCCGTGTGTGTGTGTGTGTTTGAGTGTACTCTGCACTAAAACTTTTAGCGTTCAAACGAAACACAGTATCAAATTTCCTGTAAAGTATTTCAGAAAATGTACAGCTCATAGTTTTGAAAGCACTTCTAATCAATCGTTCTGGCAAAAAAAAAGAAGAAGTTGAACCTGGCTAGTCCCCCCCAGCATATGTATTTGTGCGCGCGCGCGCGTGTGTGTGCGTGCGTGTGTGCGTGTGAGGTGCCGGAGCTCTACTGACCGTGCCCGGAGGTGTCCTGCACGCTGACGGCCAGCTGTCCGGAGTACGAGTTGAAGCTGCTGCTCATGCCGTTGGAGGCCGTCATGCTGGTGGGTGACCGTGGCGGCGCCGACAGCGGCAGGTTGTTCCGGGGCATGCTGTACAGCGCCTCGGCCAGGTCCGCCGCCCGCTTCAGGATGATCTCCTGGAGAGGCAAAGGTCAAGGGTCAGTCAACGTTTCTCATATTGTCTACGACTTCCAACTTCCGTTTTGGGCTTCTCCTGAGCACTCTGTTTTCAAATAAGGCCTCCTCAAATTTTTCCGCCCCCTCCCTCCTTCCCCCAGCCCTCTCCTTTTACTTTTCTCGCGTCGCCACAGATTCTCATACTATCGCCCTCTTTGGCGTCGTGTGGCGCTGACGGCAGCGTCGTACGCCGCTGTTGTCGGAAGCGACCAGAGTGAGACTTAAGTTGGCTCCGAGATTACGCGCCTCTAACCCCCCCCCCCCCCCTCTCTCTCTCTCTCTCCAGTCTCTGCTGCCACTCTTCCACTTGAACCCACACCCCCTGAGCACACCGCCACCAACTTTTTATTAGATTTGCGCAAAGGCCGGGGCCGGGGCTCAGGACCCCCGCAAGATTGTGGTAGTGGAAGAAGAGGGGGGGGGGGGAGGACGACATCTCCTCGACAGCGGGGGGGGGGGGGGGAGTAGGAGGAAGGGGGGACGTTAATAAAACAGGCCATGACGCCCCCGTAGCAGCAGGTTGACGCCGCCGCGAATGAGATGAATATTTTGTTCCGGGCCGTTAGCAGCCCTGTCGCCAGCATCAGCCGCTCCGTTACGAGGCACCAGCGCCGCCTTTGCTACGTGCTCGCTCGCACTCACTGCACCGCCTTTGCTACGCGCTCGCTCGCACTCACTGCACCGCCTGTGCTACGCGCTCGCTCGCACTCACTCCACCGCCTGCTAATACTGCTCACCTTCGGCAGTTTGTCAGGATCACCCGGATGTCTCGGTATGAGCTTCTGCAGCCTCTGGAAACCGTAGTCAATCGTCGGTTCATTCAGTGCTGGAACATAACAGAATTAATTATTTCATTTTTTATGCTTCCCTCGCTTTGGTTTATGTACAAATAAGGTTGTGAAAAAAATTTAGTGAACAGGAAACCGAAAGGGAAATAAGGAAAAGGAGAAAAAATTCGTGTGACAGCCACAACACATTAATATCCCCCGTGCCAACTTTTATTTCTTCCAAGCAGCCGTGTAAACACATAACAGTCATGATGACACGGGAGGTGAGAAAGGGGGAGAAGACTCAGGGAGTAGAGCGAAGGGAGAGAGGGGGGAAAGAGAAAAACGAAGGAAAACAAGACAAAAGTAAGACAGAGTACTCACAGACGTAGACGAATCTGCCGGGAGCGCCCTTGCAGAACTGTTTTGATTTATAGGAGAGGGTGACTTCCACGACGCCGGGGATGTGCCGGGGAGGGGTCTGCACACGGATGGCGTTGGACGTCACCAGCTGGAAGCAGAGGAAGAGATGTCAGCGCTACCAACAACTTCCGGTCGGGGTCCCCGAGACCCTGACCGCAAAGCAAAGTGGTCTCACAGCCACACGACGGCTGTTATGGATGGCGCGGTCGGTACAAATGCAAATTTTTCGTAGAAAGATTAGGGGGTCTCCGCATGTAAAATTATATACGGATTATATACGTTTTAGCCGTCCATAAGAGCGGGAAAAAATAACGAAAAAATTTCAGTCAAATCTTGTGAAAGTTGAGGTTCCCGTTCGACTCACCTCGCTCCAGACCAGCATGGTGCCGAACACGACCTGGAGGCCGTCGAAGAAGTTCTCCCCGATGATGATGACGGTGGCGCCGCCGCTGGTCCACCCCTCCGCGGGGCTGATGGCCTTGATGCAGGGCGTGGCCACGGGCAGAGGCGGGTACAGGCCTGCCGACATGCACAGCGTGAGCACAGAGAGCGGACGGGGTCGGCGAGTATGAGAGTTTGCGCGGGCACTCACCGTCCGAGGGGTCGAGCCGCTTGGCGCGCCGCCCGTGCTTGGAGTTGTTGTGGACGAACATGTTGTCGGACACGGCCAGCAGGGGCCCGTCCACGCTCACTTGCGTCGAGATCACCACCTGGTAGGAACGAGACAAGGGCAACGGTGAGATAAAAACGGTATGAGAATTTTGAGAGGGCATTCTCGGAGCGTGACAGCATCGAGACAGACAGAGAAAACATAAAGGAGCGAGATACCCGCCGCCCTACGACCATTCGCGTCTCCGTGACGGCGCGTCTGAGCGTCGTTCCGTTATCTCCTCACAAGGCGGTGCGCCGGTGTTTGTTTTTAATGCGCCGCCCGCCCGGCAGAGCGCGCTTATCGCAGACAACCCCTTGGCTAATTGGCGGGCAGGCAACACCGGGGTAACGCCTCCACGCACCGCTGGAAGGGGGTCGGCGGGTCCGAGTGGAGGTAAGCGGGTCAAGTAGAGGACTCCAGAGAAGACAGAAACGGAAGTAAGAACTCGCAACGAGCAAGAAGAAACGCAGGGAGAGTATGAGAAATCGCGTGTTTAGAATCCCGCGTTCCACTTCAAAAATTAACTTGCGCGTATATTCGGTGGAAAGAAACCGACGATTTCTCATACATTCTATTATGACTTTCTCACTTCCGTTTCGGGCTGCCCCGGAATACCCTATCCCCCAGGCAGGACGGGGAGCAGCTCAAGTTGCCCCGTGAGCTGCTCTCGCCTTCCTGCTTTTTTTTCCGTCCTCCCTCGCCGCCCCTCCCCGCGCCCATTTGCAATTTTTGTCGTCGGCGGGGAGTAAGTTGCCGGGTGAATAAAGAAAGTCTCGCCTCGAGTCCCTTTTCCTTCCTAATTACCTAGATTCTATTAAAATAACACGCTCCTCGGAGGGGCGGAGGGCGGAGGCGGGACAACAACAAGCGGCGAGAGCCGGCGAGAGCGGCGCACCTTGTGCCGTGCCTCTGCAGCCCTTATGGAAGCCCTCCCCAAACAGCCCTCTCGGACAATTCGTACCTCGAAATTCCAAAACATTCTAGCAAATATGAAGCGCACCACCACCACCTAATATCCATTGTTAAAAATTCAACCGAAATCCTTTGACATTTCAATAAATCGAACATAACCGAACCAAAAGTCCCGCAAAATTTTAAGGAAATTTTCATGGCTGCAACGATTTTTACAAATTTATTTTTTTGCGTCCAATATAGGACAACTGCGAACGCTACAATGTCACTAGTTTCACTACCGCTTGCCGCCATTTCGTGAGTTAATTACGTCATTATTTTTTCGTGTGTGAACCCAGCCCTGACTGAGACTGCAGTGTCGTGTTCCTGTCCTTGTTCCTCTTGTGCGGCCGCGTGCCCGCCGCGTGTCCTCTCTGTCCTCCCTGACGAGCCGCTGACATTCAGCGCGGCCTGCCGTCCCCGCCGGGAGCAGAGCGCCTCGGGGACCGTCCACGAACCACGTCACGACGCTATTTGTTTATTCCGGTCGACACAGCCACCGCGCTCGAGAGATGGCGTCGTCCGAACACGGCTGGTGCTCGAGCACGGCGTGTGTATCGCCCGGAATACTGTCTTTAACGCGCTTTTGACCGTTTCCGGAGCGCGGAGGGGTTATTCACGGACGTGATTTGTGGCCGGCCCCCCGCTAGGAAGCGATATGTCAGGGCGCGTCTCGGCGGAGCGGGGCACGGTCATTTGGTTGGTCTTTGATGAAAAATGATGCGGCACGCGGCGCTCCGAGAAGGATTGAAGGGCAGCAGTGTGTGTGTGTGTGTGTGTGTGTGTGTGTGCGTGCGTGCGCGCGGGGGGGGGGGGGGGGGGGGTCATCTCCCCGGAGTGCAGCAGGCATCACTTCCAGAAGAAGAAGAAGAGGACTCGCATCCAACCATAAGAGGTATATGTACAATACGAAAATCGTTTAAGATTTCAACGAATAATAACTACTGCCGATTTGTTACATAGGCTACACCGCCCTGATGGTGACTTTGTACTTCCAGTCGGCAAATATGTGCGGCACTGGTAATATTCCCAAGGGGATTACTAACACACACAAACACACACAAACACACGCACACATACACACACACACACGGACACACACGGACACACAAAGCGTGGTTGTTCCGGTAGAATAATGTTCCGCCTCGATCTTGAACGCCCTTACTCCGATTACCATACAATACTGCTGCGCGCGTGGCTTCGCCAGGCCGTACGCCCCCTCTCTCCCTCTCTCTCCTGTCTCTACTACACTCTCCCCCCCCCCTCCCACCCTGTGCTCGAACCGTGTTAGGGCTCGCTGAGCCGTGGAAGGGACATTTTCCTAAGCAAACTTTGGCGCAAATTAGTCCAAGTACTCCTCTACAACACCTCTCCCGCCTCCTGCTGCTATGCCTTGCGCCGTATCCTCTTCCTTCCTCCTTGTCTGTCTGTACCTCTCTCTCTCTCTCTCTCTCTCTCTCTCTCTCTCTCTCTCTCTCTCTCTCTCTCTCTCTCTCTCTCTCTCTCTCTCTCTCTCTATTTCTCTCTCTATTTCTCTCTCTTGAACACGCACAAGCTTTTGTCTTAAAGGGGGGAATATTATTTTGAACAGGAAATCATTGCCCTTACTAGTTGTTAAAAATAACCTCGATCACAGCATAATTTATGTCTGTGGGTGTGTGCGTGTGTGTGTGCGCGCTTTTTTTTTTTACTTTTTTTTTGTAATTTCATGGCCAAATTAATTTTGGTTAAACAGGTCTGATTCAGTTATGGCCGTTCATGAGTAACGCGGGCTCAAAGCAAAACTAAAAGACTTTATGTGAATTGACGAAGATTTTTTGTTTGGAACCATTTCCCCTCCCGAGTCTCTTCTCCTAGAGAAGCCCTTTTCTTTCTAGCAGTGTACCCCGGCGCGGCCATGCGGCTGCCATGCCGCTGCACTTGGGGCACTTGACGCCGCACCGCGCGGCAGCATGGCGGCCCCGCCCGGCCCCGCTCCGCCCCCGCTCCGCCCCCGCTCCGCCCCACCCCCTGTGCAGCGCCGCCCCCGTAAGTTCCTCCTCAAAACTGCGCTGCTATTGCCGGAGCAAAATGCACGTTAAGCAGCAAGGTTAATGGACACTAGTCTTGCAAGAAAACAGTTGGCTCAAGTCTTATTGCTAGAAGTAGAAATTTCCGAGCGGTACGGCCCAGTGACACATTATAGTTATTGTACACTAAAGGATTGCATATTTTTCAGGCCAATTTGATATGCATTACTGAGTCAATCAGGTGGAAATTTAGGGCATAAAATGCAAGCCTACGCTTTAAAGTGGAGCGCGCATTTTTTAGCGTATTGTCGTAGCCCATTTAAGCAGCCTTACCCCCTCCCCTCTGCTCACTTTTCCCTTTTTTCGTTCCGCGGGCAGAAAGGGTGACAACAAGTTTTTTTTTCATTTTTTTTTCTTTTTCTTATTCTGCGTCTACTCGACGACGGACCTGGCAGCCTTGTTCACCCTGAGACGCTGTAGGACCTGGTCCGTTTTGCCGCTGCGCTAACTTTTTAAAGGCGCCCTTAAAATTTAATTAAGCTATGGCCTCGACGTCGACACAATAGGGAGGGACAGAGAGCAGCGGCAGGGCGGCGGGGCGCTGGGGAGGGACAAGGAGAGGCGACGGCGCTGCGACTTGTCGCGTGCCGACGGAAAGTAACTCGTCTCTGAATGCGAGCCGCCCCCCTGCGCCCTGCGCTCCCCCGAACCGTACAGGACATGTCCTGTCAGGGGTCCAACCAGCCGTGGCAGCGGCGGCAGCGGCGGCAGCGGCGGCGGCAGCGGCCAGGGGGCATGTCCCGGCGTACTCACTTGGAATCTCCTCATGTCCCTCGGGTTGCCGGCATTTTTTAGACAGTTCTGATTGCACTTGAGGAAGAACTTGAGGAAGAACCTGAAGGCAGAAGAAACAGACAGAGAGAGGAAACTTTAGTTTCAAGTTTGGACGCGCGAATGAGATATATGGGCCGTGCTCCGCTCCCCCATGCCACACGCGTGGAGAAGGGAGCGGGGCGAGGGGGAGGACCAACACACACACACACACACACACACACACACACACACACGTACACACACACACACACACACACACACACGTACACCTCTACACGTTTGCTTTATTTCACCCCTGGTAAAAACTACGCACGCTTGTTGTATCGACACATCTATTTTCAACACCCACCCGCTCTCCTGCAGCTCCCTCCATTTTCTTTCTCTCTCTCTCTCTCTCTCTCTCTCTCTCTCTCTCTCTCTCTCTCTCTCTCTCTCTCTCTCTCTCTCTCTTTTTTATTCGCATTTTTTTTTAAACTTTTTTCTTCTTTTTACGTTTGCCGAACGCGTTGTTGCAAAGCGTGGGTGTCGCAGCGACGTGTTCTGAATGTGGTGTTTCGAGGGGGGGGGGGGGGCAGTCATATCACACCTCGTCAAAACGCCCCCTCCTCCCTCCCCCTTTTCGTGAGGGAATACAGAACAGGACAGTAGCAAAACATTTCACAACGCGGTGGGCGAGGCGATGGCCTCCCTCACACGGATGCGGTCCGAAATACTTTGTCAACTTTTCAACCAAATAAAAATCCCCCTGCCTTGAAGGCGGCCGCAGAAATACCGTGGCGTGGGTTCGGGTTCAAATACTCAGCCGCCTCCTGTTTTCCGCGGCCTCCCCGTGTCTGCGCCGTTCTCGCCGGCCACCGCACCGCACCAACGCCACACCGTATTTTTTTTCCCTCTCCGCATCCCTCGCGGATCTGTACGACGGCAGCGGGGGCAGCGGGGGCAGCGGGGGCGGCGGGGGCGGCGGGGGCGGCGGGGGCCCGTGCGAGAGGCGAGAGTAGGGCATCTCTAGGCGGGCGTGCATTTGGGCCGGCGGGGGTCTGTGGGCGGGCGGGCTATGGGCCCGTCCCTGCGGTGGGGGTGGCCGCTACATCACCCGGTGCTGACGACTTCCTCTGCGCTTGCTAGGCACGGCCCCGGCACGGCCCCGGCACGGCCCCGCCACGGCCCCGGCACGGCCCCGGCACGGCCCCGGCACGGCCCAGCCACGGCCCCTCCACCCCCATATGTCCCTCAACGCGCCGAGCGGTGGGGCCCCTCTGCAGCGCGGGCGTGGAGAGGTGAGCGGCAGACAGGTCTAACCTATCTGTGCCGCTGCTCTGCGCTGCTCTGTACGCCAAGGTGCTCCGCCCCGGACGCTTCCGGCTCAAGTTCAAGTTCGACGCCTCAGACTGGATTTCCACCGCGAACGGCCCCCCGCAAACCACGCCAAAACCACAATCCGACCCGCACACCCTTCGCAAAAGATGGTATTTTCTTCCGGAAACTCCCCGCAGATTACCATTTTTGTTTTGAGGGCGTGATTTTTGTTTTTACCTGCTACGATTCATGTCCAATTTTTTTATCTACTATTATTACCGTACCACAAGCTCTTCCGGGACGAAACGAAGCCGGAGTGCGCGATTGAGACGGTTGTTTTAGTAAACGTTCCCAATACGGATGCGTGGTGGTGAACACTCAGCCCGACATGACAGTTCGTCGTTCTAACTGCCCCCCCCCCCCCCCCCCCCCCCGCCCCTTTTCCTTTTTGGTCCTGCCATACGGGCGACATGGAGCCCCACTCCGAGGACAAAGTGTATTCCATTCTCTGCCCCATCTCCAGCCCGGCCCGCCCCCGGCCCGCCCCCGGCCCAACCCCCGACCCTTCATGCTCCACTTGGCAGCACTCTAATACCGCGCCCCGCCCGGCCCCGCCCCGCCCCCACGACACTACAAAACCCTGCCCCCACGGCCCCCACGGCCCCCACGGCCCCCACCGGGGGCGGCGCACACGGCCCCACACATATGCCGCCGCAGAGCACGCAGCGAGAGGGCGTCTTGATGTTTCCATAACCGGGTCTGTCGCCAAGTCGGAAAACTCGAGCAAAACGGCCCTCCCCACCGCCGCTGCCGCCACTGCCGACCCTTCTCGTGTCCCTCCGTGAGTAGGGAGAGAGAGAGAGAGAGGGGGAGAGAAAGGAGTTAGAGAGAGAGAGAGAGACAGAGACAGAGAGGGCTTCACTCCCAGGAAACTGTCACGATCGTTGGTACAAAGTAGCCGTGCCGGCAAGGGGTTAAACAGCAGAAGTTTGTCGTGACTGCGTAGAGGAAGAGGAAACAAAAGTGGGGGAAGAGGGGGGGAGAAGGGGGGAGAAGAAGAGGGGAAGAAGGGGGGGGGGGGGAGCGACTCCTCGCACCCGCGCAGCCCGGCGGCACTGACACCGGATTTCGGCAAGGCGGTGAATAAAGGAAATCCGCCCAGGAGACAACCCCCGAGGAAGGCGTCGCCTACCGGCGTCCTTGAACATCGCGGTCCCAACTACTGTCCCGCCCTATCACACTGCAAATGAAAGAGAAATGATCACCATTCAATGCAAGATCATCACACTTTTTGGCATCAATAACATGTGCCGATCGACAGATATCTCGACACGACAAGTGTTGATCGTCATATTAAACGGAAGATAAACCATCATCGCAAGTTTAAATAATGGTCTCGTCTCAGATCTGGAATAGAATGCGCGGCTTTTGGTCGATGATGACGTCAGCCGTGCACCGCCGCGCTGCGCTCTGGCGGTGCACATGTGGCATCTGGACATGCTGTCCGATCGCCACCACTGCGGCCAACTCGAGCAGCATTACCACCCCAGTGTCAATATTTATTTCGCTATTTGCCGAGCCGCGTGTGTACATAAGTTCATTGAGGACGCCCCCCCCCCCCCTCTTTTCGGTGGCTCTGGCTGCCGGCGACATGGTCTCGCCGCCGCGAGTGTTGACCCTCCCCTCTCCCCTCCCCCCTCTCCCTCCCCGAAACCAAACCTTGACTTAATTTCATTTCGTGCCTCCGGCCGCGGCGGCGGGTGATCGTGTCCCCGTCACGTCCCCGGCCCCGGCATTACACTGCGCTGATCCGATAGCGCCTGCGAGCGCCGGGGTAGGCCAGCCCGCACGACACGCGTGCACGCAAACGGCAGGGGCTGCCTACCCAGCAGGGCGCCGCCATGTGCGCACCGTCCGACAGTGTGCTCAAAAGACCGAGCGTTCCAAGAACGTGCGCTCCAAAGACTGTGAGACCAAGACTGTGCGCACCAAGACGGTGTGCACCAAGACCGCGTGCACCTAGACTGCGCGCACCAAGACTGTGCGCTAAGACTGTGCGCTCTAAGACTGTGCGCTCCAAGGCTGTGCATCCGGTGTATGGCGGAGAAAACAGAAAAAAAATCATGTGACGTTTAGAGCGTTGATTTTAACAATGCAAGAAATGCGCGCCTGTTTGTAAGGTTCCGCCGGGCCGCGGCGGGCGGGCGGGCGGCCTCGATGCATAATATAGGCAAAGCGGCCTCGGGATGGCCGGGAGGAGGGGGGGGGGGGAGTGCAGTCTCAGGTACGGAGGGGGAAATGAGGGAATGGCGATGTTTATGTACGTAAGGGCGGTGCGCGGCAATTGCACGGCAGAGAACATTTCCCGCGGAAACACGGCGTCGGTGGTGCGGG
Organism: Odontothrips loti; assembly: GCA_038380765.1. NCBI lineage: Eukaryota > Metazoa > Arthropoda > Insecta > Thysanoptera > Thripidae > Odontothrips > Odontothrips loti. Next base: position 6,660,473 of record CM076257.1, on the reverse strand, counting down.
AGAGGAACAGGTCGTGTGGAAGTGAGAGAGCGTACTATGTGACGAGCACGGAGCGGGAAGAGGACACGCAGAGGAAAGACGTGGGGGTGGAAGAGAGAGGGGAAAAGACTTTTCGGTGGCGGTGGCGGCGGTGTGATGGAGACGGAGCGGCGGAACAAAAGAGGCAGCGAGCGCGTAGAGCACTGCACCGCACGCGGCGCGAGCGGGCTGAGCGGGCTGAGCGGGCTGAGCGGGCTGAGCGGGCTGAGCGGGCTGAGCGGGCTGAGCGGGCTGAGCGGGCTGAGCGGGCTGAGCGGGCTGAGCGGGCTGAGCGGGCTGAGCGGGCTGAGCGGGCTGAGCGGGCTGAGCGGGCTGAGCGGGCTGAGCGGGCTGAGCGGGCTGAGCGGGCTGAGCGGGCTGAGCCAACATGACCATCTGTTTGGCTGCGCGGCACTGCGCGGTGCGCGGCCTGGTGGCGGTGTGTGGGGCGGTGGCGTGATGTTCTCTCTGTCCTGTTTCCCCGCCACGGCCCGGCCCGGGCGGACCCCTCTGGTCGATCCTCGCCTCGCCTGGCTCCCGCACAGCGCATACCCAGGCTGGGAACCCGTGTATCCGCGAGTCTTTAAGTCATGAAAAATTCAGCATCCTACTCCCCTGCCCCCTCGAAAAAAGACATGAGCCCGGAATATCCAAACGGCGTTTCAATTTGCGGCATTGTATTATATTGTTCTGCCGGGCGGAAAATCATCAACAGCAGAGTGTTTGAGATCGAGGGAAAAAAGGGGAGGGGCAGCATGAAGGGAAGGAACTCCGACGGGCTCTGGCGCGAGGTGCGACAAAGAACACTGTGATCCGAAACCGCGAGCCCCCACGGCAGCGGTGTTAACCATAGGCATCGTGACGCGGCCCGCCCCCGGCCCGCCCCCGACACACCCCCGGCCCGCCCCCGACACACCCCCGGCCCGCCCCCGGGCCACACCCGGGCCACCACCCCTAGACCGGCTGGCACCCGCCGCCGGGATGGAGCCAAACATTATTATAGAGGAGGCACGCCGGTCCACCCCCCGCCGCCCCCGGCCGCCCCCGGGCGGTGACCGCGTCCGACACACTTATGTAAAACCGACACAGATATTTTGGTTAGGTCGTAATTCGATAGTCCGTGTCGGCCGGGGGCGGCCGGGGGCGGCCGGGGGCGGCCGGGGGCGGCGCCGTATGTGCAGACGGTGGCCCGGTGGCCGCCACCGCCGCAGGCGACACCCGATAAGGCTGCCAATATTACTGCAGATGGCGGACAATTTCAGAATCAAATCGATCCCCTCAAAAAGAATTTCTTCCTAGCTTAAATTTTTTCTAGGGTGAATAAAGCAGGCAAATAAATCACCCTGGGAAAACAATCGCACGCAGGTTAAAAAAACAACAACAAAAAACGCTGCCCAAAACTGGACATTTGATCAAAAACTTTGCTATTTTTTTTTTGTTTTGAAGGTTGTTATTTTTTTCCACCTGCTGCGATTTTTTTCCTGCACTTAAAACTAGCGTACACGTTGTAAGCACAGTCATTTAGCCATGTGGTAGGGCTCACCCGCTTCTCGAGATTTATTTTCAAAATCGTTTTGCCAGAAAATGCGAACAATCACTCCATATGATGATATTGACATGTGGTGGGTCTTCCGCATCATCGCCCATGGATGGCGTGAGGGATTTTTTTTGCGAGGGGAAGGGGGGCGGAGGAAGTGAGAAAATGAGAGAGAGAAAGAGCGGCCAGGCATTTTTGCCCGGTTTGTGGTCGCAAACCGCGTGCGCCGCGCTTTCCAAAAGACACTCGCGCCCCCAACACGAACGCGCCCCCGCATCCAGCCGCAAAAGGCCAAGGGCGACGCGAGGGTCGACCCCCGGAGGGCGGGGCGGGGCCTAACAGGCGGCGGCAGCCGGCGGCACGCACCAGCCACGGCACGGCACGGCCGGCACCGTGAGGAAGAGGCGTTCGCCCACATGTCACAGCGCGCCGCGCGCCCACCCCGCTGCCGCCCCGAGTGTCTGTCAAGCCCGCAGCAGCCCGCGGGGACGGGCGGGGACGGGCGGGGGCGGGCGGGGGCGGCACAGACCGCGAGGGCAACGCCAGTGGTCTATTATTCCTTCCCTTCGCTTGTCGGTGGATTATCATGCAGCACGCACGCACACACACACACACACAGTGGCATATACGGTTCCATAACCCCAGCGTCAATAGAGACACACACGCACATACGCCCCCTGTGCCGCTGTCATGAGAGGTATGTGTGTACATTGGCAGGGAGTACGATAACCATATCCTGCTTCGCAACGGAAAGCAGATTCTTTTTTAACTTTGAACATGTTGGAGTTGAAAGTGAAAAAAAAAATTACAATGACGACCGAAACGAAAAATTTTGGTGTCGCGTCCTCTTCCTGATCCACACACACACACCGAAACCCGAAACCCTGGTATGGTTCGGCCATTTTTAAGGAGAGGACGCGGCAGCCACGGATGAGTTGGGAGGAGGGGCTTTTGCGACTTTGCCCCCCCCCCCCCCTCTGGTCCGGGAGGGTCGAAGAGCTGTCAAGGCAGAGGAAAGGGGTGAAGCGACAGCCCCAATACTTTCGATACAAGGGACAGTTTATCTTGAGGATTCCTCCCCCTTCCCTCCCTCCCGGTTCCCTGGACATCCAAAGCCCACGCCGACGCCCTCTCTAAATCTCGCACGGCGCGGTTCACTTCGGCGGCAGGTGATGGAGGGCGGTGCCAGGCGCCACGCGCCCGGAAGTTCACCGCGCACATAAGCGTACACAGGATCCCCACACTGATATTCTCACAGGAGGAAGAAAATTCGGCATTTTTGCTTCCATATTTTTTCCCATTTTTTTTTTCGGCCGTCTCTTCAATCCCCTGCTTATCGCCCGCAAAAACTTTTCTCCTCATTCTCAGTGATAACATGTGACCAGTTTTTTTTTTCTTTCCTTTTTTTTTCTTTTTGCCAGAGGTTGCCTTCTATGCGTGTGTGCTCTGCGGGGCACCCTGTGGAGGACAGCAGGATGGACGACAAGGCCTGCAGCCGTCCCGCCCCGCCCCCCTCCTCCCCGATCACACTGCGTATTTTCGGGGGCTCTGCCTCATATCTCAGCTTGACCGGTTGATGCAGGGGAGGACTTTGGCCGGAGACGAAGGGGTTCCTGGCCGCACATATCTCTACCCGGCCGCCCCTCCGCACGCAGGGGCCGGCCTTATCCACCCCGGCCAGCGGACGGCCAGCGGACGGCCAGCGGACGGCCAGCGGACGGCCAGCGGACGGCCAGCGGACGGCCAGCGGCGGCCGCCCTGCACCGGTAAATATTCCATATATCCATCGGGATATCTTCCTTATTTTCCTGCCACCTCCGTACACGACAACACGCACACACACGCACACACACGCGCACAAACAAAAGAGGGTGTGGCTGTCGCCTTTCCGGGTGGACAACAGCAACGAGGACGCCTCCTTCGGGCTCGAATACATTTCCGCAAAAAGCTTCTCTCTGTCTGGGCGTGAAAAGGACAGGCGGGGCGGGGCCGGCCGGGCCAAGTGACTCGCGGCACCGTACTCCGTCCGCATACACGGACGCATTTTGTTTTCCGCCCGGGTCCCCTCCGGTCCCCTCTCCTCCACCGTCCGCCCGCCGCCCCTCTCCGTCCGGCACACAACACTCCCTATCAGCGGCCCTCGGCCCGACACTGTGATAAGAAGCACACGTCGAGACGGCCGCGAGTCAAAACCGGAGAAACTGCAAAGCGCGATAAAATCGACTCGTGCGCGGAAATTCGCTCGAAATTCGTGGAACAAACTACTCCCTCGACCCACCTTCCGAAACTCGAAACCTCCTGAAATTCACTGAAAATCTCTTCCGAGAGTCAGTCACTCTCTCTTTGGACGAACTGTTTCGGCCCGGATGAGCGCGTGCAGCGTGCACCGCCCTCCCCGCTCGGAGCGCCCCTGAGAGGTAGGCATCGCGGCCGCACCCGTGTCCGGCGGGCTGCCTACCCTCGACTCGACAGGCGCACAGAGGGCAGCCTGCCTGGGACAGCTCCTGACTCATCCACCGGCTCCCACTTACCCAGATGGACACGCCACGTCCGCTTCCTCTCTCTCTCTCTCTCTCTCTCTCTCTCTCTCTCTCTCTCTCTCTCTCTCTCTCTCTCTCTCTCTCTCTCTCTCTCTCTCTCTCTCTCTCTCTCTCTCTCTCTGTCTCTCCCCCCCTACCCAAGATCCCTGGACCGCGCACGCACGCACCCATGCACGCGCGTGCGCGCGACAAGGCCGCTGTCGTGTCGTAAACAAACTGAATGTTGCATGGAGGCGTCCACGCGGATGGGGGGGGGGGGGGCGGCGACGAAGATAGCAGCAGGCCGACGACGACGGAAGGACGGCGAAGGCATCCGGTGTCTTTGCGGAGGACTGAGCTATTTGTCCCGGGGCCCGAGGCGTGAATTTGTATGGAGAAAATGAAGGACTTGCAAAGAGAGAGGGAGAGAGAGGGAAAGAGAGGGGGGCCTTCATCTGGCGAGCGCAGCTTTTTGGCAAAGTACTTATTCCGCAGCACGGGGCGTTGACATTGATAGAGGTGATAAGAAAAAGGTGAGAGAGAGGGAGGGAGAGAGAGAGAGAGAGAGAGAAAGAGAGAGAGAGAGAGAGAGAGAGAGAGAGAGAGAGAGAGAGAGAGAGAGAGAGAGAGAGAGAGAGAGAGAGAGAGAGAGAGAGAGAGAGAGAGAGAGAGAGAGAGAGAGAGAGAGAGAGAGAGAGAGAGAGGAAGAGGGAGTCTGTTGTTGCGATTATGCTCGGCATCCATCTCTGTCACGGACGATACACAGAGAGAAAGTGAAGAAATGCCGCGGGAGAGAGATGGAGGAGAGACTGAGAAGGAGAGACTGAGCGGGAGAAAGAGAGAGAGAGAGAGATGCAAAATAAATGAAATTATGCCTCATTCTTCATCCTTTCAGCTCTTAGAAGAACGCGCAAGAATAACGAATTACTTCCGGAAAAATACTGCGTATGAATACAGTACCCCGCAAAAGAGAAAGGGGGGGGGAGGGGGTCACACGGAGAGGGAGAGAGACAGAGAAAGAGAGAGGGACAGAGAGAGAGAGAGAGAGAGAGAGAGAGAGGGAGAGAGACAGAGAAAGAGAGAGGGACAGAGAGAGAGAGAGAGAAAACAGAGGCGTGTTGCAGCGCCACGCTATGCCACCTCTGCGGCCAGTTGTGTCATCACGGCCCACACGGCCCAGCGCTGGCGAGAACCGCGAAAAAAAGAAAAAGAAGAAGAAGAAGGGGGCGCTCTGGCAAACCGCTTTGCTGCTTTCCGCCGCCCCCGCCGCCCCCACCGCCCCCGGCCGCCCCTAACCACGCCTCGCCACCGCCAGCGCCTATCCCGTCAGGGGTGGAATCAACACTTGTGCAATCAGGGAGCCCAACGAGGGGGAAAAGCTGGTGCTCCAAGGAGATAAAAGCGCCACCGGCCAACACCACCACCGCCACCGCCATCCGGCGCACCGCGTGGCCCGGGAGCTCGTTCAGCAGATTCAGCGCGGGGCTTGGCGTGGCGGGGCGTGGCGGGGCGTGGCGGGGCGTGGCGGGGCGTGGCGGTGAGAGCCGCTACCGCTACTTGCGCGCCCTCTGCTCGCCGCTTCACGCTTCGGCGCGGTGTGGTCAGAATTCCTAAGACGCGTGGAACCGCCCCCCCCCTCTCCTCACCGAGAGGGTTCCCGGAGGGAGGGGAGCTGGTGTCGGAAGCAAGGCGGGTACCCAGTATACCCAGCTGTGTTCACGCATACGGTTGCCGAGTCGTCACAGCCGTCGCGTGCGAATGTGCACAAAAAAAATGCTCCCCAAAATAAGCATCACAGCAAAAATTAAAATCAAGCCACAAAACGCAGGGGAGTCAGCGGTCTGCTCTCAGGACTGTTCTTATAGTGCGGTTCGTCCGGGCGACTTTCCCGGGCGGCTCCTCCGGGTGACTCCTCCGTGTAACTCTTGCGGGCGACCTTTCCGGGCGGTTCTTCCGGGTGCTTCCTCCGCGCGACTTCTCCGGGTGGTTCCTGCGGGCGGCTCCTCCCGCTCCTCCGGCGCGCGGACGTGGACCTGTCGGACATTTTTCTCCGGCGGCGCCCGGACCCCTCTCCCCGGGCCACCCTCGGCCCGGAGCCGCCCGGAGGCCCGGCTCCGGCCCGCACACAGCCACTCAGCTCCCGGGTCGCGTCTGCGCCATTTTCAGCCTCCTTGGTCCTCGGCCGCGTCGGCGCCGCTCCGCTCGCACTTTGTATTCCCACACTAATAGGCGGCTCCGGCAGCCCTGCTCCGGCAGCCCTGCTCCGGCAGCCCTGCTCCGGCAGCCCTGCTCCGGCAGCCCTGCTCCGGCGGCCCTGCTCCGGCAGCCCTGCTCCGGCAGCCCTGCTCCGGCAGCCCTGCTCCGGCAGCCCTGCTCCGGCAGCCCTGCTCCGGCAGCCCCTCCGGCAGCCCTGCTCCGGCAGCCCTGCTCCGGCAGCCCTGCTCCGGCGGCCCTGCTCCGGCCGCCCTGCTCCGGCAGCCCTGCTACGGCATAGCCCTGCTCCGGCAGCCCTGCTCCGGCAGCCCTGCTCCGGCAGCCCTGCTCCGGCCGCTCCCCTCCGCCGGCACCGCCCCCCACACATTCCGTATGTATGCAGCCCATCGCCCCAAATAACGGCCCGCGACGGATTACGATTTCATGAGGGCGCCGCTTTTCCCAGTGATTTTCGAGATTCGATTCAGTTTAAGGAACGTCAGCCCCCTTCGCCACTATCTTTCTCGCTCTCTCTCATACCGCCACGCGCTGCCGAAGGCTCCATCTCTCTCTCTCTCTCTCTCTCTCTCTCTCGCTTTAGTCCCTTGCCTCATTCTTTACTTCCGTATCTGACGACACCGGAATAATGCCGAAAGAGGCTTTGCTCCACAAGCAGAGATGCGATGTAAAGAGCTGTAATTCTATTTGGGCGGCAGAACGGCAGAACGTGAGGGGCGGTGGGCCGTGACTTCCGGACGGGGTGCCGGAATGTGTTACTGTACGTCCCCTCCGCAGGTGTGCAGATAAACTCTAAAAACAGATCAGTTATCGAACTTTTTTTCTACGCATTAGCGTACGAAATGCTTGCGCAAAAATTTAATTTAAATTACTACGGACAGGCTCTTCCTACTAGAGTAGCGACACCTGAGCCACGCAGCGGTCAAGGGTTCAAATACCAGCTAGTGTGATATCGTATTTGTGGAGTTTTCAGCCCGCACCACGCCCGAGTCACAAGGCGTCCGGTTCCTCCCGCTCTGACCCGCTGGCTGCTGGCTGCTGCCGCGCTTGGCCCGGGCTCCAGCTGACTCTGCTCTCGGCTCGATGATAGCGCTGGAGCAAGAAGAGAAACCGCCTGGAAGAGGGACAGAGGGCCCCCCTGGGACTGGAGAGAGGGGGCGGGCTGGGGGCGGGCAGGGGGCGGGCAGGGGGCGGGCAGGACCGAAGCCTTGCAGATTGGGACCGGAATTAGGGGAGAAATCGAGACACCAGCGTGCTATGGCTTTACCACTTTCCGCTTTCTTACTCTCTCTATCTCTCTGTCTCTCCCTCTTCCTTCCTCTCTCTTTCTCTCTCGCTCTCTCTCTCTCTCTCACTACCCCTCTTCTGTCGCACGTTCCTGTGCTGCGGCACTGCTCGGCGTCTTTACAGTGTTTGCACTGCACGTTAGGGACCGTTCACAAACCACGTGACCTGAGCTTGTAGCAACGCGTGTGAGGGCGGCGGCAAACTGCCGCATTGGCGTGCAAGTCCCCCTGTGGCTGCAGGCTTCGCGGGTTCGATCCCTACCTCCTTCTCGCTCCGATTTTGATTGTCCAAACGACTGACTCAGATATCAAATCATGTCTCGTTTGCTTCCTGAACGGGGCCCTATAAATGTTTGACCGGTCGACCGCGACGCGCCGTTATGTTCGTCACCTTTCCTCAACCTCACTGCAGAGAGAAAGAACAAGAGCCATATCGGTCAGAGAGATAGAGTGAATAAAAATAAAATCAGCCGCCACACATAGAGTGACACACACAACACGACGTCCTTGATATGTTAGGTACACACCAGTGACACACACGTTACAAATTAGACACACCCACACGCGCCCACACACACACACAGACACACACACACACACACAGACACCCCCCCCCCCCCACACACAGACAGACAGACAGACAGACACACACACACACACACACACACACACACACACACACACACACACACACACACACACACACACATACACCTCCGGCGCGTGCGCAGACGACCCGTATGTTTTGGCAGAGCCGCGCCAACGCCACTCCAACGTCGGAGAGAGCACCCAGCGTGGTCAGCATACGAATAGGGAGCTCCCCCCTCCCCTCCCCCTCCCCCTCCCTAATGACGATTGAATTGAAGGGTCAGAGGGGGAGGGCCTCGCCGTGATGGCTGTTCCCCGTTTTGTCCAAGCGGCCGGCACTGCGGTACTGTGACGACCGGGGGCGGGCCGGGGGCGGCGCTGGGGGCGGTGCTGGGGGCGGCGCCGGGGGTGGCGGCAGGTCCCAAGCCCCCGGCACCGGCTGCCGCTCACTCATAACGCGCGCGTATGTGCCGCTGATACAGCAGCACTTTTCCGGTTTCAACGTCTTCAATCTAAATCGACTTTAGAAATTGGTATGTTTGTCAAACTTCAATATTTTTGTTTAAAAAGTTACAATTTAAAACAAAATAGTGTTTCTGGTGCCCCAAATATTTCCGTTAGAATTCAAAACTTAAAAATTTCCCGAATGTTTCGAAAATTCGGGAGCTCTTAGAAAGCAAAACAAAAAAAAAAACAGTTTCGAGATTCCTCGGAATATCCGAATCTTCCCGGAAATTTCTGGGGCTCTAGAGATAATCAATATCACCAATAGCAATGAAGGTTTCGTTCTGTGCGGCCGTGGGCAATTGGATTTCCTCTCCTTACCAAGTTCCGCCGCCGAGGTCCCGCGCGGTAAATATCCTCTCCTATCCAGCTACTAAGTGCATTATATCTGGAGCGCGCCTCTCTCCCTCTCTCTCTGACTTTTGTTCATCGGCGAGGAAGGAGGGAGGGGGGGGGGGATGAGGTTCGTTTCGCACGTTGTGGATGGGGATGAGTTCACTTGGTTTCGTTGAGGAAAATTAGATTATTGCTTCCAAGGTCCGCAAAGTCGAAGGCACGCGAGAGAGAGAGAGAGAGAGAGAGAGAGAGAGAGAGAGAGAGAGAGAGAGAGAGAGAGAGAGAGAGAGAGAGAGAGATGGGAGTGAGACGGAGAGATGAAGAGGTAGAGAAGGGCGAATGTGGGCCCCGAAGAACAAGCAAACTTCTACACGGAAACCGGTCAATAAAATAAAAATCGGCAACAGAATGAGAGGAGTATAATATATCTCGCCAGTCTATGTTACTATAATGGAGGGAGATCTCCAGTCTTCGGGTGCGAATGAAACATGCCGTTCTGGCGTAGTACGCCCCCCCCCCCCCACACACACACAGCAGAGAGAGAGAGAGAGAGAGAGAGAGAGAGAGAGAGAGAGAGAGAGAGGTATAAACCCTCCGCAGGCACAATCATCGATCCGGACGGGACTCGCAAGGGCGTTTTGGTTCGCTGCCGGCTTTCGCTGTCGTTTGGGTCGGTGAACACACTGCCACAGCCCCCCCCCCCCCCCCCCCCCAGCCAACGGGGCCGTATGTCTGAGTGCGACGGAGACCGCAAGCACTATCTCCGGGTCGTCATCGTCACCATCACCATCATCCAAAATACGAGGGCACACCTGATTTGGAGCTCAGAGCAGAGTCGATGACCTTTACTGGGTAGGCAACCAACGTTAGCATCCAGCACGACAGGTAAACGTTGCGGGCTCCGAATCGTGATAGGTGTGCAATAATTTTCATTTTAAAAAAATTTTTGCGTGATGACGCGAAATGTTCGCGGGCGTGGAGTACAGGGTAAAGCGGGGGACAGCAACGGACCTCGGTCACTACCGCACTGTTGTGCCCGGGACAGGGGGGGGGGGGGGGGGGGGGGGGCGGGGGCATCGGTTTGGCTGGTGGCGCAGCCCGCCTCACCGCACACCCTGATTAGCGTACGATCAGAACCATTACTGTAACTCATCTCTCTCTCTCTCTCTCTCTCTCTCTCTCTCTCTCTCTCTCTCTCTCTCTCTCTCTCTCTCTCTCTCTCTCTCTCTCACACACACACACACACTCACCCCCAATGCCCCCCCCTCTTCCCCTCCTCTACCGCCCCTCTCCCATCTTGTCTGTCCGCACTGAATATTGAACTAGTTTGCGAAGTGTGCAGACAGACAACGCGGCAACGGCATGGTGTCACTGCACTACAACTCTCTCTCTCTCTATGTATCTCTCTCTCTCTCTCTCTCTCTCTCTCTCTCTCTCTCTCTCTCTCTCTCTCTCTCTCTCTCTCTCTCTCTCTCTCTCTTCGTCCTCACGCAAGTGTTGGAAAACAAACGCACAACGAAACACGTTGCAGGGCGGTTCCTTTGTGTCGATCGTGTTTGCCCGACACGCGCCGGATACCAGCCGGTGATTTCGGCTGATTGCGAGAACACGGATTGATTTGTGTTCATTGGATGGACGCCGGGCCTCCCCCGTAGTAAGGTTGGAGGGGGGGGAGATTCTCGAAAGGACCAACCACCAGTTTGGTAATGAACTGACACGACGTGCACACAGATCGCCTCCCCCCCCACCACCACCACCACCAACAACAACAACAACACCCCAACAACAGATCGCCAGAATAGCGGAACTCCTACTGATCTCTCAGCTTGTTCAATCAGTCGGTGCCTTCGTACACGTGGATGCAAACAGGGCGCAGCACTGGGGTGAGTTGGGAGGGTGGTGGGACGATACACCGCCGGCCGGTGAGCAGTTGAATGGGGCGAGCAATGAGCGAAATGGGTTCCCGGCCGTCAGATGGGGCTGAGCGCGACACGGCTCGGGCACGGCGCGGCACGGCCGGACACGCACACGCTGCTGGCCCATATTCTCTTTTAATTGCACTAATTTTTATTATTTTAATATTTTTTTTTTGGGGGGGGGGACCAGCTGTACGTTTATCCTTGAGGAAAAGTCGTTATTTTACTAAAGATTTGCCTGGCCGCGCGGGGCGGGTGAAGAAAGATGATATGGAGATGTACCAGTTGTATCATTGGCCCCGGGCAATTTCGGTTTTAGGCAGTCCCGCAAAGCATTATCTCCGTCTCTTTCTGTCTCACGCGTCTGGCCGAGCCAGAAAGAGGCGGAGATAGTGTGTTGCGGGACTGCCTAAAACCGAAACTGCCCGAGGCGAATGATACACCTGGTATATGCATATACAAAGATATATTTGAAGAGTGCGCAAATAAGGAAGGATGCGCGGAAACAGCACAAAAACCCAGCTGTGTGCGTGTGAGGGATCAGTGCCGACTCGGCACAATTCCACCTTACCCCACTTCCTTATACAAACTCGCCCCCCCCTCCCCCCTCCTTTTCCTGCTATGCAAGGGTAGAAAATGAGTTGGGCCGGGCGATGCGCACATAAAAATTTACACTCGAGGCCCCCCTCCCCCCTCCACTCCCCTCCTCTCAGCCAGAGAGGGAGGGCGCGGGCCCCCAAACACTGTGCTCCATCATCTTGGGGCGGACAATAGCTCTAACAACGACCACTCCGCCGCAACATGGAAGTGCGGAGCCCGACATATGTCGGTGGGGCTGTCCTCGGGAGCGAGAGAGAGCGACAGAGAATGTCATTCATATTCATTCAGTCAAGTCATTCAAGTCCGCCTCGAACTGGGTATTACAGTCCCGCATCAGAAGAGTCAGAGTATGCAATCGGTCAGGTCAGTGAAGTCAGTCAAATCATTGGGATCATCCATTCGCATGCATTCATTCACCCATTCATTCATTCATGCATTCATTCACCCATTCAGTTATTCATGCATTCATTCACCCATTCATTCATTCATTCATTCATTCATTCATTCCGGTCGCAGTCCCGCCGCCGCCCGTCACCACTGCTGTCTGCCGCGCCCCCACTGCACCGCGTTATGGACTGCCAATAGCACGGCGGCCCGCTATCGGCAATAACGTCAACCTTATTTACACTGCGCACTCCGGACCCACCCGACCCGGCCCTGTCCTGCCCGTGGTGCCGGCTGCCGGCCACCACCCACCGCAACAGCCAGCAGGGCCGCCAACCGCGCCGTGGGGGAAAAAAAAATAGGAAAAAGAAACGGCTGGCACAATCTTCTTCCCTGCCTACTTTAGCGGAGCTCATAAAAATCACACTCACCTCCGTCCTGTTCCCCTATGCCATCTTATCTCAGAAATATAAAAACATATTTCACATATGAGAACAGTGTGAACCTGTGTAGTGACGATAGATAACTCCGGAAAAGTCCGAGATGGAAGTAAAGAAGTCGTAACGAAAGAAGAAGAACGCTGTAGTAGAAGGTATGAGAAATCTCGTGCTTTCCTCCGAAAAGCGAGTGGTTTTTCGCACCCAGCTTGTTCTTCTTCTTCACGACTTCTTTCTTTCCGTTTTGGGCTTCTCCGTGGAGTACTATATTGCGATTCAAAACGCATATCGTACGTGGGGCGCGCGCCGCTGATAGCACGCCGCTTTATGACCTGTTTGTTCGGCAAGACGCGCAATTAGTGGATTTATACATGTGGGCGGGTGTTTGGGACGCTGACGACCCATTTATTCTCCGCGAGACGCAATTTGTCATACCGAGCGTGCGGAGGCCTCCGCCACGACCCTATTCCTCCTAGTGTGTGTGTATGTATGTGTGTAGGGTGGGGGGGGGGGGGGGATTGTACAGCACAAGGTGTCTAATGAGGAGGGGCCCCCAATAATTGCGGTTAGAGGCAACTGCGAGGCTTCAGCGGTGGTTGCACAGCAGCGGCGCTCACAATGGATGAAATTGTCATAATCTTATCGCCCAAGTTTTTTACCCCATTACCTCCCTTACCCTGCTCTTCCTACCCTAAGCGCTGCACGTTTCATATACTCGAATCTAATTCAATCAAGGCCAAAACATGTGATTATTTTCTCAAGTACTTTTGTTTTGATCCAAAATTTGGAGACTCTAACGCCAGTTATTATCAAAGGCTCATTTTTTTGCCATGCGTTTGGCAAAGGTCAGAACGCCGAAGGGCGGGAAAGTCCTAAATGAAGCGGAAGCATCAGGTTGGCAAGAGCCAGAAGCGAGACGGCAAAGTTTCGACAATAAATTGCGCGAGTATGACGCGGACGTTTTGAAAATAAAAATTGTACCGCCAAATGAAGGAACAACGGACGCGCGACACAACAACACGAAATGCAAATTCGCCGCGGCCCCACCTCCCCACCCCTCTCACGGTACTACCGACCTCTTTCAGCTCGTTCTCATTTTGTTTTGCATTAATTCGCCCCCTCCCCCTCCCCTCTTCGCCTCCGTTCCTCCCTAGCGAGGCTGCCTTCATTGTGTCGCTCTGTTTTTATTTCGCATTCATAATTTGGCTGGATTTATGACCGTTTTGAGCTGCGAGTTCCGTGTGCTGCTGCGAGGGGGCCCAGCCCAGAGAGGGACCCTGCTGCTGCCCAGGAGTCGAGGCCCCGGCAAGCTTGTCGCTCCTCTTTGTTGCTGTTCGCTGTCGACAAGGACTGATGACGTCACGAACCTCCTCCGCGCGCGGAAACAGTCGTATTTTGACCAAATAGAGTACTCCAGAGAAGCCCGAAACGGAAGTATAAGAAATCGTAACGGAGAAGAAGAACGCACAAAGTATGAGAAATCGAGTGATATTTGAAGAAGAGTGAGGGTTCCCTAACGCGGCTTCTCATACTTTGTGCAGCGTTCTTCTTCTTCGTTACGACTTCTTACTTCCGTTTCGGGTCTTCTCCGGAGTACTCTATTGTTTTTGTTGTCAATCGATTCGGTCGACCCTTCTGGCGGTGTATTCTGCTCTTCCACATACCCATAGCCTTTGAACTTAACCAAGGTTGACTTGATGACAAAGCTTCAGTGCAGCTTTGGGCTGCAGAGCGCTGTCGGCCGTGTTGAGGGTGGCGGTGCACGCTCGGCAGGCCCGGCCAGGCGTGGCGCGCCGGCGCCAGGCCCAAGTTTTACCTTCCACCGAGAGCGTGCCGAAGCGTGCCGAGAGGGGGAGGGAGAGAGAGAGGCAGGGAAAGTGATGGAGCCACTGGGCCGAGGTAAGTCAATTACCCTCCCCCTCCCTCCCTCCCTGCTGTTCTCCTCCCTCTATCTCTACGCAAGGAACTCGATCATCTGAGTGATTAATTAATTAATTTTTGGTGGGTACTGAGGGGGGGGGGGGGGGCGCGGAGATGAATGGCTGCAGTAGGGGTGGCCAGGGGAAAGGGGTGGGGGTGGGGGTCGTTATCTGGGTTGATAAGAGAGAAGTCGCCTTACCTATCGATGATGACGGGGTCCGAAGGCGTCTCGTTTCTGTTTCCGCAGCTCTTCTTGTCGCAGCACCGGCTGGAATCAAGCGAGATGAAGTTGTGAGACGTCGTAGGACAAGCAACAAATGCCTGAACGGAATCGACAGAGAAAATCAGTGCGGCTTGGTCGATATTCCGACTGGATTCTCTGTTTCTTATTTGCGGATATTTTTGGTTGAATCGACTAACAATTAGAGTAATTTTTTTGTAAAGTCGATTTGATTTTAGTTTGTCAGAGAGCTTAGTGAAGTTTGTAAATCTACAATATATTTTACTGCAGAGCTCTCAGTTTTTACAGATGATCTCACAGCAGCTCACCTGCACATGACTTCGTGGGTGAGGAGTACTCGGCACATCTCCGGGTTCTTGTCCTGGCCCTCGTACACGATCGCCTGTTGACGCACAAAAAGAAATGGTGAAACACAGCGGTCCGTACTAACTACTAAAACGTCGATATTTTTTTCAATCTCCTAAGAGTGTCCACTGTAAACAAAAATACCAGAAATCTGTATTCATTAATATTCAGTTTAGTGCAAAACAGAGTTTAAAAAACGATCTTTTTGGTATGCTTCTGAACGACGCTTCTGAACAACCGCGCGGCTGTATGCACCCCCTGTCGTGAACGCGTCACGTGATGTATTCTTCTTCTTACTATTATTACTACTGTATGTTGTTGTTGTCGGAGTATATCTGGAAATGATTACGCTGTACACACACATGCGCGCTAGAGCCCACCCGCCCCCGTGCCGTGTGATGGGCGCTGCTGTTAGCGGGGACCACCCGCCGACCCCACCGGCAGTGACCGCCCAGTCCAGCCACCATGCGGCAGCCATGCGGCAGCCATGCGGCAGCCATGCGGCAGCCATGCGGCAGCCATGCGGCAGCCATGCGGCAGCCATGCGGCAGCCATGCGGCAGCCATGCGGCAGCCATGCGGCCCAGGCCAGCCAGCCCCTAATGTGATCTCACACCGCACCCCCAACCGACACGACGTCAACTGACGCGGGGCGGTGCTGGTCGGCCCTGCCCTGGTCACTATGCGAGGCTCCGCTCCCGATGTGTGTGTGTGTGTGTGTGTGTGAGTGTGAGTGTGTGTGTGAGTGTGAGTGAGCCTCTGAATGACAGCTGCCCCGTACCACCACCCGGACGAGTACGATGTACGCACGGACCTGTGCGCAGGGGAAAAATACTCCGAACCCCGCGGCTTCAACCTCGCTTGCCGTACGGATTTTATCACTAATAAGTGTAAAGGAGTCTAATATACATACATATACAGTACACACACACACACACACACACCAAATATACATATATACTGATCGTCGTTGGCAAAGAGGCCGTACAAGAACATCCCGCTAAATGGTTTGTGAACGCCCCCCGCACGAGCAGTGAGCAGGCCGTGTAGCCCACATATCCGCCTGGCAATAAATAGCGGCTCCGGGAATCCGAGTGAGAGACCTTTAATATTAACCCCGGCCGGTGCTGAGAGAGAGAGAGAGAGAGAGAGAGAGAGAGAGAGAGAGAGAGAGAGAGAGAGAGAGAGAGAGAGAGAGAGAGAGAGAGAGGAGCGGGGGCCATACATAGTGTAAGCCGCGGCCGGATTAGAAGCACGTAAGCCCTGGCCGCGATATGGGCTCAAGGCCTTGTCCATTATTCAGCCTTTTGCTTGCTTCAGCGGCGCGTGGTCATACGGGCGGCGCAGCGGATAGGAGCTAACGGGACGGACCCTGCATCGGACCGGCTGCGGTTATAGGTTAGGTTAGCTTGTGTCACTCTCAGGCAAAAACAAAGAGAAGAAAAAGAAGACGAGTTCCTCCACAAGCAAAATAATTTCGGTTGCGAGAACCAACTTTCTTTCGTTGCGCCAGAAAAACGTTCTGTTATTTCGCAAACAAAAAAAAAAAAATTACGCCAGTTTTTGATGACTTTTTTGTTTTTGCTCACGCATAAGACCTTTTTTTGCAGGCGCCCTGAGCTCTTAGCCACATGGAGTGTCCGCACGGGATCCCTAATCCACGAGGCATCGGCCCGTCATCAGCCGGGCATTCCCCATCAGATGCCTTATCCGGGCGGCGCTGCCGTGTCCGATGGGGCCTCTACCCTCCTCCCCTCCTCCCCTCCCCCCTCCCCTCCCCCCCTCCCCTCCCCGACCCGTTCGTCATCTTCATCATCTCGTGCACTGCCTGTCCTTTTCGCCTAACTAGACAGGCGGGTCTCTCGGGCGGGGAGAGGAGGGAGGGGCGAAGTGCCCAGATAGGACCACCTTAACCTCTACCCCCGGCCCGGCCCCCGGCCCGGGTAACTTCATCCGACTCGCCGCGCGCGGGCCGTGCCGAGGCCGTGCCGAGGCCGTGCCGGGGCCGTGCCGGGGCCGTGCCGGGGCCGTGCCGGGGCCGTGCCGGGGCCGTGCCGGGGCCGTGCCGGGCATGTGGCCGCCGTGCGCGCCGCGCTCCCCGCCGCCACCACCGCCGCCACCACCGTGATGATGTCCCCCTCCCCTCCCCGCACCGTCTGAGACCATCCGTCTCGGCTGCGGTGCGGGGCGGGGCGGCCCCGGCCGGAATATCTAAAATGTAATCACGTCTCTAACCCGGCGCCCCGCCCTCGCCGCCGGCCCCCGCCGCCCCCGACGGCCTACCGCCCCTCCGCGGCGTCCTCTCGCCCGGCTCAGATTCGCGCCGCCGCCGGGGTTCGAGATACGGTCAGCGGTCGGCCGCCGCTCCCGGGTCGCCCCCGGGCCGCCCCCGGGCCGCCCCCGGGCCGCCCCCGGACTGCCGCCACCCGGCTCTGGAGGGGGCGGGGCCCGGCGGGACAGCAGAACACTTGTCCAGAAGCAACAGTCGCCGCCACTCACCTGCTTGGTCACGGCGTCTATTAACCTGACGTAGATGTCCTGCTCCTGGCGCACACCTGCAACACGACACGGCCAGGTCAGCGCCGGGGTCACTCAGTACATATACTGCTCCCGCACAACGCTTACGCACACACACACACACACACACACACACACACACTCTGCTTACCGTTGGCGTACAGCAGCTGTAGTCGGTAGTGGATGCCGTTGTTGGTCTTGGTCTCGTCCACCTCCTGCAACAACAAAGACGCCGCATGGCAGATCAGTAGGCGAACCGTACACACCACCAGAGGAGGCTCCGGGCCAGCTTGACACGTCCTGTCTGTCTGTCTGTCTGCCTATCCGTCTGTCCGCGCGCGCCTTCGTGCGACACGCGTGTGCGGATGTCGAATAAAATTTGAAGTGGCCGCTAATCGCTGGGCGGGCCGGTGGGCGGGCCGAGGGCAGAGCAGAGGGGTGCCCTTGGTCACGTGTCTCGTGTGGCCGGCGCCCACGCGTCCCCCCCCCCCTCCCTCTTCGCCCGCCCCCGGCCCGCCCCCGGCCCGCCCCCGCGCCCAACCGCAGCTCCGCCGCAAGTCGTCCCGGTATAGGGGGGTCCCGCGGGGTCGTGGGTCGTCTTCAGGCCGAGCGCACCGCATAGCGCAGCGCCGTTGGTGGGCGCGGGCCGGCGGGGCGGGGCGGGGCGGGGCGGGGCGCGTCCACCCCAGGAACCTCCCCACACCCCGACACGGCACGACACGACACGGCACGGCCCGGCGCGGGGTGAGGTGAGGTGAGGTAAGCCACAGACCGACGGGCCCCCGCAGCCCCCGCAGCCCCCGGCGGCCGCCGGCCGGCCTCCAGTCAGACCGGCCGGCCGGTACGGGGTCGGCCCTGGAGCTCATCATATTAAAACGCTACACGCAGAGCGGCCGGCCGTCACACACACACACACACACACACACACACGCACACACGCGCGTGTGCGCGCGCGCGCACCGCAAAACAAATGACCACGAGACCAAGCAGAGGAGGAGGGGTGGAAGTCAAGTTACGGGCTCTGACCGGAGGGAGGGGGGAGGGGGGCTAAGCCTAAACGGGTCCGATGAGGCGCCACGGGCCCCAACGAGGGGCTCGTCCATAAATCACTTGTCACGTGGTTTGATGACGGCCCCGGGCTGGTGGTAGCTGCGGTAGCTGCGGTAGCAGCCGAGGCGGCCACGCGCGCAGACTGTAGAGTGTGATGCCGCTGTGCCGTCGGACTCTGCTCCACAGACAGAGGGACAGACGCACAGACAGACAGACAGATGGGGGGAGAGGCGCACGGCGCAATTAGGTAACGCTATCAAGTTTACCGGCAGCGGCGCCGCTCTGCACTCGGGGGAGGGCTGGGCGGGACTGGATGATCAGGGGGCGCGTCGACAGCCTTTTATTTTATTATTTTTTTTCCCGGTGTAGGACACTAACCGCCCAGGCATGGGCCCATCCTGGGTCGTTAGAGTACACTCTCAAAGTGAATGCACGGTTTAGGCATAATATGCTCTGAGTTCAGCATGTGCTTGAAACACCAAAAATTGAGGGATGCTTGCCCCAAGAATACAACAAGTGCCTCAAGCAGTGTCAAGCATACAGACGCCCAGCTTTAAATTCCATATGGAATGTTATATGGAAAATTTACATATGGAAATACACTTTTTCTATTCTGGGTTTGATACTTCTGGAATTCAAAAATCCATCTGGTAATTGGAACAAATCCAGCTGGATTTCATGAATCCATCTGGAAATAATCCAGAGCATAGAATCCAAATCCATATCCCGGATATATATATATATATATATATATATATATATATATATATATATATATATCCGGGATATGGATTTTGGAATTTCCCATACTGGAAAGTAGCTGGAGATGGAAAACAAAATTCAGTCTGTCTGCGAAACTGAGCACTTCCAACATCACCTCAAGTCACTTTCTTGGACGTCAGAACCGAGCCTGTTCCAAATCTGCTGTCAGATTTTCTCTATGTCCTTTCGTTATGCAGATAATTCTTCAATCAAACAAAATCCCACAAGATCACAAGATTCACATCATAATAGCTTCGAATCAAGCATGCATTTTTGAGAGTGTAGAGTGGATGGTATTTTGACTAAAAAAAATTGCCGGAATATCCGAACCTTCCAAACCATCCTGCATTCCGATGTCAGTCCGCCATGCGGAATCTCTCTTACAAGGTAAGGAAGAAGAGAATAAAATTGTCGTAACTTACGTTGCCTACCTGGTCCTTCTCAATGAAACCGATAAAAGCGGTCCGCTCGATCTCCACGGGCTGGCCGCTGCGGTCGTACAGGGCGATCACAAAGTGGAAGAAGTTGGACTTGCGGAGGTTGCTGGGGGGCTGCTTCTCGAAGTGGGCCCGGCTCAGGCCCAGGCTGCAACAGCACACGAACACCACTCAAACTTTAACACTTAAAAAAAAAATAGAAAAATGGATGGAAAAAAAGAAGGAAATTTTGCACGCTGCTGCCTTTTTATGCCAATTCTATGTGTGTTAGTTTTTTTTTGTATTTTGTACTCCGGAAAATCCCTCGAAACGGTAGGTAAGAATTCTTAACGAAGAAGCAGGAGAAGAACACGTTAAGAGAAATCGCGCGTTTCCCACCTATTTTTGGAATTGGAGCGGTGCGTTCCGAGCAAGCAATTTATCATACCCAAACCTTCATCTCTACCGGCGGCAGACCTTGATATTCAGCCCCGCATATATCGGGTTATGCGTAACCCACTTTATCGTCACCTAACCTCGTCTGCCGGCTGCTGCCTCCCCCTCACCTTCTCTCTCTCTCTCTCTCTTTCTTTGTCTCTGTCTCTCTCTCTCTCTCTCTCTCTCTCTCTCTCTCTCTCTCTCTCTCTCTCTCTCTCTCTCTCTCCGACCGGCTAGTAGGGAGGCGCCGAGCAGAAAAAAAATTCGACGAAAATAAGAATATTCAATCCGCTCTTTTTTTTCCTCTCCCCGCCGCCCCCTGTAGTATACATCCCCCATATCCAGACCCAGTCTGTGTGTGTGTAGCCGGCAGGTGCGGAAGGGGAGGGTAGAAAGGGGGGGGGGCGTTGAAGTGCGGCAGTGAAAATAAAAAGAGCAGTGCTCAGGGGCAATACCACAGAGAGAGAGAAAGGGAGAGAGAGGGGGGGGGGCACAAGCTTACGGGACGACAACCTTTTTGTTGCTGCAACAACACTTTCGCGCCGCGACTTCCGCGGCACGCTGCTCGCCGCCTGTATCGGTGATGATATGCACACGGACCAACCTCGCACACACACACACACACACACACACAAACACACACCTACACATACATTTACACACTCTCTCTCACACACACAAATACACCTACACACACACACGCACACACACACACACACACACACGGGAGAGTTGTTTAAAAAATAATTCGGACAAAAGCTACACACTGAGCCTGAAAATTTCGGGTGTCCTTGTTTAGTTTGGGTTTTGAAGGGCGTTTTGGTGTCGGTACTCTGCGGGTGCGGCGCCAGTATCGACCTCAGACCCGCGTGGCGTAGCGTGGCGTGGCGTGGCGTGGCGTGGCGTGGCGTGGCGTGGCGTGGCGTGTCGTGACGCCGCGCTGTGACCAAACGCCCCTCTTAATTGCGTTAGAAACGAGCTGGCCAACGCTTTACACGCGGCACTTTTTCTCTTCGTCTTTTTTTCTTCTTTTTTTTTTTGCGCTCGTGTGGCGTTGGGGGTCTGCCCTGTCTCTCTTTGTCTGTCTACCCATCAACCCTTTCCCTCACCCCTATCCTGCATCTCTCTGTCTCTATCCTACTCTTTTGCGAACGGGAAAATCGGCTGGTACGTGACTACTATACGGAGTACCCTTCTCCGGAAGTAAGAAGTCATGCTGAAGAAGAAGATGAACAAGAAGCGAAAGAACGACGAACGCAACGGAATTCGCGAAAATGTATGAATGAAACGTAAAGGGGGAAAAAAGGAAAGTGCCACCGTCGTGTGCGGCTGTCGCCTTTTGTGCGGGATGACACTTAGGCGATAATGTGAGGTGTCGCTGAAACAATGGGTGGGAGAGAGAGAGAGAGAGAGAGAGAGAGAGAGAGAGAGAGAGAGAGAGAGAGAGAGAGAGAGAGAGAGAGAGAGAGAGAGAGAGAGAGAGAGAGAGAGAGAGAGAGAGAGAGAGAGAGAGAGAGAGAGAGAGAGAGAGAGAGAGAGAGAGAGAGAGAGAGAGAGAGAGAGAGAGAGCGAGAGCGTCTGGGGAGTGTGTTAGCGATGGGGGCTCTGACACGCTGTCGCTGTCACACACCTGGCTATCGTCGCCGAGTCTCGCTGTATCCGTAAGACAGTGGTGAGACAGCGACGACGCAGCGGCATCGAGACGTGTCCCGTCACACACACAAACACACACACACACACACACACACACAGACACTCACGCGCGCGCGACACGGATCCGCCGAAACCCTTTTCCTGAGAATGGCACCCGGACTATACACACAATCCCCCGAAAAAGATGCCCGATCTCAGAATTCGGGTCGTGCGAATCGTGCGTGCGTGCTGTTCTATGCTGTGCGGTGGCTGTGCAGTGGGGGAACAACTGTATCACCCTCTAATAGACACTATTTTTTTTTTTTTCAGTTCAAGCCTTCGTCATTCTCGGTGTTGCATATGTCCGAAGTCTGTTGTCAACGCCCGGTGGGGTGGTCGCACTTTTGCTCTGTTTTTCGCAATTTTTCATTTTTATATTTTTGGCGACACTGACCGATGGGACGGAGTGCACGGTTACGGGGGGGGGGGGGGGGGGGGCGCAGAGTCCGTCGGCTTAGGGCCTTCCGGGAAGCAGGGCTCCGGGGCTCGGCCTAGTGAGAGTACACTGCTGGCAGAGTCCGTGCCAAACGGTACCACGGCCACGTCTTCGTGAGTAATACAAGATTCTATCCTCACGCGTCTATCTAGATTCTATCCGCAGCGAGCACAGAGGGGCGGTTTCAATCCGGTCACGCACACTACAAACGGCCTGGAGCATGCGGGCGCGGCACACTTGAACTTGAATTCGCTAGCCCCGAGCCCAGCCGGGGGCTGCGGGCCGACACGGTATTCGAACGCAAGGTCAGTCGGCTGTTATCACTTGTTATCAGCAGCACAACCCCCCCCCCCCCCCCCCCCCTGCCGCTCCTCTTTATATCTCTGCGGGTCCGCGTGTATACGGGCGGCCGTGATTGGGCCATTTGGCGATTGAGGCTGTTGTTGCGATGACGACCGCTTGGTGCCGGGGGCGGCGCGGGGGCGGCACGGTGCGGTGCGGCCGTTTGGGGGGAAGCACCTGATAAAAAGCGCGGGAGATGCTGGCCACAGCGGCCCCCACACAAGGAGGCGCTTTTCATACCCCACCCCCTCCCCTCCCACCCCTCCTACCGCGCCACCCCTCCCACCTCCCTACGACGCGTCCTCCCATACTTCATTATCCCGGCACTCGCCCGAGAAATACGGCATAAAACCGCCTAAAACGTTTTGGCTGTGACCAAGATTTTTAGCAACGATTTTTTGACCAAATAGTCGCCCAGATTCCGCACCGCAGCAGCAGACATGGCTCCGTCACCACCTGCTGTACGGGGACCGTGCACTCCGCTCCGCCCCTCTGCGAACACAAATCTCTCAATACCACATTACTCTAATACCTTTACGGGCTCCAGCATCATTGTTATTATTTCCCTCCTTCCTCCCTCCCTCCCTCCCTCCCGCCCCTCCCGGCACGGAGGCATCACGCGCTAACTGCCGCAAGGAGGGTAGAGAGAAATAATCACAAGGACCTCAGAATTTTCCACTCTTTCCTTCCCCGCCCAACATCCCCCGCCCTCGTAGGACTAAGCAGAAGAAAGTTTTCACGCTGTACCAAGCAGCTTGTTTCCCTTGCCTCCCCTCTTCCACCTTTTTCTTGCTCCTTTTGTGATTTCCTACTCTTTTTGACTCCGCGATCTCTCTTCGCGTTTTTTTTTTCTCTTTCTCTCTCTTCTCTCTCTCTCTCCACCGCACGTCCCTCCCCCCCCCCTTCCTCCCTCCCTCCCTCCCTCCCGGGGTGGCAATCTTGATACTTTGTTTTATTCCCCGTATCCTGTGGGTGGGGAGCTGCTGCTGCCGGGGGCCGCCCCGCCGGACGGGGCGTGGATAAGCTCGAGGCTGTAAGCAATCCCTCTTCCCCGACGCCCCCCTGACTCCCCCCTCCCCCCCTCCCTCTCTCCTACACCCGTGCTAATGACCGTCTGGTTCCGGACCTGCCGCGCCGCATCGCAGCAACCAATCGTGCTGTCTCCGTCCGTGTGCGGAGAGCGGAGCCTGGCGGGGCCCCGCGGAGCCCCTCACGGGGTAGGCAGCCCCAGGACACCGGCGTCTGCGGGCTGCCTAACGCCCGGGGGCGACCGACCGCCCCAGCGCCACGGGCTGCCACAGGCGACGTCCACCGTGCGTCAGATACGCGCCGCGGCCGCAAGATTTTGTGTGTGTGTGTGTGTGTGTGTGTGTGTGTGTGTGTGCGGTGAGTGGGCGGTGTGTGTGAGTGTGAAGAGAGTGAGAGAGCGCGCTGAGAGAGAGAGAGAGAGAGAGAGAGCAGACGCCGCCGGTGGCGATGATCGCCTCAAGGCTGCTGCTGCTGCTGCTGCTGCTGCTGCCGCCGCCGCAGCTCCGGAACGGAAAGGAGCCCGGGTTGTGCTTTACGAGCGGGATGCTCGGCGAATGCGTTTGTAGCGGTTTGTTGTGATGTCCCACCTCCCCACGGTCCGACTTCACGACTCTCTCGCTCTCTCTGTCTCTCTCCTGCTCCGTTTCTGTGTCCTTCCTCTCTGCTGCCTCTTGCTTGCTCTTTACTCTTATTTCCTCGCTGAAGAAAAAAAATATTTCAGATTTCTTGAAGTTATTGCTCTGATTGACCGTAAAAGACCGCGTGAAGAATCGTCGTCTGAGACAGAGAGAGACAGAGAGAGAGAGAGAGAGCGAGAGAGAGAGAGAGAGAGAGAGAGAGAGAGAGAGAGAGAGAGAGAGAGAGAGAGAGGGGGGGGGAGAGGGAGGGGGAAAGGAGTAGAGATGGAAAGAGAGAGAGAGAGAGAGAAGAGAGAGAGAGAGAGAGAGAGAGAGAGAGAGAGAGAGAGAGAGAGAGAGAGAGAGAGAGAGAGAGAGAGACGGGCGGAATTTGTAGAGCCGTCAGCACAGGGAAATAAAGTGGGGCGCGGGGAGTGATGGATAAGCTGTGTGGGGGGTGGAGGGGGAAGGGGGTTGGTAGGGGGCTGGGGGGCTGGGGAGGCAGGGGAGGGGTGGATTAGGACTCCAAGTGTTATTGAGTCAGCCGTATACCATCCTGCCAGCCAAGAAATCAAGTTGGACGTGACCTGGACCGAGCGGGGTCCGTGTGGGAGGGCCGGACACGGCGGCGGGGTGCACGAGGTGATGGGGCGGGGGTGGTGGCGGTGTCCATTCCATACGCTCTCAGCACCTTGCAGTGTTACGGACCGAGGCTGAAAATCGCGTAAGGCCACAATGTTTGGCATGTGCGCCCCCCGTCACACACAGAGGCTTAAGCAAACATTCAACGACGGAAAGGAAAAGAGCACACACACACATACACACACACACGTGTAGGGGTGCCTCTCGCATGCACTCCCAGCGCCCGACTCCCGTATGCGCCTAACGTATTGATTCCGAGTAAATTCCCTAAACGGGATCGTAGCCTCCATCCATACGCACCACTCCACGCTGCTCTCTTGGAAATGCACCCCAGTGTTTCTCTCTCTCTCTCTCTCTCTCTCTCTCTCTCTCTCTCTCTCTCTCTCTCTCTCTCTCTCTCTCTCTCTCTCTCTCTCTCTCTCTCTCTCTCTCTCTCTCTCTCTCTCTCTCTCTCTCTCTCTCTCTCTCTCTCTCTCTCTCTCTCTCTCTCTCTCTTCCCCCCTCACACCCACTTTTCCTTCTTTAAAAAAAAGCGCACGCACACACCTCACGTATCAACACATCCTCGCAGACACACAAGCCACGCACGCACACACACACACAGAGGCGTGAAGAAAGCGAGAGGGAAAGAGGATGCGGAAAAAGAAACCGCGGGAAAATATATGCGTTTTGCAGTCACACCTTTCGGCTCGCCTTTCGGGGCTTAGAGCCGTTGGGGTAGGGGTTGCGGGGTTGGGGTTGAAGCCCATCCAAGTGAATAGTGTACAGCGGCATCACAGAGATGCTATCAGTTCATGGATTACTGCAGTCCTGGTGTGATTACGCCACCCGGCCGCGCCCGGCACGGAAGGCTTGTGGCGCCCTCTCGCGGTCGGACACGAAAAGAGCAGAGCAGATAATATTATTGCCCCCACCCGCGCGGCGCGGCACGGCACTTCCCTCCACGCACCCTGTTGTACTCTACCTTTAAAAAAACAATCCTTTTATTTTTACTTTTTCCACCCTTTGCGAACTCCGCCGGTGCGATAAATGTTGAATGTTTCCGCGATAATTTTTCACCCTTCGGGAACCGAGACAATGGTAGCCTAGGCGCACAAACGTGTTTGCTTCCACAGTTTTTTTTGCTGCATCCGCTAACATGTTCGAAACATGATCCGAACGCATGAGTCCTCTCAGAGGAGTCGCCGACCCCTGAATATTTGTGTATACACACCGAAATGCGGGGAGACTATTCAAGCAGCGTCAAACAGGTGACCAAAAATACTACAATGAAAACTCGCACAGTTTTATAATCCAAATTCGAGCAGTTTAGCAAATATTTATAAGGAACTCACTTTAATCCTCCTAAAATTAATCAAAAGATTCAAATGTGTACAAATGTGTTAAAAAAAACTGCGATCGCTACTCGAAAAATACTGACTGTAAAGATTGGAATCTGCTCTAGCCCATCACTGACCAAAGACGATTTGTTTCAGAATCCATTCTCGAGTTCTAAAAGCAGTAGAGAAGAGGGGGAGAGAGAGGGAAGAGCAGCAGATTGTTATCTCTGTCCATCCCGCGGCTGGATCGTAGCAAGGCGACGGGACTCCAACGAATCTTATGTAAAATGCACGACAGCAACGATGAGAGAGAGAGAGAGAGAGAGAGAGAGAGAGAGAGAGAGAGAGAGAGAGAGAGAGAGAGAGAGAGAGAGAGAGAGAGAGAGAGAGAGAGAGAGAGAGAGAGAGAGAGAGAGAGAGAGAGAGAGAGAGAGAGAGAGAGAGAGAGAGAGAGAGAGAGAGAGGGAGGCAGGGAGGGAGGGAGGGAGGGAGACGAAGATCGGACCCGAGGTGATTGGGGGAAAGAGCGATACACAATATGGCCGGATGAATAAAAGAGCGATAGCTAGCACCGACACGGTGTTCGTGGCGCTCCATAGCTCGCAGTGCTCGTGGTGACGGCGGCTCCTTACGATTGTGCGCACTGTAGTACCACTCCGCACTGTAGTACTACCCTCTCGCTTCAGTACTACCACAGCCCTGTTACTAGCTCGCGACGCGTCTGAATTTTCCATGACAGGCCGGGGTAGGTTCCGCTTGCTGTGCGGAGGCGCGGAGCACACAGAGGAGGGCAGCAGGCAGCAGGCAGCAGCAGCAGAGGGGGTGGCCGTCGTCCTCCGTCGGCCGCCACCCCGCGCCGTGCCGCGGTCCCCGGGGACCCTCACGCACGGCAATGCAATAGCACGGGGTGCCGGGGTGCCCCGCCCGAGGCACGGCACAGCCGCACTCAGCCCAACGACGACACCACTAATTTAAAATAAAAATTAAAAAAATAGAAAAGGAGTGCATATTATCCTCCTTCATTTTTCGCGAAAACCCTCCCACCGAAACCCCACCAGCTTCCCAAATTACTTCATTTTTTTTTTTTTTTAAATCGCTGTCCGCTGACCACCTGTAAGGGGCGCGGTGGCGGCACAGCGGCACAGCGGCACAGCGGCACAGCGGGGCGCGGAGTATTCCCAGCTCGTCACCACGTGATTCTGCACGCCCAATCAGCTGCCTCGTATC
Organism: Odontothrips loti; assembly: GCA_038380765.1. NCBI lineage: Eukaryota > Metazoa > Arthropoda > Insecta > Thysanoptera > Thripidae > Odontothrips > Odontothrips loti. Next base: position 6,633,145 of record CM076257.1, on the reverse strand, counting down.
CCCGGAGATGAGAGATGGCGCTAATCGAGGGCTGCTGCCAACAGTGCCGGGGCGTCCGCTGCGGGGTGGCTGCTGGGTCTCCACGGGCCGCCCCGGGGCCTCTACAGGGGGTCCTTGCGGGGTCCGCGCGGCCGCGCAGGCCACGTGGGCGGATCTCCCCTGCGGAACCCCGGGAGGAGCCGGAGGACCCCGACGTGTGACGAGGACCCCGACGACGCTTACCTGCCGTGGTCGACGGGGGCGGGCTGGTGCATCCAGGCCCGCAGCTGCGAGCTGGTCAGCGGCTCCTCCTTGAGGGCGCCGACGCGGTGGTGGTGCGGGTGGGGGTGCGGGTGCGCGTCCAGGCCGAACATGAGGCCCTGCGAGGCGGCGCCCGGGTACAGCTTGCGGCCCCACACCGGCTCCAGCTCCATGCCGGGCCACGGCGTGGCCGTCGCGAACGACTCGTCGGAGCGCATGGCGCCCGTCACTGGCACTGGTCACACGGCACGCGTCACGGTCACAGGTCACGGGTCACAGCTGTCACGCACAGTCCGGGCGCGGGTGGCCTCGGAGGCCGCGGTGCGCGCCTCAACAAGTAGGTGCAGGGCTGTCGGCCTGCAGGGCAGGCCTCGCCTCGCACGGGTCAGGCAGGCAAGTCTCCCGGGAGCGTCGCCTCGCCTCGGCCGGCTGGGCCCTTGGCAGCCCTTGGCAGCCCTTGGCAGCCCTTGGCAGCCCTTGCCTTGGCCGCGGGGGAGCCTGGGCTGGGTGGTGATGCTCTGGCCACTGGGCTCGGCTCGCTCTCCTGCTGCTGGCAGCACGGCGCTGTCGGCGTGGCGCTGCGTGGCGGTGCGTGGCGCTGCGTGGCGTGCCTGGGGAAGGCTGAACGGTCTCTGAGAGGCTTGCGAACCTCTGGGACAGCGATTGCTCCGCAGCGACCGGCCAGGCCAAGGCGCGCCGAGCCGAGCCGCGCCACGGCACCGCAGCCGGGGTAGCGCGGGCGGCGGCGGGGGAGAGGCGGCCGGCGGCGGGGGGTGGTGGGGAAGGCGGGTGGGTGGGTGGGGGCAGGCCAGGCAGGGCCCGGGGGTTGGCCAGAGTTGCTGGAGGGCGGTCCCCTGCTCGACCCAGCGGGCAGGCCCGCGGGGAGAAGGGAGAGAGAGAGAGAGAGAGAGAGAGAGAGAGAGAGAGAGAGAGAGAGAGAGAGAGAGAGAGAGAGAGAGAGAGAGAGAGAGCGCACCGCCGCGAGGACAGCGGGGGGTGGGGGCGGTGCATATGCGTGCGCCCGGATCGGCAACAACAGCACGTATCATTGTCGCTGCCCAATGATTGTCCCACACCTGTTAAAGCCGTCACGAGCCCCAGGAGAGGGGAGGCCGGCCGAGGGGCCGCCAACGTCCTGCAAGGTCAACGGCATCCAGACGGCGGCGGCCCGCGCTCGAGCACGGTGGTGGCGGAGGTGGCGGTGGTGTTGGTGGCGGTGCTGGCGGTGGTGGTGGTGGCGGTGCTGGCGGTGGTGGTGGTGGTGGTGGTGGTGGCGTCTCAGGCGCGGGGTCTGTCTCCCGGACGAGTCAGACAGCATCACAGTATCACGTGGTTCATGGACCAAGGTCAGGCGTGACGAAGTCATGACAAGCAGCAAAAAAAAAAAAAAAAAAAGCGAAAACTATACCATTTTGCGCTAATTAACTCAACGAAAAGTTGATTCTTGCAAATTTCTGGTTGCCGCGAAATCTACGAACAAATTCGCTCCACGTCCAGCAGCAGCCATGGCAGTGTGCGGCAGCGTATTAGGAAGCCAGGGCTACAGAGTACAGGATAACAGACTACAGGACTACAGCGCCGAGGGTCCAGAGAGACGACTGGCCTAGAGGCGGTCGTCCTGAGTGGCACGGACCAGGCCATGTTCGAGGCCCAGAGGAGCAGTAGCCGACAAGCTGCACCCCAGGGAAGTGCGGGAGCTGCCCTGGGCTGCCCTGGGCCGGCGTGGGGGTGACGAGGCGGCCGGGGGCCGGGACCGGGCCGGCTGTACAAATCGTGAGGACGGCGCCGCAGCGAGGAGAACATAACACGGCCCTCAGTAGCGTCCATTCCATCGCGGCGCGGCCGGGAGAGTGTGCGGATACAAAAGTGGAGGGGTATCTGCGGGAGAGCGAAGGCCATAAGTCTTCCTCCGAAGGCCTCCGGGCACCTCCGGGCACCTCCGGGCACCTCCGGGCACCTCCGGGCACCTCCGGGCACCTCCGGGCAGACGGAGCCAGACAGCAGGCTGCCGGGAACGGCTCCCGGTCTAGGGGAGCGCTGCCCTCTAGGGATGATCCTCCGGGGTCCGGACCGCGCCGACAAGGGTGTGGCAGCTCCTGGGACCGCGGTTAGCGCCTGCTGTAGGTCACTTCCGCTTTTGATTTCATTCCTGCGTCGGTCACGTGCACCGAAACCCGTAGCTCAAGAGTCGTAGTTCTGACCAGGGTGCTAACCTAACCTAACATAAAGTAACCCAACCTAACCTAACCCAAGGGAACCTAGCCCAATGTAACCTTACCTAACCCAACCTAACCTAACCTCAGCGGCGAGGCCACACGGGATATCTGTGACACCGCAGAACCCTGTGGTTATGTCGAGTGTTACGTGTTTTGCGAGCAGCCCCCCAAGTGTTGGCCTCGACGGCCACGGCGCGGAGGACGGGGGGATGCAGTCGGGGGCGTGTTCCACTGGGGCGCGGGCGAGGCCTCGTGGGCCCCGTGGGCCCCACTCAGGGGGCTGTCCGTGCCCCTGGCGGCCCTCGCCGGCCCCCGACGGGGCTCCGCAGGGGGCCGCAGGGGGCCGCAGGGGGCCCGGGCGGGGTGGGGCGGGGCCAGGCGGGGGAGGTGGGTGGGGCGAGCGCCTCTGGGCGGGGCCGTGCGCGGCCAATGGGGACCGCCATTCAGGGCCGCTCCGCCACGCCGCTACGCCCGCCGCACCGCTCCGCTCCGCTGTGCCGCAGCGCCCGGCGCAGAGGTGGGGGGGCCGGACGGTGCGGGACCTGGGGGGCTCCGCCAGGCTCCGCGCGCCCCCTCACCGAGGCCCCCGTGGCCCTCGCGGCCCCACTCGCGGGCAGACCGTGACTCAAAGGGCACAACAGGGCGACAGCGGATTGTCTCCCCGAGATTCATTTTGACGGACACTTTGGCGGACCGGGCCCGGGCTGCCGGCCCACTGTACGGCCAAGGTGTCGCACACACTTAATCGTTATGGACAACTGTTTGTGCGACTAGGTGTGACCAACGTCATATTTAATTATTTTCTGTCATCACAATAGTCGTGATTTGCTCGTGTTTGATGGCAATTCGAGGTGGAACTGTCTTCTGCAAGCTTTTTACGCTCGTCGTTTTCGTTTTTCTTTTTCCCTTTAAATGACACGGAGAGTGAGTGAGGTGCACATTCCCATGCTTATACCTCTCCGCGTCACGTCACCGGCTGACATGATGAGACAAGCAGCCTTTTGTGCGTGTTGGCCGGACTGCCGCGCTTCCGTTGAAAGCGAAGGTGGCAGCAGTGCGGCAGTGGGCCTCTTCAGGGAAGCCAACCGCACCGCACGGCCACCTGAATGAGCAGCAGCAGCAGCAGCAGCAGCAGCCTATGCAGTGCCGTGTGGGAGCGCCGGCAGGGTCCATCCCGATGACACACGCCCCCCACGGCGCGTCAATAAGGATCTACCGACACTGCTTTAGGGTGGGGAAAAAATGTTGCCAACTCTTTCCGTGGTACACCTTGTTATCAAGACTCAGCAGCAACTTATTCAGTATTCTTCGTAAACGCACTCAAAGGACTCAAAGTACTCTGAGGGTATTCTCACGGTATTCTTATTAAGAATGGCTGAGTGCATTCCCGAAACCGCTTCTACAGCGCCCACTCTTGACCAACAGCCAACACCACCCCGACAGCGTTTTTTAACAGCTGTCGGTGGCTGAATTTTTCATCCCTGGCAGCGCAGTATGAAAGGGCACGCGCTCTTGCATTCAGGCCGTATGTGACACGCCGCCGCGACGGCCCCGCGATAAAAACGGCGTCGTCGGTATGAAAAATTGAGACTCGTAAAAGTGTCATTGTCCGTCATCCTTCAAGCCGGGCGGTCCGGTTCGGGGACGGCCGCCACCGCCCTGCCCCAGCGCCGGCCCTCCCGCTCACCCCTCCCAGCTCGGACCCCGTACACAAGACAGTTGTCTTCTTCTTGTTCCCGGCGCTTACTATTTCGCACCACCCATGGTTGCCAACTGAAAACTAAAATCGTTGGGGGAAAAAAAGACTTACCAGAAAAGCGGGCGAAAAGTTAGGATTCGTGTATCGATACTTTTCGTCTTGGTATGAAAAATACAGTGCGAATATAATATTTGCGTGGCGCTTCTGAGCGTGCGCGCGGTGTGCCCCCGCCATGTGTGAGACAGTGGCATGACACCAAGGCGCGGCCGCCCTGTTTACATTCTCTGCCGTTGATATGCAAACGACCCCTTTCGGGGCACGGCAGCCCCGGCTCTCCGTAGGGAATGGGAGTCCTGCCACGGCCCCGGCACGGCCCCGGCACGGCCCGGCACAGCCCCACCCTCCTCCACCGCCTTCCTCCCTGCTCGGGGCTTAGCTGCTAATGTCTTGAGCTGACCACGGGGCAGCGGAGGGTGTCGCTGGGGACTCAAGCGGGGCGGAGCTCGTCACGGCCTTCCATAGGGCTGCCCTCTCGGCTGCCCTCTCGGCGGGAAAGAGCGGGCGCGCGCATACCAACCCGACAATAACGAAATACCTGTCCCGAATCCGGAAGTGCCAACATAACTTTACTACCTATTCTCTAGATTTTGTTCGCCGAAATGCACACCTGCAAGCATCAGCAGACCTCTTTGCCATTTTGACTCTCGAAGACAAATTGGAAGAATCATTTACTTCAGAATCCAGAACAGATGCGGAATGCTAAGCAGACGGCGCACAGTACCAGCTTTTCTGAACACCCACAGAAAAATAGGTTCTTTCATATCGGTTTAAGGCGAGAGCATTTACATTGAATACAGTAGAATAGTCTATTGGTCCGAGTGCACGACATTTTTCGAGATCCGATGCACATTCTCTTGCCAAAATACCGTGATCGAGACCACCTTTTTGTGGGTCGAGGTTTCAGAGCCTGTGTTGCTGCACGTACTCGGAAAAAAAAGAATAGTGGTCGTCGGAACTAATTTTTAAGTTGATTTTCAGACAAACAAAAAAAACTTTCTTCGGAGAATTAAAATTTTGTTGGCGGAACTAAACTATGGTTGCACCAACAAAAAGGTTCGTTGCGGGTTCTAAACAATTTTTTCTCCTGTTTGCTCCTTTAGCGAACTTAGCAACTAAAATAGTTCCCCCAACAAAATTTTAGTTCTTAGTACAAAAAAAAATACCGCTTGTCTGAAAGTAGGCTAAAAGATAAGTTGCTACCACTAATCTTTTTTCTCTGTGTTGACACCCACCGCTGGTGCTGTATACTATCCTCGGGCCGGATGCGCCCGGACACGGTGCGCCGTCAAGGAGCAGAACACGGCCCGGCTCTCGGTGCGCGGAGACCGCCAATCCGCCTAGCCGGTCTGACCCTGATTTGTGTGAGGTGTAGTCCGCTGGATACAGTATGGCCAGCAGCCCCTTGGGTGGCCGATCCTAATTAAGACCGGACAAGAGCGCCGGCCAAGACCCCTCCCCTCCCCCCTACCCCTCCTGCCCCTCGTGATAAATGCCGACTGACCGCGCCGCATGGGCATGCAAGGCGCCCGGAGGGATGGACAGCCCGGAAGAGGTCCTCGACGAGGTCCTGGCCGAGGTCCCGGCCGAGATCCTAGCCGAGGCCGCCTGGTTGCGTCCTCATGCAAAATAGACCGGCCAGCTGGCAGAGCTGTAGCCGGGGGCGGGGAGCCGGCCAGGCCCCTAGGATCTCCCGGACCTCCCGGACGCCCCCGGAGCCCAGCCCAGCGCAGCCGGATGGCACGACTCACGCCACACTCGTCCCGTTATTCTGGACCGGAAGTCCGAGAGCAGAATCTTCAGTGGTGGTTTCCGGTACCAAACCCGCCTTTCACATGTATTTTTCTCAGTTGTTTCCCGACTTTTGGGAGACTCCACCCGCGGAGCACCCTCGTCGTCACTGTAGAGTGCCACCACTACCGGGCGGAGAGGCGCCCAAACAGAAGTATGAGAAATCCAGTGGTTCTTGAAGAAGAGTGGGCGATCAGACATTGCCGCGTCAGATTTGAAGGCCCGCTAGAGATGCGACCACGCTCACGGTATGGCTTGCACGCAGAAAAATTAATAGCTGTTACAACAATTTGTTTTTTCGTTAATTTTGAGACAAGCAACATTAAGTTGTGATAACTAAGACATCGTTGGCGTGACTAAAACTCAGTTGCATCAGAAAAAGGTCAGTTTTTTGCTGGCCCAACTGACTTTTAGTTGCTCCGATGAAATCTTAGTCCTCATAACCAAATATGTTGCTTGTCCCCAAATTAAATAAAAATTCGTTCTGACAACCAAAAGTTTTTCTGGGTGTGGCGGGCAGCTTCCGGGAAGCCAAAGACTTTCGATTCCAGGAGAAGTATTTTTTTTTATGTTTTTTTTTTTTGGGCAGTCCCACTCGCCGCGCATATGAAAATGTCGGCATTATTTCTGCGGGGTCCTGCGGGTCCTGTCCTTCTACGACAGCAGCACTCGGCCGGCAGCCGGGACCGGTCAGGGCGGCACGTCCCTCAGGGCGCACCGGGGCCCCGGGCCGGGGGAGGAAAGGATTAGGGCCGGAGATGTCGTGACGGGCGGGGAGGCAGCGAGGCAAGGAGGCACAGCCGGACCGGAGAGCTCTAGCGCAGGGTATGCAGGGGTCATCATCTTCATCAAGGACTTTCACGGAGAAAAAAGGATTAGTGGTCGCAGCTAATCTTTGAGCTGATTCTCAAATATGCAGTATTTTTTTTTTTTTTGTTATGAGAACTGAAATTTTGTTGGGGGAGCTCTTTGTTAGTTGCACCAACAAAGAGTTCCCCCAACAAAATGTTTGTTCTTAGAACCAAAATCCACTGCTTGTCTTGAAATCAACTTAAAAATAAGTTGCGACCACTAATCATTTACCTCCGTGTTGAAGCCATTTCTTTCAAGTTTCCAGACCTTGAGCTGGATGTGGCTGGGCGCCAGTATACTCCAAAACTGGTTTGTGAGGATGTTGGTGGCAGAAGGCCTCTCGTGGCCAGCCGCCAAACTCACTGACGGAACATATTCCGGGGCGTGCGGACGTGGCGGAAACGCGCGGGATATGGCCGTAATCAAACCGAGATTTCGGCCACATTACACGCTCGCCACACACGCGCACGCACACGCGCACACACGCATGCATGTGGCCGCAACCTGAGGGCACTGATGAGACCAGTGCCACAGCTACTACTTGGCAAAAGGCTTGGAGGGAGGTACATGTTTTGGCCATTCCGCACCCCAACTCCCGACCCTTATCTGGCTGGCCGTGGCCGTCTCTCTCTCTCTCTCTCTCTCTCTCTCTCTCTCTCTCTCTCTCTCTCTCTCTCTCTCTCTGCCTCTTGCCTCTCTCCATCTCTCTCCCTCTCTCCCAGCCATCTGCTGGACAAAGGTCTCCTGTGCATACACAGTGATAATGCGTTGGTGTGCTTTGCGGGTTGCCTACTTAGCAGGCGTGCGGAGTGCCTCTTAGGTCTGTCAGTTTCCTCTCTCTCTCTCTCTCTCTCTCTCTCTCTCTCTCTCTCTCTCTCTCTCTCTCTCTCTCTCTCTCTCTCTCTCTCTTACACACACGTGTAGTGTATGAAGATACATATTTCTGGAGGAAATAGATAGAGAGAGAGAGAGAGAGAGAGAGAGAGAGAGAGAGAGAGAGAGAGAGAGAGAGAGAGAAAGAGATGCTTCTAATGGATGTGGCTGCTGCTCTTCGCACCACATCGTTATTAGGATCTCGTTGCGTTTCTCTCTTTCCTTTTTTCCCCTTCTAATTCCAGCTCTGGGTGTGCGTGTGTGTGTGCGTGCTGTTTGCTTTTGCTTCCTTTTTTTTTATTTGAGTCTGCGGACACTATAGTCTCATCTTATTGCAGGCACCTGACCCCACTTTGTCTCCCTTACACCCCCCGTTCCATTCTTTTCCCGCTCCTCTTTTTTCACCCTCTCCTGTGTTTGCGCTTCGTAAACCCTTTCGCACTGAAATCCGCCTCACGCTTGGCTTGTCCGCAGAGCTGGTGGGCGCCTGTGTTGATGGCCGTATAGGCGTAGGCGGCGCCGCTGGCGCTGCCCGCCGTCGGCAAATGAATTACAAAGCACAGCCTTGGACATTGCAAAGAAGAAAAAAAAGAAGAAATAGGGTTGGCGAGCTTCATAATATGCCTCACTGTTGGCTGCGATGGAGAGTGTTTAACCGCGCCAAAGGTGCGCGTCGGGCCGCTTTGTGAACTTGACATACAGGTGACAGAAATCACCATCAAAAATAAATGTAAAAAAAACACAGCACGTAAAATGTAAAAAAAAAACAACAAAAAAAAAACGCTTTCTTAAAAGCGTCAGTTTTGGAGCATATTGCGATAAAAATGTCCACTTTTGAGAAGGGTGTTGGTTCATTAATAGTTTTACCTGCGTGGTATTGTTTGCTCATCGTGATTTACTTGCATGGACTTACTCCCTACTAAGTCGCGTACGGGTCGTCCTGGTCGAAGTTTTTTTTTGTTCCTGAGAGTGCACGGACACGGCTTGCCGTATGAGCACCGCGTCTTGGATGGTCCCGCTTACTTAGCGCGTTAGCAGCCCGTCCGCTGTATTAATGTTAATTGGTGGGCGGGCGTGTGTGTGTGTGTGTGTGTGTGTGTGTGTGTGTGTGTGTGTGTGTGTGTGTGTGTGTGTGTGTGTGTGTGTGCGCGCGCGCGCGCGCCCGTGAGTTATGTGGGCCTGACCGCGACCCCTGTGCGTAAGTGCGTAATGGGGTGGTGGGTGCGGGCGGGGAGGTGTTAGCCCGGGGAGGGGGGAGGGGGCGAAGGGTCAGTAGCGCGGAGGACACCCCCGCAGGCAGCCGCATGTTTTAATCAACTTTCAAAAGATTTGCGCGAATCTGTCGTCGCCTTAGACAAACGGTTGGAATGCACCATGCACCATGAGAAAACGATTCTGAGTCGAAAAGCATATTCAAGAATATTTTCTTGAATCGAGCCAATCTTAGAATAAAATCAAGAAATAGTCTTGGATCAAGAATTATATTCTTGAGTGCTCTTAGTATACGATATTCTAGGCTTGAAGCGAAAATTCTTCTCTCTGTGTGATTAGTATCAGACCATTCGTTTGAACAATTTGTTTTTGAGACGACAAAATTTTCGTGGACAAACCCGATGCATTTTGGAAGTTTTGTCAACGTAGATTCAGTCCAATTTCAACATATATATATACCAGGTGTATCATTGGCCCCGGGCAGTTTCGGTTTTAGGCAGTCCCGCAACACACTATCTCCGTCTCTTTCTGTCTCACGCGTCTGGCCGAGCCAGAAAGAGAAGGAGATAGTGGACTGCCTAAAACCGAAACTGCCCGGTGCCAATGATACACCTGGTATATATATATATATATATATATATATATATATATATATATATATATATATATATATATATATATATATATATATATATATATATATATATATATATATATATATATATATTTAACTAATGTCGTTTTTACTCAAACTCCATCAGCGCCGTTGCGGCTGGAACTTCTCCGGGGAATATCTTCAGGTTGATATGAAACACTCCGACAAAACGCGTTGTTCACCGCCCCACTCTGTATTCCAGAGATCGAACGAGCATAAAGTTTTCGGACACCTTCTCCGCAAATACTCGTCTTCCCGCTCCTCTGGGAGGCCAACACCTCCCACCCCCCATAATGCACTGCGGTGCCGAAGAAGTAAATTCTCATTTGGGGACGTACCACGCATGAGGTTTAATGTAATTAGGGTAGTTGGGTCGCGCGCAGGCGTTGCCAGCTCCGCGGTTAACTCGACCTGAAGTTTATCCAAACAAAATTCGGGCGGCTGATTTGAATTTACGGTCTTTGCCGCGCCTTTCTCCGCGGGCCGCAGTGTGGCAGCGTGTGTGTGTGTAGGGGGCCCGGGGGGGGGGGGGGGGTCCTCACCGGAACTAACCGCGATTCAAACACAGTTCAAACACAGTCACGGCGCTCTGCGTATGCGTAACCTGTTATTAATCACGAATCAATTTTGTTGAGGAAGTGGCTCTTATTTTCCTCTCGTCGTTTCGCCCCTTCGATACGGTCGGATAACAAAAAAAAAACGAAAACGGGAACGCCGCACCATTGTGTGTGTGTGTTTGTGTTTTGTGTGTGTGTGTGTGTGTGTGAGTGTGTGTGTGTGCACGCCTTCACCCCTGCTGCGATCACGATGGCGGGTCTATCGACGCCAGCGTGACAATACTATACTGGACGACAAAAGAAAAGAGAGGGAAACGGCGGGGTAATAGTCACATATGTATCGAACCATTTTACCGCTGTTTGTTGATTTTATGCGCGCGCGCCCGCTCTGCTGGTGGCCCCTATCATAGCAGGGCCACCCGCCCGCACCCTCGTCCTCTCTCTCTCTCTCTCTCTCTCTCTCTCTCTCTCTCTCTCTCTCTCTCTCTCTCTCTCTCTCTCTCTCTCTCTCTCTCTCTCTCTCTCTCTCTCTCTCTCTCTCTCTCTCTCTCTCACACTATTTCGGGAATTGAATTGTGACGATGCGAATCGATCAGCTACGGCTGGCGCGAGTTGTTCAAGAGAGAGGGAGACAGACTCATCCCATTTGGCACGACATGTTTTTTGTAGGTACAACGCTGCACCGAGGCATATGGCTCTTCCCGTGTCGTCACTCGCATTATTCGCACCAGAAGGACGGGGCCCGCGCGTGCGGACCGTATAATGTGGCGAAGACATTGGCTGCGTCATCTATGGAAAGTCTATTTGTCTATAGTAAATCTATTTGTCGTACGAGCGCCATTTCCATCAGGAAAGGTCATGCGATCCCATTTTCGGAACCCGCTGCTGGTACCCTCAAAATCTTCAAAGTTAGGCGAGACGCAACGCCAAGTTTTCAAAACAGCGTCTTCAAGTGCCTTATATTGTTTCTCTGGTAACCCGAAAATTTCCTTAAAAAAATAATGAAAAATCGCCGGAAATTTTGTAAAGTTCAAATTTTTCAAAAATATTAAATGTTTCGGATATCTTCGAATCCCCCCCCCCCCCCCCCCCCGAAAAAAAAAATCGGGAGTGCCCGAAATTGAGCGATGATGAGGAGACATTTCCATCGTCAGTCTCGCACGTGAGGGCATCCCTGTCTTTGTTTTTGGCCTGCCTGCTGGTCCTCCCCCGGCGTGAGTGGCCGGCCGAGACCTCGGCTCCGAGTCAGGCGGCGCCCAGTAAGGCGTGAAATAGGAGGCAGCACCCCGCGAGCGAACCAGAGAGGGAAGAGAGAGAGAGAGAGAGAGAGAGAGAGAGAGAGAGAGAGAGAGAGAGAGAGAGAGAGAGAGAGAGAGAGAGAGAGAGAGAGAGAGAGAGAGAGCTGTCGTGTTCTTCCAGAGCTTCATCCCTATTTGCGATCGTGTCGCCAGACCATTCTTCAAGTGACAGCGGGGCGGCCGGGCTTTCTGCCTGCCTTGCGTGGCGCCCCGGCCTTGCTTTGCCCCCCCCCCCCCCCCCACACACACACATACACACACACACACACACACACGGTCCTCGCTCTGGTATGGCGGTCCGACTTCTGCTGCTTCATTTTGTATCAATTGTTTGACCCCTCCCGGCACGCACCCACACACACGCACAACACACACTCACACACACACACACACACACACACACACTGCTCCGCAGCCGGGGCTCTGGCAAATTTATTTTTTCACCCCGCGGCCTCCAAGTCCTGCTGCTCCCCCCGCTGCCTGCATATTACATAACAACAACTAGATAGTCCGTCCTCGTCGCGCGCACGCCTTGGGCATTTACACTGAGAGAAAGAGAGAGAGAATGGAGGGGGGGGGGGGCGGTCGAAGTGTCCTGCAGAGTATTCCAGTGTTGAAAAAAAGGCTCTCAGACTAAAAACGTCGAATACAAAGAAAACATTTAAGAAAAAACTAAAATCTGTTCGCTTTTTTTTTTTCGGATAGGTCAGGTTCCTAAGGTAGTTCCGGGTAGTCGTACTGGAAGGGTAAAAGGGTAAAGGGGGGGGGGGAGGGCTGCGGCAACGTGAATGGAGGAGGGCAAAATGCAAAGAAAAGTAGAAAGAAGTGTGCCAGGGAGGACGGCGGCGGGTCTAGTGGAGCGATTTGTGGGCGGCGGAGTGGGAGGGATGCGGAGGGGGGAGGGGGAGGCGGGGACCTCGAAAGGGTAGAAGGGGAGGCGGCGGCGGGCGGCTGGCCTGCTCTTGAGTAAGTGGTGGGAATACCCAGGAGGCGCTTCGTCAGTCATGTCGTTATCCGCTCTTTAGAGTCTCCCAGCCTCACCTTTCCTTGGCCCAGCGCCGCCACCGGCCGCCACGCCACACGGGCTAAGCCCCCCCCCCCCCCCCTTCCCTACGTAATTAGGGCCTTGCGTCTGGCCTTTTTGTCCGCCAGAGAGAGAGAGAGAGAGAGAGAGAGAGAGAGAGAGGCGACGCTCCTCTTTTATTTCCTAGGCCGCAGAAGGGGTTATTTCGACGAGGATTTCGTCCCCGGCGCTTGTCGCCCGGCAATGGAAAAGGTCGTGTCACGGCGCCGTCGATGCGAGAAATGAGCGAAGCTCTCTGGAAACACGGCCCCACGGCCCCGACCCGAAAATAAACGCTTATTCGATTTAAAGAGGGCCGCTCCGAGAACTTTGCGGGACTGGAACCCAAGGATTCGAGGTCGTATCTAAGGCTATGCTTGGCGACATGATTCAAAAAATGGGGTCACGTCATGTTTTCTGGTCGAAAATGCGGAAGATATTATGAGCTGAGGTGGATGACCACAGCGAGGTCCACCGCCACCGCCGTTCTCACTCCCCCTCAGAAAAGGGAAACGGTCAAGTCAAGTGACCCCAGTTTTGGAATCGTGGCGGCAAGCTGAGTTGAGTCTCAAAAACCTTCGATATCAGGCCGAGTTTTCAAAATGTTGTCCCTTTGAGGAACCCTTCTGGCCCGGAACTGGGCGTGGATCCTGACTCTTTCATATTCTGAGCGGCCGCCGGGCGGGTAGGCAGTCGGCGGACAGCCGTGTCCAGCGGGAGGCCTATCCTCGCTCCGGCGGGCGCTGGCTGCTGGCTCTCTGTTTGTGGCCTGTGGGAGCTCCCCGGCTGGGCCCCGGCTGGGCCCCGGCTGGGCCCCGGTCCGCGCCCACGGAGGCTGAAGGAGCAAACACGCTTGAAACAATACGCCACACGTTGCCGAGTCGCAGTCCCAATCCAAACCGCGAATCCCAGGGGAAGTTGTGTAGCGCGGTGGCCTTCAAACAGCGATACAACTACCGTGCACTACACGGACATGTGTATCGCCAAAGATCGCTGTCGGGCCGGGCTGCGGAAGGATTTCGATAATGCGCAGTATCGCAACCATATGGAATTTCGGCGTTCACACACACACACACACACACACACACACACACACACACACACTGACATATGCAAATCCAGTGTCTGATGTCATTGTTATACGCTGCTTCTCCTCTGGTTTGAAACGGAATGCATGTCTGGCCCTCCCGGCCGCACCACGCCCGCGCGCCGTGCCATCCCTCTCTCTCTCTCTCTCTCTCTCTCTCTCTCTCTCTCTCTCTCTCTCTCTCTCTCGCTCCCACACTCACTGCCTTGTCTCCCCTCGTCTCTGTCGGGGACCCTCACAAGGGAGCATAACAGTGAATATCAAGAAGGCGCTGCCCTTGTGGCAAGAAGGCTGCCCCCCCCCCCTCTCTCTCTCTCTCTCTCTCTCTGCCTGGGACCATTCCGAGGCTGTTCCGAGGCGGGCGTCCTCCACCGCCTGCTGGAACGTAACAGTCTCGCAGCACACAGTAACGGCACTTAAAACGGCAATGCAATGCATGCCCTGGCGCTTCCCTCCACCCTCCTCCTCCTTCCCCTCCCTCCGCCCCCCTCTCCCTCCCCTCTGCCGCTTTCCTTGACGACTATTTTTCCACGCCCAGCACAGTAGTTCTACTATCTCAAGTACTCGCCGCCAGAGGGCGCTGCAGACGCCCCGTTCTGTAAGGAGTCGTCTTATGAAGTACATCATATCGCGGCATGGCTGTGTAGTTTCGGTAGGTTGTAGTTTGTCGTGTAGTTTTGTTCACGGCGGAATATTTTTACGGTGTACCTAGACTGCATAGCTATCTCCCCTTCTCTCTCCCACACCTCACGCCCTCGCGCTCCCTCTCAGGGTCCGAGCGCGCGCGTATATGGAGCCATCCGCCGGTCCTAAACAAGGGAACAAAGTGCCAAAGAAAAATGCTCACCCATTCCGCAAATAACCAGCGGTGAGTGCATTATTCAGGGTTCGGGCCGGGGAAAGTCGGGGATGCAGGCCCGGCTGTTGTTTACGCAGAGAATCCGAATATGAATCCAGAGGTTTACTACGACGTCAGAGGAGAAAGTTCCACTCCCTCAACTCCAGATCCTTCAGTCCCAATTAGTTTGCGCTGGATTTGCGTCACAAGTTCAAACAGTTCATACAGAATTCGTGACGTGATGACCACGAAAACGATAATATTACGATTGCAGACGACACCGGCCGCCCCCTCCGCCCCCTAAAGACAGCTCGCCGGCTAAACATGAACATAAAAGGCATGGAGACGCGGTTTTGGTGTTTGGCCGGCACCACATCTCGGTCGTCGTGCAGGGCCCCAGCGGCCCCAGCGGGCCGAGCAGCGATCGCCATGTGTGTGTGTGTGTGTGTGTGTGTGTGTGTGTGTGAGTGAGTGTGTGTTTTCCACCCCTCCCCCTCAAACTTCTTGCTTGTTTCGCACGAGCAGCGAGGTGCTACTACCCCCCTTCCCCTCCCTCCTCGCCCCTATCACCCCGCGAAATGTCGTTGCTGCTGCTGGTGCCGCTCCTTTCCGAAAAGGCCCCTCCTTCGCGCGATATCCTTATTTTAAATTGATGCGGTGAGTGCATCGCTCGCTATACCGTGTCCTTTCTCGCCGCGCGCCGGGCGCACCGTTCGCCTATTCGGACTCCAAAGGACATTTCCGAGGAAATAAAAAAAAAACTTTCTTTTATTCACCCTTTAGGTAAAGGCTTATTTCTACTATGAATGTACTTCGACTGTACTAATGTATTGAAGATTGTGCACAGCATGCCTTCATCCCATATACCGGAGCGCGGCGCGGAGGACATCATCCTCTCCGAGGTCCAGCAGTGCCGCCGTCAGGTGACAGCCTCCCGAGGAGAAGAGGAAGAGGAGGGAGAAGGGAGGAGGTGAAGAAGAAGAAGAAGAAGAAGAAGAAGAAGAAGAAGAAGAAGAAGAAGAAGAAGAAGAAGAAGAAGAAGAAGAAGAAGAAGAAGAAGAAGAAGAAGAAGAAGAAGAAGAAGAAGAAGAAGAAGAAGAAGAAGAAGAAGAAAAAAGGGGGAAAGCGCGGGGGGAAAAAAATAAAAAAATAAACAAGCCGTGGCCTTTTATTTCCCCTGAGGAACAAAAGTGTGGTCGAATCGAGTTTACCGCCTTCACATTTCCCTGGTTTTATCTGGGTCTGTCTCACTAAACTTCAATTGCTGGAAAGGCGCTGGCCGGAACTAGGAGGGCGTTTCTGGCGTGGCGGCGGTGGGCAGGGGAGGACGCGCAGGTAACTCACGGCACTGCCGCCCTGCTGTAAACACGACTGACACATCCCGCGCAACCCTTCTGCGACAACATCCGCTTACCGGCCTCACATATATATTTTCGCTTGAAGTCACGCAAAGGGGCACGTGACGGACGTAGAGTGTCTAGCACATGAGACGAGCTGTCCATTCGCATCACTGCAAGATACATGTTTTAACTCTTTTCCCGAAAAATTCACGGACATATATTATTACACGTTTGCATTTGATTCTACATGAAAATTCTCTTCTTTGCGAATATAATCTAAATTTTCAGTTTTGAGGAAGTACCCATTACGTTTTAAATATTCCGATGAAACGAAGGGAAAATTAATGTATATGTCTACCTATCTATCTATCGATCGATCTATCTATCTATCCACCCATCCATCTATCTATCCCTGTCGCGGGGGCAAAGCAATACTGATAATGGCGGCTGCGCATTGTTTCACCATTCTTCGCACGCTGCTGGGGTCCCTCCCAAGCGACCACAGGAAACACCCGAGGCACATAGCAGGCGCAGCCCGATCGGCACAGGACCATGCGTAGCCAGAGGCTCTCTGGTATGAGAAATCTTTGGTGGCTCACTGAAACAACCAGTAAGTACGGAACCATCACCTCGAAATCAACCATGAACAGAGCATTCTAGTTTCTCATACCCTGCCCCCTCCCTCCGCATACCTCCCCCGGTCAGGAAGTAGTGTTCCTATAATTCTCTTACTTCCGTTTTGTGCCGGCCCTGTCGGACATGCCGATCGACGTCCACAGAGTAGTTGTGGTCTCGCTCTCCTCGCCCCAGTTAGGGGCCATTCACATAACACGTGACCGAATTGGGGGGAGGGGGGGTCAGCCACAGGTCACGCTCCTATATAAAATACATGGGAAGGTTAGGTTAGCCAGGTCACGCGGGGGGGGGGGGTCAAAAGTGGCCTATTTTAGGCCACGTGGTATGTGAATGGCCCCTTACCGGCCTGCTCTCGTTAGCAGCAATCTCGTCAGCTCGGTCCGTTTGCCTGATCGGGTGTCGCCCGGCCCGGCCCGGCTGCCCTCGGCCGACCCCAACCACCTGCGCCTGTCGCCGCCGAGGCCGCCGAGAGCCAAGAGGCTGAAACCAACGAGGCCACTGTTCCCTGCGGGCCCCGCGCTGGAAATGTCTCATTGCGACACAAAAGAAGCAGGAGAGAGGAGTGGGAGGCGAGAGGGGAATCGAAACTAAATGAAATACTGCGGGATAAAAAAAAAAAGAAGGGGGTGGGGGAGAAAAACAAGAGCCGCGCGCACCGAAAAATGAGGGTATGACTTGGTGCTTTCCGAAATGTAATTACTTTGAGCGAGGCAAAGATTGCCCCCGCCGCCTCGGCCCGGGGAATGGAATTATGGATTTATCTCGCGAATCGTTTCCCGCGCTGCGCACAGCGACACGGGCTGCCGAGCCGAGCAGCGGGGCGAACAGTCAAGCCGGGCCTCGCACGTTGTTGGGGGGGCCGAGCTGAGCCGGAGCCGGCCGAGCCAGGAGGAGCTTTAATTCCAGTAACACCAAATACATCCAGGTTCGGCTGCTCAACAAATCTGCGAGAAGAAGAAAAAAATAGAGGTGGAGAGAGTGGGAGGGGTGCGTGCGTGCGTGTGTGGCGGCACCTCCAGGGACACATAACACAGAGGGGGGGGGGGCAGCACTCCGATGCTCCCGATTCAAATTTTAATTGTAAATATTGCAGGAAAGAGGTCACAGAGGCGAGTGCGTTGCTTTTATTTTTTTAAATGGTTTTGTTTCAGACAAGCTTGCCGCCGCCGCAACTCCGCCGCACACTGTCCACGTACGTCAGGTAATGCGGCAGGTGTGTTGCACCTAAGGTTTTGTAAGGTTTTCCTAAATTTCGCAAGTTTGTTTGTTTTGGGTTTTTTCCGGGGGGAGGGAGGGGGTATTACTGGTATACGTGTACACACGCGAGCTACGGCAGCATGGCGAGGGATCCACTGCGGACGCGGCTATAAATAACGGTCTCACCTCCTTGCCACTGAGTACAGCGTCTCTCTCTCTCTCTCTCTCTCTCTCTCTCTCTCTCTCTCTCTCTCTCTCTCTCTCTCTCTCTCTCTCTCTCTCTCTCTCTCTCTCCCTCTCTCCGTCGCACTTTGGCACGGGGCAGGCAAACTGATTCTCGCATAGTATACAGCACAGACCTCTGTGGCAGGGACTATCCAAAATGGCCACAAAGAGGCAGCCCGCCACAGAGCGGCGAGTATCCAAAAGGAGCCGAGAAGCGGCCCAATACAGTCAACACCTCACTCAAAAAAAAAAAATTAATGTACCTGACCATGACAAAAAAAATTATAAAAGGGTAGTACTGATTGAAAAAAAATAATAAAAAAAAAAGTAAACTTGAGAAAAAAGGAAAGAAAAAGACAAAAATCATGTCGTTTTATGAAATGATTTAAAATCGTGTTACACTGTACTTGCATCACATCACGAGTGAGAGGCGCTCCTCGGTCCTCCAAGTGCACCGCGCTGCCAGGCAGGAAGCGGGTAAGTGGCGGTGGATCACTCGAGGACGGGCTTTATAGACACCCTGCGGCAGGGAGGGGAGGAGGGGCGGGGCGGGGCGGGGCGGGGCGGGAGAACGACGACGCACTTTCAATTTCGCGGCGACGGCAACGGGTTGCCTACCTGGGAGAAAATCTGTTGGCACCCCTGCGAGGGCGGGGCCATTATCGTCTGCTGTGAGCAGCAGTGAGGAGGGATGGGGCCTCCGGGCCTCCAGCCCCGTGGCCTCCAGGGAGGGGCCGCGGGCGGGGCGGCTGCGTGCGCCGCTATGCGTCCTGCCGTTTTGGCTCCGTGCCTCCGCGTCACCGTTTTATAAAGGTGTATGAGTCACATCCTTTTTCACACACACACACACACACACACACACACACGCACACGCACACACGCACACACGCTCGCAGGGTAGCGCCAGTGCCGAGCCATTTGTCATATTTCCCTGTCGTCCACCTCCCCGCTCGGTCCCCCCCCCCCCCTCCCACACCGACCTTTGCATGCACACCATTAGTTTCCACAAACAAGGGCATTCTTCTCGGGGCGGGGCGCGGCGCGGCTGCTGGACCGTGTCTCAACCAAGGATGTGTGGAGGAGAGGAGGGCTCCCCAGGACCTCTCCCCGTCCTCCTGCAGGACCCAGCTGAAGGGCTTCGGGATACGCCCGGCAACAAGGACAAGAAAGCTTCGGGATTGTCAACAGAGTACTCCGGAGCAGCCCGAAACAGAAGTAAGAGAAGTCGTAACGCAGGAAGAGATCGCTGGAGGAAGCACGAGATATCGCGTCCTATTCATCTCAAAAGCGGGTGTTTCTGCGGAGCTGCGTTCATATTCCGTAGGACATCCATCTGCAACACAAGTATGATCTTCAATAGGGGTGTTCCGGAGTAGGGCTTGACCGGAAACAAGAAGACGACAAAAATCACAAAAGCGGATACGGAAGCGAACGGTGTGAAATGTAACGCGCCGTCAGCCACGAGCCGACTCTAAAATTTGCTTAGCTCTCGCTGACGGTATGTCACGACCATTTGGTAGGGAATACACTTTTCGTCAAACTACGCTTTGCGGATGGCGTAATACCCATGGACCCTCCAGCAGGGCTGTAGTGCGACGGAAGCGGAAGGATTCCATCCGCAGCCTGCAGGGGGCGCCCCTGCCGCACGGCTTTCGGAATGACGAGGCTGGGGCAGAAGCCGGCTGGAGCCGCCAGGGTCCGCTCTGCTGAGATTCGAGAAGCAGCACCTGCCGCCCCTGCCCCCCTGCCCCCCTGCCGCCCCTGCCGCCCGCCCCAAAGGGTTCCGGTGGCGGACGGGACGAAACTACCGCGGAAAACTTGGCCGAGCTTGTTAGCACGTGTCCGCCGTCCGCCGCCCTGACCACGCCGCCGAACCGCGGCCGCCGCCGGTGACGCGGCTCGAATTGCATGCTGTTGTGTCCCCCCCCCCTCCCCCTCCCCTCCGTACCCCCCGCAGAGCGGCCGGACGGACTCCCTGGAGGAATGTCTGTCCTGGAAGAGCCCGCCTGTCATTCGCCCCATAAATCATCGCAGCCCGGCAGCCCCCGGCTGCTGGCCAGTGGGCCATGACCGGAATACTTGTAACGCTGCCCCCCTCCCCTCCCCCGCCTCACACCTACACGTCCACTTATGGCACGGACGGCGGGGGAGGGGAGGGGGCAGGGCAGGGCGACTGATGATGGACAGTGCAGTGCGCGGGGCGGGGCCGGCCGGGGCCAAGAGGTGAAAAGATTGAATGTGAGAATCCCTGCCGCCGCCTTCGGCCGCCCTAGGCCGGGAGGGGAGGGGAAGGGGAAGGGGATGGGAGGGCGTGAGCTCGGTCTGGACGAACCATTGGGCAGAAACGAGCCGAGCAAAGTGATGAGGTTAGGCTGCCATAGCCCTGTTGCGGTGCTGCCCCGCCGGCTGAGCTGTGCTGTGAGTACAATCGCGGCTAAATTTCTCTATCGTTCTCTTCTTATTCTTTTTTTTCTGTTTTGATCGCGCATGGGAGTCCACAGAAGAACAAACGCGAGGGAAGTATGAGAAATCGCGGCTCCACATCAAATATTTAACCCAAAAAAAATTGTGTGCGTGTGTAAGAAAATCGCGCGATATTTCTCGTAATTTTACCAGCCCGTTCTCCTTGTTCGTTACGTCTTCCTCCGTTTCAGGCTCTGGCGGCGCGGAAGGCCTATAGTGACACCCGGTGACACCCGCGCTGACACCCGGTGACAACCGCCCCCTTCATGGACTCGGCGGCAATAAAGTTTTCAGCGGCAAACAACACACACACTCCAGACGCCATTAAAAATTTCTTGTGGGGAAAAAAAAAAAAAAAAAGGCCGGACAACGACGCGTTCCGCCAAAGTTTTGAGAGGCCTCCACTGGTCTGCGCTGCTTGTGCTCCACTGCGCCCGCTCGGCTGGTGTTGTTGTGCCGGGCCGGCGCCTAGCCGCGGCGGACCGTCGGACCGTCGGCCGTTGAGTGATAGGACTCCCCCGTGGTGCCCTGTGGTCCATGCCACGCCCGGCCTCGGCCAGCCCAGCCCTGGCCAGCAGGGTCGCCGCGTGGTCCCAGAGGTTTCGCCATGAATTATTATCCAGCCCAAGCCCAGCCATACCCAGCCACCCCGGCCGGCCGGGCGGGGCGGTAGTGCGGCTGTGTTGGCCGTGCCGCCGCCGACAAGGTACTACCCGCGCGCTGCCGAAATACAGTCGGAGCAGGCAAAGCTGGGCGCAAGGCCGGCAGAGAGACGCGGCCGGCTCCTGTGCCGCTGACGAGCGGGACCGACGATGTATAGAGGTTTCCAACAAGGCTCTGAAGAGGAAGCTGAATAACAAAAACCCTTTCAGACCGGAAACTCTCCGGAGCAGGAATGAGAAATTTCGATGGACATGGGCCGTAGCACTTCCAAAATTCACCCAAAACGCCCTTCATGCTTCTCATACATTCCCTAGAGAGTTTCCGGTCTGGAGGAGTTTCTATTCTTCAACTTCCGTTTCCAAGTCTCATTCTCATTGGAAACCCCTATTGCAGGAGTGTGTCCTACCGAATAGGGGACCTCACCTCCAAATCGCCCCAAAGCACCACGCACCTTACTAATACCCGCTCTCAGAAGGGTTGTACAGTCCGTGGGCACCCGACCTGCACTCATGGACAGACGCCACGGTGTTCGAGGGCCACGCCTTGAACGAAATAACGCGAATCGCATATGCAAAAGCTGCGGGCCGAGCTGCATATGGCATTCTGTAAATTCGGCGATATGAAAGAAGGCCCTACCCTACCTACAGCGGGGCCAGAAAAGCTCGCCCACTCCCTAACCTTGTTTCCGACATTTGTTTTGTGCCATCCCACGGCTTTCTCTTCCTTTTATTTTTCTATATTCTGCCCCCTCCTCTTCTTTGGTCTCTCTAACATATTTCTGCCCGTGTGATTTATTTCCATTTTGTGGAATATTTCGGACGAGAGAGAGAGAGAGAGAGAGAGAGAGAGAGAGAGAGAGAGAGAGAGAGAGAGAGAGAGAGAGAGAGAGAGAGAGAGAGAGAGAGAGAGAGAGAGAGTTGGCGGTGGAGGCGCGGCCAAACCTAAAGTGGTGGATAGGCAACACACGGGAGGGTTGGAGAGAGAGAGAGAGGGACAGGGTGAGGGGTGGGGGACGAAGGGAAGAAAAAAAAGAGACAGGGGAGGAGAAAGTTGCACAGTCGGAATGAAGAATACAACTGTGAAATGATGCAATTTGTGATGCGGGCAGCGCTTCGCCCGCTCCACCGGCCGCAGCCGAGAGCCCGGTCAGCCCCCGGTCAGCCTCCTGTCAGCCTTCGGTCGCCGTGCGATTTCTCATTCCGCTCTACAAAAGTATTTCTGCTCCACTATTTCTGTTCTGAGCCCAGAGATGCCTATACTGTACAGCCTGCTCCGGAGAAACCCGCGCAAAACGGAAGTACTAGGAAGTCTTAACGACGAATGAGAACGATGGCGAAAGTATGAGAAATTACGCACCTTTCACCGAAAAGTGAGCAATTTTTCTGGTAAGTCCCTTCCGTTCTTCTTCTTCGTAACGACTTCTTACTTCCATATTGTCCTTCTCCGGAGTACTCTACTCCAAGGCACGTGTTGTTGATGCCCTGCCCTGTTGTATTTGGGTAGGAGTGCCCCCACGCAGGCTGGTGCCCGGTGTCCCCCGCAGCACTCTGGGACAGTCGGCAGAGTTGGCAGAGTCAATCCTTGCCTTGGCAGCAGCACTCTGAGAGAATGCTTGATTGCCTTGGTCAACCGAGAGGGCCGGGGCCGGCCGTGGCCGTGCCGGGCCGGGCTGGGGACCAGAGGTCTGGCCCGAGGCCTCCGGAGCAGCCTGCGGAACCTGCGGACCCCGGCTGCAGGTGTTTACTCGAGAAGCACGCACTAACTCAAGCTATCCCGGGCCCATTTCACCGCCCTCCGAGGGATTCAGATGTGGGGCAGCGCGGCCGGAGGGGAGGGGGGGGACACAGCCGCGACAACCTAGGAACCGCATTTCCATACCGTCACACTGCAAACGTCGTCAGAGAAGAAGACCGAATGTTGGAAGCCGTTTTGTTCTTCTTACTACTTTCCTAGCCAAGACAGAAATCAACCGATTTCTTTGAAATATGAAAAAATACGTGTTTTCTAAACTTACCCTTCGGTGGTTCCTTTCTGTCTCCTCTATTTTTTTGCATCGCGGGCAGGGACCAGCCGTGTCCAGGGTGTGCTGCGCCCTAGCGTCCAGACGAGGCACTCCTCCCAGCTGGCCGGACGCGTCATTGTCACTTGACACCCCCAGTCAGCCGGGAGCGCTACCAGGCCCGTCTGGCCCGCTAACAGGCATCGTACTTCCGTTTTGTGTGCGCTTCTCCGAAGTTCCCTATTTGGTCAACATCGACTTTAAAAAAAAAAAGATGAACCTCTCCATGAACCTCTCCAGCCGTGTTCATGTTTCCAGTCGGTTTTCTTCTATTTTTCTGAGAGGGCGCTATGGCCGGTGGACGTTGCTATCTGGAGGCCGCGCGTTCTTCATTTGTTTGGCCGCGGCTGACACGACGCGACGCAAAGGGAGTCCGCCCCGCGGCGCTCCCTGGCGGCCCTGTTAGTAAACATGAGGCACGGCCTTCTAAATCACATGACACGTTCCGGCGGTCACGAAGGCGGTGGCGGTGCCACACTGCTGGCGCCCGCCCATCTCAGGAGAGTACACGGGGGAGGTCGGGTTGGAGGTGGAGGCGTTTTCGTGAAGCAGGTATCGCCGCTGGCCGCGAGGGACAGCAAAGACAGACGTGAGGGTCGACTGCGGCGGCGGTAGCGGCGGCAGCGGCGGCTGACAGACCACTCAGCCCGCGGACCGATACCAACTACATGTTTGCGGGAATCAAACGGAACAGTTAATCGAAAGCCGGAGGACGGCGGGGTCCTCGGCGAGGTCCCCGAGAGGATCCCCGAGGCGGGGCGGCCCCGTTCAAACACCGAGGTTAACCCTTTCCTTCCCGGAGTGGACACTGCGTGCGCCCGCAAATGTGGGACTGTATTTCGTCCACGTTGGGGGTCGGTCGGCGGACAGAGAGACGGCGGCTCCTGGACGAGGACGGGGTACTCCGCGCAGCCGAGTCCGGGAGGGCGTAAGAGAACCACGGAGAGGTTAGGTGCCGGCCACACCACGACCCCACCTGTTTCCGCCTCGGGAGTTCCGTTTTTCTTGGACGTGTTTCCGTTTCAGCGCGGAGTGTCAGGCAGTGCCGGCGTGTCCTTGGCAAAGCCTCATGCAGAGTCGTTGGCGCCGCGCTGCCGTAGGACCCCCCCCCCCCCCCCGCCTCCGCCTCCGGGTGTGCAGCTGAAAGAGGTCACATGCATTTTTAACGCGCAGCCGATTTGCGCTCACTTTTTACTCCGGGCCCGCTGCCTTTTACGGGCGCCAAACCATTCCCGAGTAATTTTTCCGCCATTTCGCGAGATTTTACGAGGGTCCCCCGTGGGCCGCTGGGGGTCGTGCCGGGTCGTGCCCGAGCCAGTGTCTTTGTCTTGTTTTCATCAGACCCTCTGAATTCTTTATAACGAGTCTCCTTGGCAGGCAGCAGGCAGGCGCGGGCCGCCATGCACGACCTCTCTCTCTCTCTCTCTCTCTCTCTCTCTCTCTCTCTCTCTCTCTCTCCTTCGCGACACGACGCAACACCAGAGGCATAGGGACACTCTGTCTCTTTCTCCCTCTCTCTCCCTCCCTTTCTGCCTTCCAGATACCACCACCGAATTTTGATGGGGAAAAAAATTATCAGACGCTGAGACCAGAATGCGAGGTGGACAGCGAAACAGCAGCGGCGGAGGGTCGTGTAATCACGTAATGCCCTTTGCGATCCTATTGCCCCCCCCCCCCCCAAAAAAAAAAGGCTCGTGCTAGAGTTCAGAACCGTGGGAAGTTTGGTAGCTGAGGTCTGAAGGCATATGCTTATCTCTCTCTCTCTCTCTCTCTCTCTCTCTCTCTCTCTCTCTCTCTCTCTCTCTCTCTCTCTCTCTCTCTCTCTCTCTCTCTCTCTTCTCCCACGCCGGCTGCCAATCGGTTCGGAGCAGCCGCGGGGATGTCGGACAGACAACACGAGATCGTTAACGTGAGGAACATGTGCCCCCACATGCGCCCCCAGCCTCCGCCCCTCAGCCGCGGCGCTCAGCCGCCCTCAGCCGGACCGCCCCTCAGCCGGACGGCCCCTCGGCCGCGACCCCCCGCCTCGGCTTATCCGCATGCATGAGAGACGATGCGGTATGATGGATTTATTGTTAGCAGGTTGAAATTGGGCGGGCAGGGTGTGCTGGGCAGCGGCGGGGCCGGGCAGCGACGGCTAGCGAGTGCCGGTCAGTGCAGGGCGGACCGTCTCCAGGGAGCCCCGCACCGGACACCCCAGCCGGCCTCCCCCCTCCCCCTCCCCTCGCGAGGTTAGTTGGCGTGCTCAGAATAGGCGGGTGATTGAGGGCAACAGGGATGGTGCGGCGGCCGGCGGCGGCCCGTGGTGGTGGGGGCACTGCGCACGGTGGTGGTGAAGCAGGTAGTACCATGTCATGACCATATTGCCCAGGGAAGAGGGACTTCAAGTGGCAATGCTGCTGTGGTCTGACATTTGGTATTCGAGACCCGAGTTGGACTCGGCTAGCTGCGCTGGTCGCCAAAAACTGGGGTCACATGACCCTCTGCCTGATGGCAAATGAATAAGGAAGCAGGTTGTAAAGTCTCATCGTCGGGCGATGGTCATGCCTCCTTGGTGATACCATGGCCAGGGCTGGGGGAGGGGGTGGCGGGGTGTTTGTCCAACACATCACGGCTGTTTGCACGGCCCGCCCAATCTGGACGTAATCGCAACTAACGCCACGGTGTTTGCAAACGCCCCCGCGCAGCCCAGCGCAGTCTCCATCGCAGCCTCCAGCGCAGTCTCCATCGCAGCCTCCAGCGCAGTCTCCATCGCAGCCTCCAGCGCAGCTTCCATCGCAGCCTCCAGCGCAGTCTCCATCTCAGCCTCCAGCGCAGCCTCTAGCGCAGCCTCTAGCGCAGCCTCCAGCGCAGCCTCCAGCGCAGCCTTCCAGCGCAGCCTCCAGCGCAGCCTCCAGCGCAGCCTTCCAGCGCAGCCTCCAGCGCAGCCTATAGCATCCTAGAAGACAGGGTCGTGTCGCTGCAGCATTTGCTATTACGATTTATTATTACAACTATTATTGACTATTTTCAACCCCACAAAAAATTATAATAATAGAGTACTTCGGAGAAGCCCGAAACGGAAGTAAAGAATCGTAACGAAGAAGTAGAAGAACGTAACAAAGGAGAAAATATGATAAATCGCGTGATTTTTGTAAGGCAGCGGGGTTCCGAATACTCGATTTCTCATACTTCCCCTGCATTATTCTTCTTCTTTACGACTTCGCACTTCCATTCTGAGCTTCTCCGGAGTGCTCTATTACGTGCTGGACCGCACGTGGAACTCTCTCTCTGGTGCTCGGCCGAGGACGAAGAGAGAGTAGAGGCCGATATGTTGTTTAATCTCGAAACGCATTCCCTACCGGCGACCCTATGGGTTTATGCAACGGCGTCGACACAACAAGATGAATAGAAGCGGCCACACGACGTGCTATATTAATTGGAAATAATTCATATACGTTTGCCAATCGAACATGACGGCACAAATCAACAGTCAAATGGAGCGGTGGGTTGGAGAGGGAGGCGTATACTCACGTCCACCTTTTTTTTTTGGTGTGCGCGTGTGTTTGTGTGTTGGTTACTGCCGTTGTTCACTGGCAGTGTGTGTGTGTGTGTGTGTGTGTGTGTGTGTGTGTGTTTTCTTCCATTCCAATCGAAGCTGGTCGTACATTTTCGCACCCCTCAGAGCGTCATATTGTGGGGAAAGGCATTGTCTGTCATGCGGCAACGGCGGGGGCGGGTGTGTGGCTGGGCGCGCCGCACAGTATGAGAAATCGTCTAAATATGACAATGGTTTTTTATTTCATATCTGCTTGCTCTTTTCGATTCCGCGATTATCAACCGCATGCCTTTTTATTGATTTCTTTTTCTCCTTATTTCGAAAGTTTGAAAATGTTTTTCGATGGAAAAGTCTTTTCTTGCGCATTTATATATGTAAAAATATCCACCAGAAGAAAAGAAAATCCGCCATAGGGTTGCCGTTCCTCATACCTTCCGTTCCAACCCCGCAGTGATTACTGTGATGGTGGGGCCAGCAGGCGAGACAAAAGAGGGGGCGGGGCACACCTACGTGAGAGAGAGAGAGAGAGAGAGAGAGAGAGAGAGAGAGAGAGAGAGAGAGAGAGAGAGAGAGAGAGAGAGGAGAGAGAGGGAGAGAGACAACGGCGGCAGCGGCTGGCGGGGCCCAGAGGACCGAACCCGGAGCTTTTGGCCGAGCAGAAAATGAGAGAGCAGCACGACGGAGTCGGCGGAGCCTTCTGCCTTTTTTGCTGCTGGTGTTGTTGCTGTTGTTTGTGGTGGTTTGTTGTTGTTTTGGGGCCAAGTGATTGGAGCGAAACTCTACCTCCTCGCGGCCTCTCAGAGGGCCTTGCTATCCATGGCTGCAGCGGCCAGTGTGTCCCCAGCGCTCGAGCGCAGTCTCAATTTCTCAAATTCAATCGACTTTGGAAATTTTCAATCAAACTCGCACATCAAAAAAAAAAAGAAAGAAAGGCTAATTTGACCGAAATACCCTATAGTCGCGGTAAAATCGACGATAATTTACGGTCGTCCTGATCTTTTGCAGTAGTGGTAGTAGTGTAGTATTTTATTTCCCGTCTTCCAGGAAGTAGTATCTCCAGTCATGCAGTTTGTGCCCAGCCCGGCGCGGCCCCTCCGGAGAGGACTTGTGCCTGACACACACGCTCCGCCTTGCGATTGAACTCTCTGCCGGGTGCGGATGTGCTCTTCCGCGGAGTGCGGAGCGCCGGCTGACAGGCGGGGATGTCTTTGACGGCGTCTGACACGTAGCATGCAACACCGTCAGCGTCTCCTGTGCGTGTGTGTGTGCGTGCGTGCACGCGTGTCACACACCGCTACTCCCCGATGATGTCCCACCGGGGGGACACGACGGGACACGCGAAAGGATTTGGCGCGGGAGAACAGGGCGGGGCGGGGGAGGTTTGCGAGATGTCAATGCTCTTCAGGCACCGCGCTCTGCTTTATAGTTTTCCCTTTGGCGGTCGCGAAAAATATATTCACGGAAGAAATGTCGAGAATGATTTATACTGTGGACTGCCCGCCCCCTCTGTACTTTGGCGTGGGGGGACTTTCCGTGGTCTTTCTAGTGTCCCGTAATTGAAAATTTTCCGGAAATTTCGCTAGGGAATTTCGGCGTTTTTCCGGAAATTTTCCGGAATGAGAAACACTTTACATCTGTTTCCACAACTCTATCTAGATTTTCACGGAGAAAAAAAGATCAGTGGTCGCAACTAATTTTTAAATCGACTTTCAGACAAACAGTAAATATTTGTTCGGAGAGCTAAAATTTTGTTGGGGAAACTAAATATTAGTTAAAAATAAGTTGCGACCGCAAATATTTTTTCTACGTGATGGTGACTGCGGTGCAAGGGTGCACCGCCGCGGCCGCGAAATGGCTGACGCAGCAATTTCGCATACCCGGCCGCGTTTCCGGGCGCCCATCCGCGCCGCTCACCGCGCAACGGCTACTCAAGAGTGCACCGGGGGTCCCGGGGCCCGGCGGCGGCCGGCCGGAGGGGCCGGAGAGGCCGGAGGGGCGAGGTCACCCCTACGGTCACCCCTACGGTCACCCCTACCCCCTGGGGACGTGATTGGGAAACCACCTGCAGACCGCCGCCGCAACCGACCGCGGACCGGCCCACCCGCCCCCGCGCCGCCCCCGGCCCCGCACTCGCCCCCGCGCCGCCCCCGAACCCGCCCCCCAACACCCACCCGCACCCCGAGGTCCGTGACTTCATAAAGATTCCTTTATTAGTTCTGGAATGACCCATAAAATTTTACGGGTGTCGCCGTGCTCGCACACACACACACACACACACACACACACACACCCACACACGCTGTGCGCACAGATACCGTGTGACCACCTGACCACATATTCATTCATTTCGCGTCGCGTAAGCTCCTAGTCTAGGAGGCCGCAGATGGGGTCCAGGCAGACGGGGTTCTTGGGAGAGGCGGCGGCGTACCTCACGGCCCAAAGCTGCCGTGCCGTCGGTCCGGGGCGGTCCGGGGCAGGGCGGGGCGGGCGGAGGGACGGAGGTCGTCGTATGGCAAACGGAATGCACTCACCGCCGCCTTTGGCCGCGTTTGGCTCACCGCAGCGGAACCAGGATCCTCCATGGCCGTGCCGCAGTGCCGTGCCGCCAGCGCCGCCGCCACGCCAGCAGCTGCCGCCCCGCCCCGCCCCGGGGGAGGATGCGAGGAGATGTAACTTGCATAATGGATGTTAAGGCGCGACACCCTCGGCCCCAGCGCCACGCCACGCTCCCGGCAGCACCATCACAGCCCGGTACCGCGCACCGCGACGCCTCCACGAAAACGACCGCGACGTTTCAAATCGAAGGCTCTACCCGGGCGCCGGGCCGCTGCCGCTGCCACCGCCGCTGCCGCCGCTGCCGCCGCTGCCGCCGCCGCCGCTGCCGCCGCTGCCGCCGCCGCCGCTGCCGCCGCTGCCGCCGCCGCCGCTGCCGCCGCCGCCGCTGCCGCCGCCGCAGCCGCCGCCGCCGCCGCCGCCACCACCACCGGTAGATTTTCGCACGCCACCGGTAGATTTTCGCACGCCACCGCCCCCGACAGGCATTGCGGAGGTTTAGGTTGTTTGAACGTTATATCGATACTAAGATGGACGCCGGTGACCTTCATCACCAGTTTTCTGGCTGTTCCTTGTATATAGCGCAAAACAAGTTTCAGAAATACTTCCACTCAAACAACGGAGCAGTGGCGTAGCAGAGACACGACAGAGGGTCCAGCGAAACAATTTTTTCTGCTTTTGGCGGCCTGGATTCGGCACCTTCTAAGGTGGAAGTAATTCTAACTTTGACTTTAATGTAAACTAGCGTTTAACAAGTTTCAGAATTACTTCAACTCAAACAGCGGAGCAGTGGCGTAGCAAAGACCTTGTTTTTTGGTGACCATTTCGGTGAGAAGTCCAACCGAAAAAGTGAGAAAGTTGCGGAAAGTTCGTGACGCCTCTTTTGATATGTTGTTCAGGGCTGCTTATAACGTGGTCTGAAAAAGTTTGAAAGTATCAAAAATTTGGAAAGGAAGGCTCTGACCTGCATCGAAAGCGTCGAAACCTGCAGGTGCATGCACCTGGCTCGAAATCTTTTCAGAACTTCCCGAACCCTTAAAAGCTAGCAAACCGATAGAGATGGTATCATCTGATTCCTATTGAAATAGGTATTTATTAGACTTTTTTCTTTCATATCGAACACATGAACCAATCTTGACCGACGGGCGCGCGGGCCGGGGCCACCTAAAGGAGCACCCAGATACTGCGCTACCAGCTGGAACCGGTGGAGCTGGCACAACCTTAAATTTGCGAAACTCCCTCCTATTTTTATGCAACTTAAAATATTAATTTTATTCTTATCTGTACCACGTCCGTACCCCCCAAAACAATAAATTTTACTTGTATCTCACCCTTTATTCTTACACAACGAACTTATTTTGCCTCAATACTCAAAGAACGTGTCTGTCCCAGCATGCCTGTCTTCTTTTACATGGGGAGCCGACCTGCTCATGGCGCCTCGTGCAACAAGTCGGGGTGTGCGCGTCAGGGCCAAAACGGGGAGTCGGCGTCCGGTCCATACCCCGCGCTCGAGCGCGGGGTACCCACCAGAATATTCCATTTCAAAAGACGAACCCAACGCTCCCTCGTGTTCGCTGCGATGAGCTGACCTAAGGTTAGTGTCCCGACAGCACGCTGGTCTGCGCCTGCTGTGCGCTCTGTCGGCTGGCTGGGGCGCCATCGCCTCAGCTCTTTCTGGCAGTGGACGCCCCCGAGGCCCCCGGCGAGGACGCCGGCCCCTGCCCTGCCCGGCCCGAAGGGGTGCGGCGCCATGAATGTTTGACACTTGGTCCGAGCGTGAGGATGATGCGAGGGTGTCTGCATGAAGGGACTACGGGGGCCGCCCTGCTCACACAACAGGGCAAACAACACGTATATTTCATGTCGGGCCGGCCAACACCGCGCGGAGAAATGTCTCCCAAGAAATGGGAGCCTCAATGATTTTTTTTTATTTTATTTTTTTTTCTTTCTTTTTTTCTGTTTGTTTCGTTGTTGATTACTGTATTGCTGAGGGTTGCTGTGTTCGCCGGTAACACGGTGCCCGAACAACCCTTCCCTTCCCTTCGGATATCGGGACCGTTCGTCCACCGCAGCCGTTTCCGCCCCTGTTCGCAATGAAAAGGCCCCCGCCTCTCTGTAAACAATCACGTGTTCTATACCGACGGCCGCTGCGGCCCGCCCGGCAGTACGAGAACCGAAGCCAAACAAATCAGCACTTGGCCGCTGCTGTTGTTTTATTTTGTTATTTTTGTTATGATTTCGCTCTAAAAGAAGGCTCTGGACGCTGCTGCTGCAGGTTTCGCTAGCGGTTTTGTTTATCGCGGTGTTGTTTGTTTTGGTCTTGAGTTTGCAGGGGGTGGGAGGGGGTGGTGGGGGTGGACGGAGGTCTGGGGGCGGGGCGGAGCGGGGCGGGGCGCTGGGCCTGCGAGATGGCAGTGTTTTATCATGGGCGCTGCGTGATAAATCGCTGTCCACGACACACTGTCGCAAGGACTTGAAGGGGAGCGAGTTGTAGGCCATTCGCGCCAAAATAGAATGGAGATGTCCTGGAAAAAAAGAAAGGAGGTGGGGGGGGGGGGGGAAGGCAACGCGAAGATACGAGAAGTAGAAAGAAGAAGGTCCGAGATGGCGTATGCAAGGTTACCTAGAAAACACACGCGTTATCGTCGCTCCCTCTGTCTGTCTGTCTGTCTGTCTGTCTGTCTGTCTGTCTGTCTGTCTGTCTGTCTGTCTGTCTGTCTGTCTGTCTGTCTCTCTCTCTCTCTCTCTTATTCTTCCCTCTTTCGCACACTGTCATCCGCGCCCTCTCTCTCTCTAGACGAGGAAGCCCTGCCCAGGTAAGCGACCTGTTGTAATGGGGTAATGGGCACACTCCACTCGCAGTTCCCCCGCAGCTCCTAATGTGAGCCCCGGCTAGGCCTGGGATGCGGGCTGGGGGGGGGGAGGGGGACCGTTCTCATTGGAGCTGACCGCACCACTAAACGCTTAATGGGACGAGGGCCAAGACTCTCTGACTCTCTCTCCCTCTGTCCGTCTCTCTCTCTCTCTCTCTCTCTCTCTCTCTCTCTCTCTCTCTCTCTCTCTCTCTCTCTCTCTCTCTCTCTCTCTCTCTCTCTCTCTCTCTCTCTCTCTCTCTCTCTCTCTCTCTCTCTCTCTCTCTCTCCGGGCTACCCCTTGCCGGTGCCGCTCGGGGCGGTTTGCAGCAGACGATAACGACCAGCAAACGGCTGCACTGACTGCGCTGACCCGGTCACGGCCAGGTCGCCACGGGGTCCTGTGGGGTCCTGCGGGGTCCTGTGGGGTCCTGCGGGGTCCTGTGGGGTCCTGCAGGGTCCTGTGGGGTCCTGTGGGGTCCTGTGAGGTCCTGTGGGGTCCTGTGGGGTCCTGCGGGGTCCTGTGGGGTCCTGCGGGGTCCTGTAGGGTCCTGCAGGGTCCTGTGGGGTCCTGTGGGGTCCTGTGAGGTCCTGTGGGGTCCTGTGGGGTCCTGTGGGGTCCTGCGGGGTCCTGTGGGGTCCTGCGGGGTCCTGTGGGGTCCTGCAGGGTCCTGTGGGGTCCTGTGGGGTCCTGTGAGGTCCTGTGGGGTCCTGTGGGGTCCTGCGGGGTCCTGTGGGGTCCTGCGGGGTCCTGCGGGGTCCTGCAGGGTCCTGTGGGGTCCTGTGGGGTCCTGTGAGGTCCTGTGGGGTCCTGCGGGGTCCTGTGGGGCTGACCGGGCAATGGATACAGATTGCAGCGAGAGGGAGCGCAGGCCGGCGGAGGGTGCAGGCTGGGAACTTTGTGACAGGACACAACCGTATTTGAGATTACAGTAAGCAACGCAACAAAAAAACACACCTGCAATTATCATTGGAAACATTTTGCAACGACGCTTCCTTGAAACACAAAAATCTTCAATCTTACTTTTTTTCTTTATTTTGAGAATTTTTTTTGTTCCGCCTCTGATCAAGCAACCCCAAAAAATTAAGAAAATGATTCAAGGACGCACACTGATCTAGTGCAAAGCGAATGTACTTTTTTCAATAACGCGTCATGGCAAACATTTTCAGATACACAGAGAGGGCGTAGTGCGGCTCAAAGCCGCCGCAGCAGGCTCCAGCCTCCACAGCACCACCACCGTCCGTAAGTGATAACACATGAAAGTCGCTCTTCTTTCCTCCGTTTTATCCCCCGGTGCCGCCCGTTTCTCTTTGGCACCCCCCCCCCCTCCCTCCCCCCTCTCTCACTCACTCACTCTCTCTCCCTCTCTCTCCCGCTCGCTCTCTCGCGCTGCCAATGAAATATTTAGGGCAAGCAGGTGAGAAACTGGTCCGAGGTATCCGGTGCGGAAGTGTGAGTTGTGGTGAGTCCGCACGACATGTCGGGAGGAGGGCGCGCGTGGGCATACCCTCTTTAGCCCCCCCCCCCCCTCCCACTACCTTCACCAAAAATAAAATCCCTGGTGGGAAAGGAGCAGCAGCAGCAGCAGGGCAAGCACGATCTTCCACGGCAAAAACAAATCGAAGATAAATTTAAAAATAAACGTACGACCGTCTTCGGCTGTGTTGCTTCCTCTGGCTACATCTTCCGCTCCTTCACTTCTTACCCCCCCCCCCCCTCTCTCTCTCTCTCTCTCTCTCTCTCTCTCTCTCTCTCTCTCTCTCTCTCTCTCTCTCTCTCTCTCTCTCTCTCTCTCTCTCTCCCCCCTGTCCCCGCACTGCCTCCCTCTTTGTCTCGTCTCACTGCTCCCCTCGCGCTGTCTCACTCTCACGAATTATAGCTCTTGTCACGGCCGTTCATTTGTAGATGGAGTTTTACTCCCCCGGGAGTTCCACCAATCACGAGCCACGAAAATTGCTTATCTCCAGCAGCCAATGCCATGCTGCAGGCTGACCACGGGATGGGGGGGGGGGGGAGTGTGAGGAAGGGCACGAGCAGGAGTAGGTGAGGGACAGGCGTGTCACGTGGCCAGCAGCGGCACCGCCCGGTACCCGTCACCGGGGGTTCCACTCCACCACACCATCCCCCTCCTCCCAAGAACTCGTTAGGTACTTATACCGCAGACTGTTTCCTTCTCTTTGCGGGGGGTCTTCGGTGCTGTCCTTGCCGCGTGATGTTTGCCAGCGTGTATCGCCGCTTAAGGAGTGTTCCGTCGGTGGTTGCTCCCCGGGGGATGACACAATCACAGCGCAGCCCACGGCTCCCCCCCCCCCCCCCTTTTCTTCTCCCGACCCCGCAGCTTCCGCAGCAGCCCATATTTCGATTGGCAAAAGTCGTGTCCCGCTGCAAACGATCCCGCATCAGTTTTTTCACCAACGAAAACGATGAGAATGAGAGGAAAAAAATATATAAGCAGTCGGTGTTCGCGGGGAAAGTGTGAAGTACGTCTCTATACTGTACTATAGACGCACCTGTCGACTGGGGCGTTGCCGGAGGGGACAGGTTTACCCCCCGCAGAACAAACGCCTAAATGTAGGCAATCAGCGCGGCATATCCGCCTCCGAGGCCCAAGTCCCAAGTCTGGCTACGCCCCTGCCTGTCGATTATAGACAGACAAGACACCTGCCGATTGCAGGCACCTGCTCGCTGCCCGCCCCGGGGCACACACAGACCGGAAATCGATCAAGTTGTCGAACACTTCCGCCCGCCCCCACCCACCCCCACCCGCCCCCGCCCGCCTCCGCACGGTCCCGGCTCCGTTATTAGGCAGAGGCCGGAGTCCGGGCCGGGGAGAGAGCGCAGCCAGCCCGCCGGAATTGGGTCCGACTCCATCATTCCGACGGATTGGCTTTGGCCGAGGAGGTCCGGTCAAAGGGCGCGGCCTGCCTCCGAGGAAACCGAGCTCAGGTCCGAGCCAGAGAATCCTTCACTCGAAACGAAAAATAAAATAAAATGCACAAAATAAAGCAAAAAACAACAAATAAAACGGTGAAATCTCAGAAAACTTTTTATAAAAATTAAGTTTTGATTCAAATCATGCTATCGCGAGTGAGCGACCCCTCGGCCGAGCCTGTTGACCGATGCCGAGCAGCCGGGCGCAGCCAATCAGCGTGGCCGGCCGGGATCAGGCTTATCGCCCTACCCGGCGCCAAAGTACCTGCCCAGCAGCCTGGCGGGGCGGGGACCTGGCTGCTTCATCGGAGAGGGAGAGACCGAGGAGGTTGCTGCCAGATCACCCCCTTCTCGTTCGCTTTCTCCCTTTCCGATTTCTCTCTCTCTCTCTCTCTCTCTCTCTCTCTCTCTCTCTCTCTCTCTCTCTCTCTCTCTCTCTCTCTCTCTCTCTCCGTCTCTCTCCGTCTCTCTCTCATCTATCGAACTTCTCCCTTTTCTCCCTGCCTCCCCTTCCGGCCCCTGCGCGATTCCCATCACCGAAATATAACGAACTGGAATGGAATTAAGGTGGCGTAAATAAGCCCAGCGGCTGGCTGGCCCGGGCTGGCCAGGAGAGAGAGGGGGAGAGAGAGAGAGGGGAGGAAAGAGAGAGATCATAATCCGATCAAGGGGAGACCCCTCGTGCCACACACACCGTCTCATCAACACGAGAGGTCCAGTCCAAGGTGCGCCTCGCCTACCCTGCGAGGGACTTGTTGCCGCCGAGGGCCTGCAGCCCGCGGGGGTAGGCCGCCCGCCCGCACGCCTGCCCGGCACGCTGCCTACCCGGACACCGTCAGGCGCTGACCGCCGACGCCTGCGGCCTGCGGGGGTAGGCCGCCCGCCCGCACGCCTGCCCGGCACGCTGCCTACCCGGACACCGTCAGGCGCTGACCGCCAACGCCTCGTGTGCGGCAGAGAGCTGCACGAGAACCTCCGGGTGACCGCCTCGCTGACCGCCTGCTGATAGCAGCGGACAGGCTGTGTGGCGAGCGAATCGTCGAGAGAGATAGACAGCCTATGACACTTGTCTCCGTTGTTCTACTGACGCAGCCAGCGGCCGAGAAGCTCCGACGGCGCCTGCCGGCCAGAGACACAGGGCATCTCTGTCACTCCTGTATGCGCACTGTGTTTGGGAGAGAGAAAGCACTAGCCGGAGCTGGCCCGGCCGCTCGCTCGGCCCGTTCGCTCTGGCTTCGACGGCTTTGATGCAGTAGTAGCACTTACCTCATCTCTTGCTGCGCCAAACTAAACCCACGTAACAGCCGCGAGTGGCCGTGCCGTTACGGCTGGGCTCAGCTACACCGAGGCAGCCAGGCAGTCAGCTGCGGACAGCTAGAGGCGCGGTCAGCCGACCCGACCGTACTGCCTCAGACCGCCTCCGGTGCGGACTCGGTCAGCGTGCGAATAGGTCATGCGGACAGTGCGGCTAGGTCGAAAAACGCTCCGTGCAGCTCTCTGGTGTGCGGTGCGGAGGTCTGCGCTGCGCCCTGATTGGCTGCCGGAGCGCACGCCCCCCTCGGGGCTCCGCGGGGCCCCCCTGGGGGCCGGCACCCACTGGAGCCTGGGCCCCGGCGGGGGCACGGGGCGCAGCACGCAGTCCCAAGGGGGATCGATACCCCCGTGGCACACCCATTGGGCCCAGCCGTGCTGGGCTGGGCGCCGCCAACGCCCCCCGCAGCGCACTACGGAGCCTACACGTGCACTGTTTGAATTCTGTGCGGAGTACCTAACTGAGAGAGAGAGAGAGAGAGAGAGAGAGAGAGAGAGAGAGAGAGAGAGAGAGAGAGAGAGAGAGAGAGAGAGAGAGAGAGAGAGAGAGCCAGTGTGTGCCGTGTGGTGAAGACGAGCAGGCAACGCAAGGCGTCAACTCGCGCTCCAACTTTTTTTACCCCCCCCCCCCCCCCCCCCCCTCCTCTCTCTCTCTCTCTCTCTCTCTCTCTCTCTCTCTCTCTCTCTCTCTCTCTCTCTCGCAAACTCTCGAAACAAGCGAGCGCGGCAGACAAGTTGAGGACGGGTATTCGAAAGGGGAGGGGGAGGGGGCGGTGATCTAGTGGGGGCTGGAGTTGGCATAAGTTGGCCGGGCGATCATGGCCCGCTGGGGACCAGTATGACAAATGTTGCCTTCCGACAACTTGGAATTAGTTCCAGGACGCCACCACGCAGGACTCGGACGCGACGGGATGGACGCGTCAGGCCACAGCATTGGCAGCTCACACGTGACCCGCGCCGGACCGCCACTAGAGATGCAGACCATCACCAATTTTTCATAAATAAAATGATTTTTTATTTCAATCGGAAATTCAATATATATTTTTAACGAAACAGTTTGCACTTTTTTTCTGCAAGAATCAATTCGCGAGAAATTTCACGAGCGTTTTCAGTCAAATTTTATGCTTGTCTGAGAGCTCTCAGCTGAGCGGAGCAGCCCAAGCAGTTGATCATGGACTGGGCCGTCTTCATGTTCATGACGCCGGCGCCGGCGCACGCCGCGAAGAAGTAGGGGTTCCTGCTCGTGGCGCAGGACGAGATCTGGGAGGCCAAATGGGCGGGCAGTCCGCCCTTGGTGGCGCAGCTCACCGCGTTCGAGACGGTCTTGGCCACGGAGTGGACCACGTTTTTCAAGTTGATGGGCTGCGGGGCCGGAGCCGGGGCCGGGGCTGGGGCCGGGGCGGCCTGGGCCTGCCACTGAGCACATACAGAGGAGGGTTGAGAGTTACCTCAACGAGCCATTCTGTGTCCGGTGCACCGTGTCGACCGCTGTGTCTGGGGCGGAGGACGGTATGGGTATGAGACCCGCAGCGCCGCGGCCGGACTCTTATGTGCACTAGGGCCGGGCGGGCCGGGGGGGGGGGCATCCGTGAGGCCGCAGGGCTCCCAATGCACGGACGTGAAAGTTACTTCAGTCGATCACACTTTTAAAAGTAGTAATGGTGAGATAAAAGACTCAAAATCCCCCATGTAGTCGTGTCCACCGAGCTGAATTCATGAACTCGGTGACACGAAGGTAGTATGACATATGTTTGCGTAAAAAAAATACCATGATCGCCAAAAATTATTACGATTTTCCTGGTCACGTATCTGAGAAATGGTGATGGCCGTCGTGACCGCGTGTCGCGTGTCGTGAGCGCGTGACTGTGCTCTAGCAAACAGCTCTGCTCTGCACGAGAAGCACCCAGTGACGCATGGTGACCGCATTCGTTCTTCATGCCTGACTTGTGTTTTTTTTACGTTTTTTTATTTCATTGGATCTGCAGAGTGTAAGGATGAAGTCAAAGAAAGAACAAGATAAAATTTAAGTTTGATCAGACGATAATTTATTGTCCGCCTGTATTGGCGCCTCGGCCAAGCTCTGCCGGGCGCGCAATATGATGCGCGGGGCGGCGGCTGGCCTCTTCCTCGGGGCCGCCAGGACGGATATGTATTGAGCTTCGACAACGGATTCATCTGCCAACCGGGGATCAGTGAGGCCCATAGATTGAAACTGGCGCTATCGCCATACTGGGCGCTATCATCGGAATCAACGGGCCAAAAATGGTTTACCGGCGCTGCCACCATTTGTGAGTGGGGTGCCTTGACAAATTCCTTACGTGAAACCCGTTTGGGGCCGAGGCTATCCGCCGCTCTCGAGAGGCCCGACTACCCGATAAAGGGGCCCTATTATTATAGGGTGGGCAGATGACACCCGAGGGTGGCATCTGTCCCGTCACAATTTCTTCCTTACAATACAATAACACCGAAAAGCAGGTTATTCCCACAGAGGGTGAAGTGAACACATTTTTGTAGTCTTTCAAAATGAGATTTGTACATTTCTGCACAACACAACAAAAAGCTTGGTCTTCATTCGGTAAAAATGTATTACCCTCAGTTTAATTTTCATTACAGTCCTGTACACACTAACATCTATACAACTGGTATTCAACCAAATAATTTACTTGATGATTGACTAAATTTCTCCCTGACATAAGCAAAGAGAAATGACACACTCATTTGATTTAAGAAATGCAACACAAATTAACAAAATGCTTGTTGTACTACTAAATACAAAGCACAGAGGTAATAGGTATGTACCACGCATGCCACTAGGTCAGACAGACCAGTACATGTCTCTTCTTATATATTTAATATTCTTAAGACCTACATCACAAACAAACTATAAAAATGTTTCAACATAGATCACTTACAGTCAGTATGTTCTCTTGAGTACAGAAACAGACATTTAAAATAAATTTAACAGTTGATATTTAATGTTTCCAAGTCTCTGATTAGGGGGCATCCATATACCACGTGACCCAAAATGGGCCACTTTAAGCCCCCACCCCTTACCCCGCGTGACCTGGCTAACCTAACCTTCCCATGTAATTAATATAGTAGCGTGACCTGTGGCTTTCCCCCCCCCCCCTCCCCCAATTCGGTCGCGTGGTATGTGAATGGCCCCTTAACACCAGCACAGCTTTTCATTGACGCATATTTTCTCTAACTCACAGAAGATAACTTCTTCAATTTTAAAAATCAAATTTCTAGTCTCTGGCAAATATCTCAAGAAGCCAGTAAAAGTTCAATTGTTTTAATTTATCTACGATGATTCGCACTTGAACAATCCAAGTCACAACCAGACACAAGTATAGCTGTATTAGACGCGACCTTCTCATGATCACACAAACAAACAAACCACCATGACCAACTATGACCTACCACACAGTGTAGAGGAGAGGAAGAGCGAAGTGTGCTGTACCCCGCGCACCCCGCGCCGTGCCGCTGGGCCCGGGGGTAGTTCTGTGCCGCGACTTGGGGTAGCGACAACGTCGCCTGTTGTGTTTCGAGTGAGGCGTGCTGACGAGCCGCTAAGTACGCCTCATTTACCTCGTGCCAGCCGCGACGCCGAGCGCCTGCGAATGCCAGGGCAGGCCATCCCGCACGACACGGGTGCATACCGATGGTCGAGTTTGCCTACCCGTCAGGCGCCGTTTGTACCCAGCCTAGCCAACTCAGGTTTTCACTCGTGCTTTTAACAGCCTAGAAGTCGTAGCTGGGCAGGTGGCGGCAGATGCAGCACTCGACGAGCACGGCGGGCAGCACGGCGCGGATCTCGGCCAGCTGGTCGGCGCAGGTGAACCTGTCGTGCTGAAACAGCCAGCGGTACAGCACGAGCCGCTTGAGGCGGGGCCACGCGGCGCCGCCACCGCCCATGCTCAGGTGGCGCGGGAGGTCCAGGCAGGTGTTGGGCCACTCGTCGTCGGGCTCCGTCACCTTCATCACGCTGGCCTCCTCCTCCTCCTCCGCGGCCTTGGCCTCGGCCTTGGCCTCGGCCTTGGCCTTGGCCTTGTTCGTCTTCTCCCAGAGCAGCTTGACGGGGACGCGCCACGTGCCGGCGCTGACCCACAGCTCCTCCAGGGTATGGTGGTGCGCGCGTATCAAGCTCGCCGTCGTCCGCTCCGGCAGGAAGCCGACCTGCAACGAGGAGAACGAGACGGGACGTGCTCAGTGCGGTGAGGACTTTCCTTTTAAAATTATCGGTGTACAGTGGCAACAAAAAATAAATCGTGACTAGGACAAATGGAATGGTTCTAGTTCTCCTCTGCTACCTTGAGGTACCGCAGGCCGCGGTGCTTGGCGGGCGGCCGGCGGAAGGTGAGCTCGGACATGGGCCTGGGGTCGTTGGGGAGCTCCGTGAAGTAGTCGATGTCGAGGCGGGTGAGGTGCGGCATCCGCTCCAGCACCTCCAGGTGGCAGACGGCAGCCGAATTAAGCTGCAACTCCTCCAGATGGGGCGCCGCGTCCGACAGCACCTGGTGGATCCACACGGGGTCCGCCGAGCAGTTGATGTGGGTCAGCTTACGCACCTGGGAACAGGGCAGGGGTCATCGGAGGGCTCCAGCTCGGACTCCATGCCCTGCAGGCGCACTGGGGCGGGGCATCTTGCAGGCAGGTGGGGCGCTCCACTTACCGCGCGGAGGAGGTTCGGGGACAGCAAGCGGGTCTTGGCCGCCGTTAGTCTGCCCTCGTCGTAGGAGCTTAGGGAAAGCAAGGACAGCGTCACATGCGGAGGGTTCGCGTAGAAGTCGTCGTAGAACGGATCAGAGTCGTCAGAGTCCACGTCGTCGGTGCCGTCCGAGTCTTCGTCGGGGTCCCCGCGGTCCGCGTGGCTAGTGCCCCCGCCACATGCTCCGCCCGCTGCACCTGCCTGGGACCCCCACTCCGTCAGCTCCGCCAGCCCCGCCATGACCCGGGCGCCCTCCTCGCGGTCGGTGCGCTCCCGGACCATCGCGTCCAGCTGGTTCTCCAGCTCGCACTTCTGCACGGCCAGCTCCAGCATCTCGCGCCGGCTCTGGTCCAGCGTCCACATCTGGGCGGCCATGCGCTGCACGCTCTGCAGCATGGCGAAGGTAGTGGGGACGGCCAGGGCCGGCGCGGGGAACACGGCCCACCGCGGCACCTGGGCCTGCGCCTGATCAGACAGTCAATGAGCAACATCGTCGACACGGTCACCCTCACCAGGCCACCCTCGCGGCCTCGCCCCACTCACCTCCCCCTGACCGCTGCCACCAAGCTCAGGGCCCAGGCCGCCGTCGGGGCCCCGGCCCTCCCTGCGCTTCACCAGAACAATCATGGCGTATCTGGCCAGGAACTGGAGCTCGTCGAACAGCAGGTTGGGCTCGGGCGCCACCTCAAGCCGGATCTTGAACTGGCCGCCCGAGCCGCGGCCGCACACGTCACACCCCTGGGGAGCGCCGCCGCCGCCGCCGCCGGCCTTGGACTTGCTGCGGCACTTCTCGCAGTCCAGCGTGAGCAGGGCGCTGCCCACGGTGTCGGACACCACGTTCAGGTCGTCGATATTCTCCACGAATATGGGCATGCCGATCTGGCCGAGGCCCAGCTGCATGACCTGGCTGTGGACCAGACCGTGCGCCTGTTCAGGAACCTGTCCAGGAGACTGGGCATGGATTGAGCCTTGTTTGAAGTCCGGGTTGAGCACGGCGAGCAGCCCTTCCAGCTCCACCCTGTCGGGCGTCCAGCCGTAGCACGTCTCCCGCAGCAGGGCGGCCATGTTGGGAACGGTGATGGAGTTGACGTCGTCCGGTCGGTCCATCTGCAAAATTCAGCGATTCAGGCGGGTGTTTGAAACCGGGACCTAGAGTCGGACTAGATGCAGGTTCTTTCTGCTGAACACCGAAGGCAACTTACTCTGAGCAATGGTGTTTCTGGTACCCCTTGTACTTTGAGGGCACAGCTCCAAGTTTCTAAAACGGAACAAATACAAAACATAGTGGCTGAGATTTTTTTGAAGAGTTGTTGCTAGTGGCTGAGATTTTTTTGAAGAGTTGTTGCTTGCCTTAAGACCACAGTAATGTAAAGCAAAATGAAAACTACTGATTGAAATCAATTTCTAAACCATTCTATATGAGTGCAAGCAATTTTTTTCTTTTTTGAATAAAAAGGTGTTTATAAAAAATAAAAATGTCTCAAAACACACTGAGCAAAGACAAACTAAATTAACAACAACAAAAATTGGTACATCAGCTGATGACAAGAGATAAGAACTATCGCCACAAAGCCGCCCTTAGAGATACTCACCCCATGGCCCTCAGCACTATTTCCAACCCGTATCTGATCCAAGCCTTGCATAGTGTATGTCCACAGAGGAGAACCTTGGGCTGTAAGTTGCATTGCAAAACACGCACAGCAGAGAAAGCAATCCATCTGAGACAAAGCAAGTGTAATTCATGCATAATTATTTTCTAAAAGTATTTAAAAACTTCTGATGTTTTCTGCTGCTATTGCACACTGATCAAATCAGAGAAAAGAAACACAGTCTTAATTTCATGCCACATACATAGAGTACACAAAATGAGCTTGTCTAGGCGGATGGCTTACAGTTACAAAACTCGTCTTTTAACAACAGTGCTCTGTAGACTATGCTTGTATCTTACACAAAAGATTTTGTTTTTGAAACATGTATTGCTACATCCTAAACATGAAGCACAAAATATAAAACATGCAATTTACGGCTATGATACATCATTAAATAACTGAGCATGATTGCACAGAATAATTCAACTTATGTGAGACATCGATGGATCACAATTTATTTTCATGACTACCATTTCTATCCGAACACATCAACGACTAGTCGAGAGTTAATTATAAAAACATATTGAAATGTAAACATAAATGAAGATTGAAGAGAGAGCTTACGGTCGGTGGCTTTCCTGAGGATAAAACACACCTCATCAACGAGGCTGCTCCTACTGGTGATGAGACAATGAGAAGATGGAGTATTTCTGAAACATAGACATACAGCACGCTCAGGCATAAGCCTTGACAACGCCCCCAAGACGAAGCCGGGCAGACGACAAAGATTCATTCCAGCCTGTACCTCCGCTATTAACCTAGCCACTGTTTCAGAAGCGGCCGTTTCCATATTGAGACGACACGTACATTCAAACTCTCGAGACAAAGTAGTTGTTTCAACTGGACTGAACACCGAAAAAAGTGTCTGGCCTGAATGTAAATAAACTCCTAATAAACTTAAGACATAAGAAGATGGACAGCTTTTGACAAAAGCCTCCAGATGGCGCTCCCATTCATCCGTGCCAAAGAAGTTGCCTACCCCTCCGGCGTTCGGGTGCTTCCTCGGAGCTTGGTGAGGTGAAACCATCTCATGGCGAAACAAACCGCCCATCCGTCCACAAACGTTGTTTGTTTTGATATCGTGATTCTGTTAATCGGTATTCCCTTTGAATGTTCTCCTAACCAATACTAGGACTGGAGATGCCGAGATGCCATGAGTGAAAACATAGCCGGTGCATTGTAGAGGGGTTCTGGACTGGAGCCGGCCGGGGCCCCCGCCTCTGCCACCACAGCAACAGGCCGAAGCCTCCCCCCCC
This sequence comes from Odontothrips loti, assembly GCA_038380765.1. Lineage (NCBI taxonomy): Eukaryota > Metazoa > Arthropoda > Insecta > Thysanoptera > Thripidae > Odontothrips > Odontothrips loti. The sequence continues at coordinate 6,589,322 of CM076257.1, read as the reverse complement.
CCCCCCATGCTATGCTGCATGACAAGTGTGTGTGTGTGTGTGGGGGGGGGGGGCAGTAAAGGTTGGAGTAAGGAAACAGAAACCCAAATGTCTTTGGAAGTTGTTTAATAGTTAATGGCTCTCTATGCCACTTAACCGGAGACTATTCCTGGGAATTAGTGAAGGTGTTCCCTTCACAGGGTTTCAGTAGATCACCAACACGTAAAAAATGCTGCATATAATTTATAATGCTGTCGTTCAAATGATATCCAAGTTGAGTTTGGTCTGGATGAAGGTGACGAAGATTCAGTTCCGGACCTGAAAATTCGTTTAAAAAAACTAAACAATAATAGCATTCATACAGATTTACATAACAAGATCTAGATCTAAAACAAGATCTAAACAAAACCAAATAATCTTAAAATATTGCAAGATTTCTTACAACCTAACAAAAAAAGTCCTTCAAAATTAGTTATTTTTCGAGAAGAATCATTTATAGAATTGCAAAGTCTATGATTACATATAAAACGTGTCAGTGTACAAAAAAATAAAATACAGAGATTTCCGAAATGAACAAATGTTATGATAACACCTCAAATAGGATTTAAAACAACAGGAGAAAAAAATCTAGAACATGAATGTGTTATTTGCAGTCCTGCCTATGTAAATTAATCACTTGATCACACCCTAGGTATAATCCTACGATTCATAAATGAACAAAGTGAGGTGATTTAATTAACCCATATTTATATTTTTAATTACACTGAAACACATCAAGAATTGAGAGTTCATTCTACATTAGCTAGGGTATTTTAAATCACTTCAATATATGACCACAACAGCCTCCTCTCCTCCTCTTAGGATACAACTCAGAAGCCTTAACTAATGCATTAACAATAAATGTAGTGACAATTCTCTGTCTAAATGAAGGACAATACTGAGCTGTTTTGTTCGTCTAAAGTCCCTCCTCAGATCAACATACATTAAGTAGCAATCCAAGATTTTATGTCTAACCATGAAAGAATTTACTACCATATATCAAGAGGACAAAATGAAGAGTTTTACAACAAAGAGATCACATGACAAAGTAACAAAATAATACAAAAAATAACAAATCTGAGATTTTTTTTTTACTGATTTGTGGGTCTGCTAGTACTAAACTCGACTGTACACATTTGCTACCATATTTACATTCATTTGAGATAGATATGAAAATCACATCCTCACTACAAAAACAGACATAGCACATTGCTGGATGCTCCATCGGCCTTGATACTGAGTTCAAGCAAAAAACTAAGTGTTCTTCAGTTTTTGCCAGATATCCCAGAGTTCATGAGGCAGATAAGACAGACATTCACAGGACTTGACAGGCAAATAAATTTACAATACAAATCAAATTCCTCCAACCGGAAAATCTTATTATCCTGAAACAGATACTTAACACCCGATAGATTAAGGGGAAAGAAATTTCTAACATCATGGGTTATTAAAATTTTAAGCAGCTCACAAAATAATACAACTCCACTAGACCTACAAGGTAAAAAAAGAACTATCAAATCAGTTATGAATTATTCAAGATTCATACAAAATCTAGTCGGAATACTAACAATCACTAAAGTCACTAGAAAGGTTCACCTAATGATAATAGCAAATCAAAAAAGGTGGGTAAAGCTTCAATTGTACACTTTACTCTACATAAGTTAGCAGACCTAAGAGCATGATGATGATGGTGATGATATGGAGGACCCAAGGTTTTTAATATCGTAGTTGGTAAGCATGTAGAGCTAAAATATACAAAATGCTGAAAGGTATGGTGACATACAGGGATAAGATTGGACTAGTCAATTTAACATGTCATGGCACATTAAGCACAATAAGCAGCACTGCTACTGCTCCTTCAAGATAAACACAGGTTTATTGGGTGCTGAGAACTTGTTCATAAATACTTAAAAAGTCCATTGTGAACAAATATTGTCACCGTTTGCAAAACATAATACAATAAAATTACTATGGTAATATGTAAAGGGTTGTTTTAAAAAAAAATAAAAAAAACAATAAATAGTAGAAGAAAATTTGTACTCAGTCAAGGCTTTTAGGACCACTGGAGGAATATACCTCTTCATGCAATTGGAGACATTTCAGGAACACACACCAGGGGAATCAGCAAGACTTGCAACATGGTTGGCCAAGAGCTCAGGTTTACCAACAAAGTGAGAGCGCAAATGTAGAACAAGGTCCGGTTTACTAGGGAAATCTTGTCTGCAAATACCACATATCTGACGGTCAGGAATAGTGCCTGAAAACTGGTATGCAGATAAAGGTGTAAGGACAGACAAACTAGAGCTAACCGATGAAGTAGCAAAATTATTATCGCCGTCTAAATGAGAGCGAGCATGAACTGTCCATTCTTCCCTGCTCAAGCAAATTCTGCCACAGAGTTCACAGTTCCATGTCATTGTAGGCTGTTCATGAACTACTTGAACAAGGGCTGCTGGCTGAAGATCTACGGAAGATGATGGGGAACCCATTTCTTGAGACTGAGAAAAGAAACAAGAAAGCAAACATTTAATAAAATTGTCTGCAAGATGAGTCTACGCAAAAGTCCAACACATAGGAAGTGATAGCTCACCTCCAGTTTCAGATCATGCCGTTTTTCTGGAAGTAATGTCATCCCAGGGAGAGCATGTCTCTTACCAAGCGGTGCAAAATTTGATGGCGTCACATGCTTTAATTTATTCATATGCATCACCAACTTGTCTCGTCGTGCAAAGGCTCGCTCACAAACTTCACAAACATAAGGCTTCTCCCCTGAAAATGTAGGAAAACATGTGAAATGTATTCTCTATAAAAATGAAGTAAAATCCACATTATAGCTTACCTGTATGTATGCGCATGTGGATGACAAGCTTATCTTTTCGGGCTAGTTGTTTGTTGCAAACAGGACACACAAATGATGGCTGTTTGTCTCCCAGCAGCTGCTTGCTGCTACTGGACTGGTCTTGGGAAAGGTCTGACATGTCATCATTTGACTGGACTGCAGACATACAGGCAGGGCCATTTGGGGAATTACTAACAGACTGGCGAAGCATTGAATTCTCAGGACTTGATGCAGTTGTGGAGCCATTCATATAAACCGCAGAGTTCTGATTTACAAACTGTTCAGAGCCTTGATAATTGGGTGTCCTGAAATCATAAACACAACTTTGTGATACCAGTTTCTTTTTAATGAAATAGAAAAGAGAATCTCAATCATCCCCCTACCAAGTTCCAATTGCACGAAGTACACGCACTCCATCACTGTCATAGGATACACCACCTCCGTCTTCGGTGATGACACTGTAAGCCTGAGGTTCATAATCTGGATTAAAGTGTGTTTGAACAGCAACTGACTGGAAATTCTGGGGAAATACGTGCAAAATTAATAAATAATGGAGACAGCTTGTTTTATGCCCCTCATGTAAGTAAAATTTCTGCATAGAATTATATTATCTACCTTCTTTGTTTCATCTGGTAGTGAATGGGTCTGTGTGAATGTGGATTGCAGAACAACCATCTCTTCCACTTGAGATCGTAACCGGGTTCTCACTTCTGGAGCTGCAATATCGGCAACAGACACGTGCGAGTCCTGCAGGTTGTGAACCTCAGATATTTTTTGAGGAGGTACGTTGGTCATTGGATGCAATTGCTCATGCTGATGCACCTCTACCATATTTCTGTCACTGGCAGTATCATTCTGTGACATGTTTAGTGCAAAGTCCCTGCCCTCAGTTTCTGCCTGCATATTGCAAATGCAATATCAACAGCGACCTGTGGATGTCAGAGAAGTTGTGTTAAGCACTCAAAGAATTACAAGGAGTGAAGATAAATGTTTTATGGTAAATACAACAGTATGGCTTTACTGCAAGTTTCAAAATAAGCTGGCCACCAACATGAAAGTGGCAGAATGAACAGAGAGTAGTGAGTGTGAACCAGCTTTGTGTATGAGCCCACAGTACATTTTTGCAGGTTCCACATACCACTCTGGGTAAGTCAAAAAGTGTTTTTAAAATTAATCCACGGCTCCTGGCTTGGCACGGTAGGCCTAGGGCCTAGGGCCGCAGCCACAGGGTGGCTTCAGGTCCCCCCCTTGATCGATAATGCTTCGTCCAGCCAGAGACGAGTCGGACATTATCCCCATCCCCTCAGAGCCCAGCCGAACCAAACAAGACAGCGGCGGAAAACCCGAGCCGAGCCGAGCCCACCCGAAACAGCCAAAGCAATGCAAGATATTGAATGGCATGAATGAAACGTTTGCTTACGCGAAATCATAGTACAAGCACGGGAAAACAGTAGCGCATTTACGTAACTTACCTTCAAGGTGAGAAATCTAGGTGGGAACGCTTCAATTGCTACCAAAATTCCTTGAGAAGACGGCTTCGGCGTCTTTTCTTTCTCCTCTCCCACCTCACCCCTTCCTCTCCTCCCACTTCTTCACAGGATGTCCGTTCCGTTCGCGCGGGGCGCCCGAAAGCTCCCAAAGCCGCACATCCCGAGCCGAGCCGAACCGGCCGAACCACTTCGGGTGCTTTCGTATCGAACGTTATTTTCAGCCGCCGGGCGTGATTATTTACAGTGTAGTTTCGTGTGTTGTGCTGCTGTTATTAAATTCACTTTGAAAAGGGTGAGAGCGGCACATTTACCAGTGAGTTTTGAGTGTTAGGCAGATTAATGAGATCGCAATTATTTTTAGAGCCACTGACACCTTTTTTCTTTACGGAAAATCGGTATTCCTGCGATGGCAGAAAAACGCGCACAAAACCGGCTCCGCCGGTGATCCTAACCCCACAGGATAGCCCTATCTTTGGCAAAGGCTCGCGCTCGTTTTTGACAGAACTGCGTAGCATTCAGACTGTCAACAGTTAAAACACTGGCAGCCTGCTTCACCACCACTGCAGTACATTTGTGACAATGCAATGCATTTGAAAATAATGTGTTAACCATGGGGGAAATTTATTATTTTGATTCATATGTCTGTGTTTATAACCACCTCATCTGATCTGAAGGATATGTGATCGATTTTGTTTATCCCCATTCTCTCATGTTGCAGGCTAAGATGTCTTCCGCTCCTCCGAGCCGTAAGGAGGCTCTCACATCTTTCATCCAACAAATTCATGGACGTCCTGTCGTGGTGAAACTGAACAGTGGTGTGGATTATCGAGGTATGAAAATTCATTAAATTGGTGGTATTGTAGGTCGGCCGCTATGTGCTACTTTACCAATGAAATGACAAGCAATACTGTTTTAAATTGCAGGTGTATTGGCTTGCTTGGATGGTTACATGAACATTGCTCTTGAACAAACTGAAGAATATGTCAATGGGCAGCTAAAAAATAAATATGGAGATGCCTTTATTCGTGGAAATAATGTATTATACATAAGCACTCAAAAGCGCAAGATGTAACAATGTTAAAGTATCTTCTTTCTTTTATTTAAAAATGCTGTATCTTATTATTTGATCTCTGTATGTGTATATGATTTAAGGGGCATCCTTTGCAAGGTTATTCAAAGGAATAAATTTTGATTTAATTTTTTTGGTAATATGCTGTTTAGTTAAAAACCATACCACCCTGCCATCACTCAAATCAGAGCTGTAGTGAAATATTTTCTTTAAATTTCACACCCATGTCGCCTTGCACTGAATAACTGAGAGAGAAAGAGAGGACTCCGCGTTTTTGGCCGGCGGACTGGAAAACAGAGTGACTAAACAGACAGAACAGTGCGAGCCCCTGCGCGTAAGGCAATCCCAACGCTGTCGCTGTCGAATGGGTTGCCTACCTCACGGCTAGACCACCTATCTCCCTCCCCACATAGCCCACATGATGTGGACGGCAGTAAGTCAAACACAAGTATGCTATAGGCAGGCGGTGTATTGTTCCTGCCTGCTGCCGCTATCTTGTTTGATTTGACTCCGTCTACGGGGATAGAAAACAACACACCTGGCGAGAAGGCGAACAAATTTCCAAAAGTGAATTCTACAATTTAGGGCGCCAGTTTTCCAAACCAGAGTGTACCTTTACAACAGATTTCAAAGTTTCGCAATACGTTTGTCACGTCTCCCCGAGTAAGATCATCTCGTGCCAAGATTGGCGACCTCCTCTTATCTGGTCTACAAGTTTTGTTCTTTGACGCACAGACCCTCCCACACCGGCACCCGGCCGAAGCGGCGGCCTCCTTGTAGACTATCTTTCAACATTTCTCCCGTCCATCATATTCTCCCCTCTCGAAAGCAGGCGCGTACTTGGGTCCCTTTTTGGTCCCCGAAGGAGGCCTTTGCCCCTGAATGTAGGCAACACGTAAAGCACCCCCCTGCCCCTTTTCATTACGCCACTGTTCGAAAGCTGGCCGAAATCGCGATATTGTACTGAACATCACGACTTCGGAGGACTTGCCTTCCCTCCTGGGGCACTCCACTCCACCCGTCTCGACACAAGCGCGGATCCAGGGGAAGGGGGGCAGAGGGTCAATTCCCCCCCCCCCCCCGATTCCCCCCAAGGCACCCGAAGGGCTCCGGAAATGTGGGCAACCGGCATCACTTTTCCGCCTGTAAGTTAGGCAAAAAGCGTGACTTTCCCCCCTCCCCCTAAAGCCGCCCCTGGATCCGCCACTGTCTCGACAGAGACAGTGTAGCAGGCGAGCAGGCGTATCTAATCATCTAATACGTGCCGGCATAACCAACCCCGACGTCCCTATCCGCCAGAGAACATTGTCAATTTTATTTGGACGCTGCCGTGCGCCACTCATGTCCCATGTTTCGCCACCAATGTAGTCATCACGTGACGCCTGTTGCCTGTTTGCGCGGGCGTCGGTGATCCCCGACCGCCAACGGGTCGCGCTTTCATCTTATCGAGAAAGTTGGCGGGGGCGGGGAGAGGGCGCAGGCCAAGGCCGAGCGCCGCTCTGCTTTCCCCGGCCAATTCCGCTGTGCTGCATCGACTGAACAGATTGAAATAGGAAAAATAAAAAGGATGTATTTGTTTGTGTTCCCTATCGATGTGTGGGGAGGGAGGAAGAGGCCCTTCGGGTGACAGCCAATCAGCGGCGCGGTCCTGCAAGGCAGCAGCCAATAAGAGGAGCGCGCGCTTCCGACCAAAACGGCGCCGCCGCATATTAATCCCGAGGGACGCGTTGCTAGACTCGACTCGACTCGACTCAGTCGCGTGTGACCTTCACTTCGCTTCGCTTCTCGTCCTACGCCCCGCAGCCGCAGCGCAGCGTTCAGCATGGGCAAGCCCTGTCCCTCCATCAAGCTCAACAACGGCAAGGACTTCCCCGTCCTGGGCCTGGGCACCTGGAAGGTAAGCTGACATGCAGCGGCACCGCCACATCTCACAAAGATCCTGGCATTTCGGAGTAGAATAGCTCAGGTTTGAGGGCCGAGCGGAATGGGGGAGCTGCTGGCGCAGCTGGCCCGTGGCCAAGGCCAAGCGTTAACACTCATCTGGGTTGCCCGTGTTGCAGTCAAAGCCCGGTGAAGTCGAACAGGCTGTGAAGGATGCCATCGATGTAGGCTACCGGCACATCGACGGGGCCTTCTTCTACGAAAATGAGCCCGAGGTTGGCAAGGGAATCAAGGCCAAGATTGCTGAGGGAGTGATCAAGAGGGAAGATATTTTCATCACCAGTAAGGTTTGTACGACTTTCAACACATTCCATGTAACGTATGGGAATAAAAGAGCAATTCATTAATCATCATTAACGGTACATTACTTCCACAGTTATGGAACACATTTCACCGGCCAGATCTTGTTGTTGATGCTTGCAAAAAGTCACTCAAAAACTTTGGTGTGGACTACCTTGACTTGTACCTCATCCACTGGCCCATGGGATACGAGGTTAGTAACATTTTCAAGGAACTCAAATGTTTGAAGCTGAAATGCAATCAATTTATGTTTATCTAATATTACATTAAAGTACATTAAACTATTTTTATTTTCCAGGAAGAGGGAGAATTGTTCCCCCTCAACCCTGATGGGTCAGTCCGATACAGTGAGGTAGATTATGTCGAAACATGGAAAGAAATGGAAAAGTGTGTACAGCTAGGTTTGGTTAAAAGTATTGGAGTCTCAAATTTCAATTCAGAACAGATTGAACGAATTTTAAAGATTAGTACAATCACGCCTGTAGTAAACCAGGTAATATTTAATGATGAAAGCTGTTAAAATTTAAGTTTTAAAATATCTCAAGAGAAAGTCTCATTATTCTTTCTTTTTACCTATCTTTTTAACTATCTTTCACAGGTTGAGTGTCACCCATACTTGAATCAGAAAAAATTGCTTGACTTCTGTAAAGCTCGCAACATCATTATAACAGCTTACAGCCCATTGGGCTCTCCAGACAGACCTTGGGCTAAGCCTGGGGACCCAAACCTGCTTGAGGATCCAAAAGTTAAGGCCATTGCTCAAAAATACAAAAAGAGTCCAGCCCAAATTATTCTGCGGTATTTGGTAAGTACCAAGGGAGTACAAGCATTGAGGAAGTTGAATCTCTGTACTACATTGTATCTGTAATGCTGTAATTTTTTCCTCATTGCAGATTCAACATGGCACTGTACCTATTCCCAAATCTGTGAACAAGAAGCGTCTCGCTGAAAATATTGAAATCTTCGACTTTGAATTATCCCCAGCTGATATGGCAGTCATTGATACTTTTGACTGCAATGGAAGGCTTATTCCTCAGCTTGAGTAAGTTACTGTCAAAATGAAGTCACATAGTCATTGTCATAATTAAGGTACAGTATGATAATTTAATTTCTTTTTTCTTCTTCAGTGGAAAGCAACACAAATACTATCCGTTCAACATTGCATTCTAAGAAAAGATAAACAAAAAGGAAAACTGTCATCTTTACTCATTTGGAAGTGTGAAAATAGCAGGACAAATTCTCCATGTCTGGAGCACCAACACATTTTATCATAGAAAGAGTATTTCAACCCCATGTAACACATCATTGTCATACCAGGAATAAATTAAGAATAAAGAGTGAAAAAATCTTCAATTGACAATTTATTCACGTGGAGCACAGTGTGCTAATTCCACACTTTCCTAATTTTACAACTCAGTCATGGCAAGAGACAAAACAGAATTTCTAGCAATTTCAGTACAACTTTTAAAAATATTGTCAAAAATTCCACATAGATGTTAACATTAAAATCTCTTTACTGAAAGTCAGACTTTGGGGGTTTCAAACATGTTCACACAAAACAATATTAATGAAAATACTAAGCGAACAAAACTGTGAAAGACAACTTTTTAAACATCCAAAGTGATATTAGAATTTTTTTAAAATAACAATATACATAGATATATAAATTCAACAATACCTTGAAACATGAACTTCTTGGCATTATTGATATCACCATAAATATGATATCACCATAAATAATCTGTGGTTTGAAAAAGACAACAAACTAGCTTACAAAACTCAAGTGAACCATATTAGCTTGTGATATATTCTGACTAGCAAGAAAATAAGACCAGAAGGTACAGAACACAGCCGGAACTAAAGCACAGGTCTATCCCACAAGCTACAGTTCAATTAAATAGGCACAGGGCACAGGATTCTTTGTAACTTGTCGTAAAGATTGTGCTCATAGTTCTTGAGAGATATCAATATTACACGGGTCAGCATTTCACAGCTTCTCTACACTATAGATACTACAATCAGTACATTCTGCAAAACCAAATGTGGTCCAAGACTACATTACTTTCACATATCCTAAGAAATAACTTCACTCCACTAAAGAAATATATTTCAATGAAAGACGAAAGTCACCTGAAGCAATATTTTGCTGTCGCATTAATCAATGCCAAGTTCATAAAAAATCAATCTTTCCTTGCCAGTGCTCTTAAAAAGGTTTATGCCCTAAGTGAAACATTTACAAGTGTCAACTTTATAAGCAAGAGAACAATATTGCTCAATGAATACTGATTTAATGTCTTCAGTCTTGAGTTGACTTTTTCTTTTTATAATGGCTGAGGAAAGTTTAGCTCCAAAACAATCCATTGCAGAATTGCACCTCTAGTTGAAATAACAGCGATGACATTGACCATTATCACATTCAGTAAATTATTCATTAGTATCAAGAACATTTTCACAAATCAAATTAATTTACGGCTAGACATAAGCAAAACTGTACACACAACCTCACACAAACATCGACATGTGATGGCCAGTAATAAGGGCCCAAGTGATCTCGAGATTGACCCTCTTATATCAAAGTTTAAGACTTAATTTCATCAGGACCAGAACACAAACCAGAACCTCTTTGATTTTTTTTTTTTTTTTTTTGACTGGCTGGTCTTGCTTAGGTCGCTCCAATCAATGGCTATTACACACACACACACACACACACAAACACACACACACACACACACACACACACACACACACACTCACACACACCTTCATTTTTATCTGAATTTTGTTACACTTAAACTATACGTTAAACACAAATGAACAACAAAAAACAAGATTAACACATCTTATTTACAAAATTTTAACTATTATACATCGTGAGTATTTACAGTGATTTCTTTTTCACATTAAGCTCAAGTTCACAGGTATCTTTATGAAGTCCTTATCATACAAAATTATCTACTTCAGTTACATAAAACTAGAAGCAAACTGTCATGCATACCAGGGTCTGCACAGAAATTATAAAAATTACAAATAAAAGTGTGTTAGATCACATAGGAAGTGAAGTAGAATACTCCCATTCCTAATCAAAACCCTGCCAGTCAGAAGTCTCACCCTCATCTTCCAGCTCAACTCCAACGCTATGGATACCATTGCGCAAAAGTGGTGTTCCTTTACCTCGTCCTGAGAGAGAACAGAAATTGCATTAGAGAATAGTTGCTACAGAACTATAAACATTTTAAATCTTCACAAATGTTTATTTTTCAAGACAACATACCCAGTACTCTAGCATGGAATGTTAGTTTGAGATTTATATTATGATTCTCATCAGATGCAAGAAGAATCAGATCTTCTTTCATGAGTTTCTCTTTGTGAGCAAAATACTCAACATTTAAATGCCAACCGCCATCTTCACACTGACTCATTGAGAGAAGGCGGCAGTTTGGATTGAAGAACCGACTGTTGCATTCATCCTCGGGTGGAAGTCCCTTGAGCTGCCCTCCGGGGCACATGTCAAGAGAAAGCTGGACCCTAATGTGATAACGGTGCCCCACTTGTAAGAATCCCAGGTGAACAGCGAGGCAGTCGTTGCTAATTTTCTGCACAATCACATTATTGTCTTTGGGAGCAACCAGAGCTTCATCCCCAAAGCGAACATGATGATCTGAAAATAAAGAAGAAGCTTTGGTAATTATAGCAAGTAAGGAATCATTTTCTGACAGTTGATTGTGCAAAAAAGGTACTGCTTGATAAAGACAAGACATAAGACACTTTCCACATAACGAAGGGAGACGGGAAATGGGATGACACTATGCCCAGTATCAAAATCAAAATGATAATTTTGGACCAAATACAAAAACAAACAGGGTTCTTTCAACAATCTCTTCATTTAATTATATTTACAGGTCCGGTTAGAAATTCACAGCTATTGGATGCGAACGGAATTTAATTCAATGAAAAATCATAGCTGCGAGGGGGCGGAAGAAGTGTCAGTTCCTGACAGTGCACTGCGTGACTACACTAAAGTGACAGTTAAATCATTCCTAAGGTTATGGAAACCGACCTGGCTTCACTCCCATTTGCTGGAACACTGCACTGAGCTCGGCCTCCGCCGCATTACTGCTACTTCTTACGGACCACATAAAAGTAACTGACAGCAACACCCAAATTGAAATAAAAACAAAGCAAGCAAACTTGCAAAAATAATCAAAAACTTCGGGCAGGAGGTGCGCTTACTTTCCCCTTCTCTTCCATCCCCTACTCCTGTACTCCTGTCCTCCCCCTCCTCATCTTGATGACGTCACAGCGACAAAAACAGTATTCGCACGGACGGCGACTGGTGCAAATAATCACTTTGTTCCGTCTTGTCTGCTTCTGCTCTGCTCTTCTGCTCATTCAATTTGGAACTTGTAATTTAAAATTAAAAAAAAAAACAGTGTGTTTGTACACTCTATAAATGAATAGAGAAGTGTTAATTTTAAATGAAACTGTCCACACATTACAAATTTTAAGCCACCACCTGGAGGAAAAGAAAGATGGCCAAATTTGCTGGTATGTTGACAATGGATACATTTGTTTACTACAGCCGATCATGTAAAAAAAAACACCTGTTTATTGGGTATCATTACTCTCCTTATTTAAGATTTCTTCTCAATTGATATTATTTATTAAAGGAAAGCAAATACTTAGCCTGTGCAATCTTAACCCTATTTTAGTTGGTCCACGAAGATTTAGGTACAACATCAATTTTAACACCGTAAGAGGAACCATGTAGACACGTAGTGATAGTTATCTCTAGAAACAAGTTGTGATTTCCCCTGTAATGTGTTGGGAACATGTACTGGAATATATCATCATATTGTCAAGACCTAAATACTGCTTTCTTAGTTTTGATCTCCCTTCCACCTTTTATGAGGTGCACAGGGCAATTTGTAGAATTAAAATTTGGTCACATTGGAACAGATTGTATGGGTAACTCAATGATACTGATCATCAAGGCCACCTACCTGAAGCTTAAATTCATTATAGGACAGAGACTCAATACATTTTCAATCATTTTAACACTTTTTACTTTCTCTACTTCTATTATAGAGAAGGAATGGACAAGAAAGGTAGCTTTCTTTGGAACTTAGTTAATGTTACCATGATGTTTTTGAAGTATAAAAGTCCATCTGAGGATGCTCACGCTGGGGCATCAGGTGGACATCCAAACATTCATAGGAATGGCCAAGGCTCACTGCAGGCCATCCAACCAGAGGCTCCTATGGGGGTAAGTAGTAACAGTTAAGTTTGTTTTTGTTTTTGTTTTTTAAAATCTCTCTTCATCTTCATGGTCCTTTTAAAAATTGCAAATGTGGCCAGTATAGAGAGAGCATTCAACCATTCAAAATTCAAGTCCTGTGTCCACCAGGGTCTAGAAATGAAGGCGGATTTTTCGGCGGCTGAAGCGGCCGTGGGGAAGGCCTTCGTCGCGTCGCCCGCGCCAGGCAAACGGTGCAAGGCGGCGGCGACGGCAGCGGTCGCCGCCGTAGACGCGGTGGGGGAGGCGGAGGCGGAGGCGGACGTGACGCTGCGGTTGCCTGACGACCTGCTGGTGCTGGTGCTGGGCCTGCTGGACACGGGCTCGCTGCTGGTGGCGCGCGGCGTCTGTCTGCGCTGGCGGGGGCTGTGCCGGCGGGACGAGCTGTGGCGCGGCCGGGACCTGGACGAGAAGGACGGCAGTCGGCGTGCGGCGCGGCTGACGCAGGCGGCGCTTCAGCAGGCGCCCCGACTGCGCAGCCTCTGCGTGCACGTGTACATGTGGGACTACATCAAGCCCGAGGACGTGCACTGCCCCGTGTCACGGCTCGTGCTGCGGCTCGGCTCCTGCCACGTAGAGAAGGCCGTGTACCTGATGCGCATGCAGACCTGGCTGCTGGACGTGTCCGAGATGGACCTGACCTTCGACCCCGGCGCCGCCACGCCGTCCGACTTCACGGAGCTGCTGGAGGCCGTCAACGAGGAGAAGCTGCGGTCGCTCACGTTCCGCGCGGGGGACTACTTCACGGGGCACCTGCAGCGGCCGTCGACGCCGACGCCGGCGCCGGCGCGGGTGCTGCTACCGCCGAGGCCGCCGGTGCCGGCCGCCTCGCTGCGCCGGCTGTCGTACGGCGACCGCAAAGACGGCGCCGACGGGGTGTGCCCCTGCACCGACGCCGTCCTGGACTTTCTGCTGGCCTCGCACAGCTTCACCCTGGAGGAGGTCCACATCGGCGCACTGCTGCACGACGTGCCGCTGGACGCGCTCACGAGCTGCGGCAGCCTGCGGGGGCTGACGTGCCCCCGGCTGTGCGCCATGACGCACCTCCTCAAGTGCCCGCTGCTAGAGACGCTGGACCTGGACCCGCTGCCGGCCGGCGGTAGCCCCCGCCTCGCCGTCGCCTTCTTCAGGGAGGCGGTGCGGCTGCGGCGGCTCACGCTGCGCCACGACATGACCAGCGACACGGTGGAGATGCTGTCGGCGCTGGCCTCGGCGGCACGCCGCTCACAGCTGTCCTGGCTGCGGCTGCACGCCCTGTACCAGCCGCGGCAGCCCGAGGAGGTGCTGGCGTGCTGGGGTCGTCTGGGCGCCGCCGTGGCCGCGCTCGCCAGGGACGGTCGGCTCCGGGACGTGGAGGTCGGCTTCCACCCGGACCAGGCGGGCGCGGACGAGATGCTGCCGGCGGCCAGCTTCCTGGAGGCCGTGGCGCCCTGGCTGCGCTCGCTGCGGCTGTCCGCAACGCTGCGCTGCCCGGGGGACCGCGAGGACGCCGACGACCACACCTCTACGTCGTTCTGGTTCCTGGAGGAGCTGAGCCGGTGCCTGGACAAGAACCGGCGCATGCACGTGCTGGGCTTAACAGTGGTGTGCACCTGCCCGTGCGAGGACACCGACGACGCCAGTATGACGAGGTGCTTGTGGTGGTGCCGGCACGCGCCCCTCGGCCTGCAGAGCTCCGGGGTGCGCAGCGGCGAGCTCATCAACGTGTTCGCGCACCCGGAGGCCCCGGAGGCCCCGGAGGCCCCGGAGGCGCCGGAGGCCGGGACGTCCGGGGCCCTAATACCGTGTCGGAAACGGCCTAGCCCCAGCCCCAGCTGCCACCACACCGCGCCCGGCCGGTGGTTACGGCTGTGCCAGTGAACCCACGAGTCACATGATTAGGATTTTAAAAGACATATTTCGATACACTTCGCATGATCCACCAGCGATCTGGTTCTGGTTTATTTTGATAGACTTGTGAGTCCCCCCCCCCCCCCAAATTCAGTATTACCTAGTCAAGTGTTGTGCCAAGAGCTATGTGATGAACCTCCATTAGATTTCCACAATTGTGAGAAAAAAGACATAGAAATCAGGAATGAGTCAGTATCAACTGAACTTTAATCTGGCAGCATCTGATATGTTGTGCACACAGGCGCCTATCTGGAATCATTCAAAGTAAGCCTAGTTTCAGGCTAAAATTAGGTCAAAAAGGGAAGGCGGGGGAGGGGGGGGTTCACATGCGCTTGTGTGCATAACATACATACGTAATTTGGGCTGCAAGAATAGATAATATAATTTTATACCTTTACAGATGTGTGAAATATGTAGTCTTACTTTTCAGTATACAGCCCTTGAATAAATGTATGAAATGTATCATTCAGCAGTGTCAGTCCCTGTTTCCTTCTGATCTGCAGAACAGGATTTTTGTTTGTTTTCATTAATTCGGTGACCGTTTCTGTATTAAGTGTTTAATGATTCTGTACGACGAATGGTTCCAACATGTTACTAACTATTTCTAGTCATGAGTTCCTGGTCACATATTGTCCAAAAAAATGCGACTGGACTGTGTACATACATAGTGTGCAATCATGTGAACAATGTTTTTATGTGAACAGTATGCCATGTTTAGTAATGCTCGCCATGTTTATTGCAAGTTGTAAAATATGTGCAATGTATACGAAGAATTAGGTACCGTTCAAGGTGCACCATTTTCTCCGTGAGGTCCGAGCTCGGCAGGCGAAGCCCGGCCTACAGGCACAGCTGGGGAAGGCAAATTGGTTCTTGTAAGTACCGAATAGTAAGGATACCAGATATAAAGTCAGCTATGGATTTAATATTAAATAAATCAATTTAAAATTGCTGTTGTGTTGTTTTTATTTTCTTTCTGCGATGTGCTTTTCTCCTTTTCAAAACTGTTTGAGTTGCTGCCGGAGCTTTGATTTGAACTACCGACCGGTCCGCGAACCCATGCGCGCTCCCGGTACTATGCCCGCTCTGTCCCGCTGTCCCAGAGCAGAACATCGGGAGAAAAAATTTGCATGCGGGGGCAAGAGTAGAACCTAGCACAGCTCTCCGCAAGAGAACAGCGCCTCAACCAGTTCGGCTAATGACACTGCCTTCTTTGTGCTGTAGAATCTGCCCCCAAAGCAAGAAAATGAAGAAAAATGTTCAGTCTTACTCAGTAAATCCCTCCAACCTTTCTCCAATCTTCATCCAGTCACATTCAGTCGTTTGGGAGCACAGTCAGGACTGCTGTGCCCTTCCCTTCCCTCGGTGCCGCCCTGCCCTGCCGCTCCGCCGGACCGGCACTCGACAGGAGCAGCGCCTCGCCTCGGCGGCCGGTGAGATACAGCGAAAGAGCCTCACGCGCCGTTCGCACCGCCCCGTCTTATCATTGCGAAAATAGTATTTAACGAAGGTACGGCCGCGCCGGGTGCATACCCTGCCCTATCCCACCCCGCCGCCATGCCGTCGGCGTCCTCTCCCCGACTGCTGCTGGCAGCGTGCTGCGCCCTGGCGGCCCTGGCGGCCCCCGCCCACGGTGAGTCTGCGAGGCGAGTCCGGGTCGTGACGCGGGGACGCGGGTTCGAGCACTCTGTCCGGAAAAACCATCCCGTTCTAAACCGGCAAAGGCGTCGTCCGTGCAATGCACGGCCGAATATCCTCTCGTCCCTTGAAGGGGGCGACGCCGAGGGTAGGCCAGCCCGCACGACACCCGTGTTTGTACGAAGTCGTTGGCTGCCTACCCCTCAGAGGGTCATTAGAGAGCTCTTGCGGGAGCTCCCTCCCCGGGGAGAAACTCCCGGGGAGCTCCCGAACACTCCCGAAACACCGTAGAGAAGCGGATACGGAAGTCTACGGTATGAAAAATTACGCAGCACGTGCCGCGCGGTCAGCCACGAGCCGACTCAAAGATTTGGGAGGCTTAGCTCTCGTTGACGATTTGTCACGACCATTCGGTAGGGTCAGACAGCGCCGGAACCACCCCGCGCGGCCTGAAGATGCACGTCCCCGGGCCGCGCGGGTTGGTTCCGGCGCTGTCTGACCCTACCAAATGGTCGTGACATATCGTCAACGAGAGCTAAGCCTCCCAAATCTTTGAGTCGGCTCGTGGCTGACCGCGCGGCACGTGCTGCGTAATTTTTCATACCGTAATCCACCCGAATCTACCCCGTTCGTCCGCAGGTTCGCCCGCAGGGTTTGCGGCCCACGGCTCGTCCAACATCGACCTCCAGATCGTGGGCGGCCACGAAGCCTTGCCCAAACAGTTCCCCCACCAGGTGTCCATGCAGGTAACAGTTGGTAACAGTGCGACGGTCGTTGGGAATCCGAAGGCCAAGGGGCTGTTTCATGAAAACTTTGCCTTTGACGTGCGAGATCAGGCACGTAGCCGGGGGGGAGGGAGGTCAGCGGGGTCATGACCCCCCCCCCCCCCCCGAAACGCCCGAAGGACACCGCCTGGCGGGTAGGCAACCAACGTGACATCCCGCCTGTAAGTAGGCGAAAAGCGCGGCCTGACCCCCTCCGAAAACTCCGGCCAGCTACGTGCCTTTGCGAGATGCGAGACCGGACTCGGCGCCGGGCGGGATCTTCAGAGATGGGTCCACGTGAAAATTTGGGGAAAGGACATGGGGAAGTCTGTGTCCACGGTGTGCTCCAGGTGGTGATGGCCGGGTTCCTGTGGTACGACGCGGACCCGCTGCACATCTGCGGCGGCTCCCTCATCGCGCCCGGATGGGTGCTGACGGCAGCGCACTGCGTGTACGGCGTGCCTGCCACCGCGCGCCGCACGGAGGCCGTGCTGGGCATCACCGACCTCTACGACGAGGGCGCCGGCGCGCAGCGGATCGTCGTCACCCGCCAGATCCCCCACGAGAAGTACAGCACGACACTGAACAGCGGCGTAGGCCCGTACGACATCGCCCTGCTCAAGCTGCAGAGCGAGGCCAAGCTCAACGAGTGGGTGAAGCTGGTGCCGCTGCCCGCCGCGGGTAGCGTCCCGGCCTCGGGCAGCACCGCCACCCTGTCCGGCTGGGGCAGCACCAGTCAGAACAGCGACTTCCCGCTCATGCCGGAGCGCCTGCAGACGGCCGACTTCCCCGTCGTCTCCTACAGCGAGTGCCACGCGTACGTCTCCAACGTCAGCCCCAACCAGCCCAACCCGGTGGTCGACACCAACCTGTGCGTCGGGCCCCTGGACAAGACGGGGCTGTCCTCCTGCAGTGTGAGTCACACTGCGTTTTTCGAAATCATTTTTTTGTTCCGTGACTTGAGAGAAAAAACATTTTTTTTTTTTTGGCAGATGATATCTCAAAACACTAACTCTAAAGCTCAAAATTAGAAACACTGACATTAAAGCTAAATTAAAGCTTGAGGTGTCAGCTAGCTTTTTGTCTTAGAAATGAAAAATTTCGCGACGTTTCATGAACTTAAAATTTTCCGTTAAAAAAATCTTCACTATATTTGTTTTTAGTTAGTTTTTGTATTCTTTACAGAAAAACAGATTCAGCTCAAAAATTGTGGAATTCATTCGTTCTCATAACAGCAATGTGGAATCCCAAAGTATGGACCCACATAGCTAATTTTCACTCGTAGGCACTCCCTTGTCAGAGGACCGCCGTTTGACCGGTGAGCCTGTTGCAGGGAGACAGCGGCGGCCCCCTCATCCAGAGGCAGGCCGACGGCTCCAACGCCCAGGTCGGCGTCGTGTCGTGGGGACTCAAGGACTGCGCCAGCTTCCCCTTCCCGTCCGTCTTCACCCGCGTCTCGGCCTACATCGACTGGATCGAGCTCCAGCAGAAGAAGAACTGATGTCCCGGCCTGCATGACTCCAGAAGCTCCACCGACGTGAATTTATTTGGAATTAAAATACGAGGATGAACGCAAGTGAAACCTGCTGGCGTTTGTGTTTGTTTCTGTTATCGCACGCTTACGGACCGCGGGGGCAGGGGCAGACGCGATAGCGAAACCGATTCGACGCCTATGCGTTATGGGAATCATGATTTGTGTTTAAGCGTCAACCATACTAGCACGTGAGATAGCGAAGTGATTCCCGGCCTTGCCCCGCCCTCGACACGCCTGGCGCACGCCACGTCACACTGTCATGACACGCCATAAACTTCCCAAGGGGTCGTTCATAAACTACGTGACCGATTTGAGGCCACCTTTTGACCCCCCCCCCCCCTCTCTCGTGACCTGGCTAACCTAACCCGACCATGCATTAACGATTGGAGCGTGACCATAGGTTGACCCCCCCCCCCCAAGTTGGTCACGTAGTTTATGAATGTCCCCCAACTTCCCATCCCCGTGCGTAATACCAGGTGTCCTATTTGCCCCGTGACAAGGAAATTTTGCAAGCACGCATCCAATCTCTTGACGCATCGCACTAGCTCCGTCACTTTCTGTCTCGGCCGGACGCGTGAGAGAGAAAGAGACGGAGCTAATGCGTTGCGGGCTTGCCTACATTTTCCCTGTCACGGGGCAAATGGGACACCTGGTATAAACGAGAGTAATTACACGTAGTGCCTGATCGGGCCAATAGCCATCGGCCACCAGGCCTTGATAAGCGCTATCTGACACTTCGGGCTGCATTACAGCCCGGTGCAGCCAGGAAAAATCGCACCCTCAAGAAACGGTACACAGTACACCCTCCTACAACGCCTGGGGTCTGTAAAGTTGGCGACGCGCGTATCTGCGAGCGAGTGAGCTGGCCACGGAGCTGGCTATTTTCAAAACGCCATTATTTATAGTTTCAAAAATGGGGCTGATGGTCTGTTAACCGTTAACCGGAACAAAACCTATATCGTCCCGGCTTCCGCCAGGACCCCTGCCCCCTGCCTTCAACTTCGGTGATCTTACGGAAACCGGTGCTTTACGGCTGCTGGTTGGCCCCGGGACACAGCACTAGAACCCGCCACCCGGCTTGCGGAGTTAGGGACGCACCGCCCGAATAATACACCGTTTTTGGCATAATTTTTTTTTGTGTTCCGGGTAATGATTAAATTAATATGGCCGATAGGGGAGGCTCAAAAACGCACAGGAGCACCCTCAGTCGCTCAGAATCGACCGCAGTTTTGTCGTGTGAAGCGCTCGACATGAGGTGTAGTTTGGGCTGCCTACCTTCTGGGTGTGGACATGTTTCTCGGCTTTTCCGGGGTCATGAGTGTCATGAGACACCAACTAAAGACCAGTCCAAACACACTCCACCCGAAAAAAAAAATCGTCAAAATTGTGAGCCCAAAATATTTTTGTGTTCCCGATTTTGATTAAATTTACATAGGTCGATAGTGGAGGTCCAAAAAAGTACAGGAGCTCCCTCATCTGCCCTTGTATTTGGTGTTCTGCCCTGTAAGACGACAGTGGCTAGAGTACTGCTCTCAGCACCGTCTGGATTTGAACATAAAAATACGTCCGGAAAATGTCACGTGGTTTGAACCCCGTGCCAACAGTGCGGTGGTGGGTCACGTGACCAGGTGGGAGCTTATTCACAGCCCGCTGTCGATGCTGTGAATAAGCTGAGTGTTGTTGTTCTCTCTCCTTGTTGTTGTTGATTGTTTACAGTTGCCGCAGTTGCTATGAAGACATGTGAATTGCAGGTTGTTTAGGAATCAATTCAGTAAAAGTCTGAACTCCGGACAGAAATGATAACCGTCGGAGGACAGTCTACATCCTTTGCCGTCGGCGATAGTGCAGCCATGGGGAAAACCAATTGGCTGTCTTATGTGACATCTGCACAGAAATCCTGTTTGATTGAGAATGGTAAAGTTTGGTCTATGTAGTCTAAGAAACACAGGAAGTCTGTATTTAATAGCTGAGGTGTTAATGCACCGTTATTCGCATGTCAACTTTTCATCTAAATTGCTGTCATCGTGTTGTACATAAATATTAACCCCAAAATAATTGTGATTTATGGCATCAGAGACTGGTGTGTTGACAACATATAATGTTCTTAGTTATATTTCCTCACAATTTGTTTCCAGGTGTTAGAAAAGTCCATTATAAACTTCCAGATGGGAAAGAAATGGTAGAAGAATACAGCTTAGAAACAGATGTCTTGCAAAAAAGGGTATGGAGGGTGTCGGAAGCTTTCCGAGGTGAAAAGTGGGATGTGGAAGTTGGTGATCCCATGGCTCAGTTTGACCAAGTAGAATCTCCAGGGATTAGAGAAAATGCAGCAGCGGTATGTGCATGATATTATTTGTCATTTGACTATTGCAACTTCTCTTGAAACTGAAAACTGACTGAACCTTCTCTACTTTCAGCCCATGCTAACTAAGAGAATAACAAAAAAATCCATTGAATGGAGAATTCGAAATCTACCCTATCCACGAGATGTATATTCTGTAACTAGTGATGAAGATGGAATTACTGTACGGACCTCCAACAAAAAGTATTTCAAGAAGATAACCATTCCAGAGTTAAATAGAGTTGGACTAAAAGCGGATGATTCTTTTTTGAGCTTCAACCATCAGTTCAATACTCTCATAATCACAGTCAGTCATATTTTCTTGAACTCAATTTCATCTTTTACTGTAGGTTGTCAGTTGTGCTTTCATTGATGGTCTTTTGCAGTACAAGAAACCCCAAATGGTTCAAGAAATGGAAGCAAAAGTACTTGAAATGGTTAAATCGATTTCTCCGAGCAAGGTTCCAGAACTGAAAGAAGCACCAGATCAATGTAAACCCAGTTAATGATACGACCTGAGACTCAAATTAATTTTTCAATATGCATTGAGTGTCATGACCATGTTTTGATGTTTAGTCACAGTGGTTTGGTTGTATTTGTTGGGCAATGTACAGTAATCTTAGTGCTGTGAAAAGTAAGGCACGTGGCATAAAATAGAGCTGACTTTTATTTATCACCATAGCTGTGGATTTTAGATCACAAACCCAACAGGTATAAATATATAATTTAAATACGAGGAGGAACATGATTATGCCCATTGCAACTTTGCAACTTTTACAGTATTATATACTATCAATCTAACAAAACAAATGGAGCAATACATTTAAAAAAAAAACAATAGACATTTGGCAATCAGCTTTGGAAGATGCAACAAAAGAATGCTGGCAAATTTACACAGTTTTTCCACCTATCTAAAGTATCTTTTGTGTTCTGGTGACATTCAACAATCTAATATCTTACCAATTTATTATGTATTTGATATTGAAGATCAACTTCCTGAGGGTAGGTTAGGAAACCATTTAAAGAATAGGTTGAGTAAAGAGTAAAGAACGCTTCAAATCAAGGAAAAGCTGTCATCCTTAACCAGGTACTCAGTAACAGTGTCCAAATCTATAATTTTTGTTAGAGAGCATAAGGTAAAACTATAGCAAGATTCTAGCAAAGCACAAATATTTTCAAGATACAATATGTCAAGCCCAATAGTTTTGAACTGCTATGTGACCATCTTGTTTAGACGAACTTTGTATGGCAAATATCTCTCCAAATAATTAAAAAGATATGGTAATTAACAATATGGAACAGTGAACAGATTTGAAAGTATAGTGCAGTGTTTGGAGCAAACAAATTGCATAAAACTTATGATCATTCACAACCCAGACCTGATGTGTGATGTAATTAAATGTTACCAAGTATTCAGATTATCTCATTGATTGACTTGACAGTTCCCTCACCTTAAGACTAATAAAACCAATAAGAATAATTTCAGCCCAGTCCATGAACTTCCTTTTTCAAATATCATGAAGTTATGAAACATTCACTGTCCTATAATTATTTAAAAGAAAAATCAGATCCAATTCACCTGCAAATATCCAACATTATAATTCCCACTATTATTTAGAAGCAGGGAAAAAGAGAGCATGTATTATCCAATACCATAACAAATACTGTACAGAAAAATCTGTATGAACAACAAAATGCTTCAGATGTTGAGTATTAAAAATCGGAATTGTGCAACCAGTATACAGGGCTCCAAAATGTCCTAAATAAATCAAAGTTACTGTCCGTCAGACCTCTTGCATTTCATCACCTCCGAACAAACTGTATAAAACTACAGGAACACGATTATGCAAAAAGAATTAACATGAAACCTTCCAAGGAAAATCATCACAATATTTAAGCAAGCTAAAATAAATTTAACAATACGTTCCATTTCTTCCTAAAGAAAGTTGATTTGGTAAAGACAATACTTAAATTTACTTCGATAAGACTACATCACATATAATATCAACCCAACAATCCTCCATTTCTTATAATTTTCACTATCTACTTTCAGTAGTTGTAAGCAATTCTATTGTTGGTTGATTCGATTCACAAACTAGAACAATGTCAAACTCTCAGTAATGAAAATACCAAAACATT
Organism: Odontothrips loti; assembly: GCA_038380765.1. Taxonomy (NCBI): domain Eukaryota; kingdom Metazoa; phylum Arthropoda; class Insecta; order Thysanoptera; family Thripidae; genus Odontothrips; species Odontothrips loti. Next base: position 6,566,069 of record CM076257.1, on the reverse strand, counting down.
CTCTTCTGTATAGATCATTAACTACCTAACAAGTTTTATAAATCAACCATGATCACAATTTTAAACCTCAAAATGAAGTATTGCAAAAGTAACACACACAGAGACCATCACAACACTGAACATACACATATTAACTTAAATAAAAGGAATGTGTTCTTTTGCACAGAAAGATAAGCTTTAAAAAAATTATACAATAACGGAGATCCCACAAATCAGTTCAACAGGGACAGCTACAAGTTTAACACCAATAACTAGTCAGGATAACCAAAGTGTTTAGTTTGTGCTCTAAATACTGGTTTAAGTCATGCTAATATTAAGAAAATGTAATGGACAAAACATCAATGTTCATCTATTCAAATAGTATAATTAAACCAATACAAATTCAAGTCGTCAATCTGCACACAAGAGGGGAAGGTGTCTCACATCAAGATTTCTGATGGCCAGTTGTCATGATTTTACGCGGTGCAGCAACCACTGGAGGCCTCCTTGTATTTGGCACAGAGTCTATAGCAGTTCCAGTCTTACGGTGGTTTCCTTTGACCAAGGGAATACTTGATGGACTATCACCAGGAGATGTCATACTAAGTCGCTGATGGCCACTTCTGCTACTTCGTGAGGTCACTGTTGGAACTCTCGAGGTAGAGGATGTTCGATTTTCAATTATTGAGCTGCCAATGCTGCTACTACCACTTGCTGGAGTTCTGCTGCGTCGACCCCAGGTATCAGTCCAACTGCAACAAAATACAAAATTCCTCTACTGTAAGAAACAATCATAGCTTTGGAAGGAAACCCAGTATAACTGGAGGTGAGAGAGCAACAGAAAATTATAAGACACACCACGGATTTACTCACTCCATAGGCCTATCAGGAGCAGCATGGAACAGAGTCAAAGGTTTATTAGCTCCAGTCATATTGAATTGTGGCTAAATATCGTTAGATATCTATATTCTATTAAAATAAATATGGTGCCTTTAAAATTAACTTCTACTCTGGCAATAATACAGACAACAGCCACAAATCAACACACCAGAACCACCAAGGATAAATTCATATATTTTATGAGAGGAACTACAAAATAAATATTTAGTGACAAAAGTCTCATTTAGGATCACTGATTATAAATTCTAAATGCTGCAAACCTTTAAAGAAAATGCAACTTAGATGGGTCTAGAAAGCAGGACACAAGGTGTCAGAGCAGAAAGTTATCGAAATAGACAATGTCCGACTACGTTTCAAACAATTGAATGCATCCAGAAATTTATAGCACTAAGAAGGAAAAGGCCCAAAAAATAATCCACACACTCTACCTTCCCAATCCGGAAGCTGCATGAAATGAAAAGTATAAGAATCAGAACTAGAATAAAGAAAGAATTCCTTAATTAAGACCGGTCAGTGCATTTGCGTAAATACTACACACCTGACAAGGGGACTTCCATTAGAATCTGATGGAAGAGACTGTAGTAAAGACGGTCCAGCAGAAACCGGCCTTATCCTCTCTGTCTGAGTAGCTGCATTGCACATATCAGTAGGTTGACCGTTCTCATTTGAATCTTCTATCCTTTCATACTTCATCATCTGCACTTGCATCAATTGAATAGTGCGGTCCTTTTCCTCCATTTGCTGCTTCATCAACACCATCTGAAATGTGAAGAATAAAAGTAATGCTAGTTTATTATGGTAGCATATTAAAAATAAATGACAACACTAAAATAACAAATCTTTTCACCTGTCTCTTGAGATCAACGACTTCTTCATCTGCATTGCGAGTTCTCTCATCATCGTCCTCTGCTGACTCGTCCGCATGGACAAGATGATGTAACAGTCCATTCTGAAAATTCAAAGTACATCACGGTTACTTTCAAGCTCTTTTTGTTTCTAAAACGTAAGCCAAGAAAAATTTAAAACGTACCTTGAGTGAACTTTCAAAAGGATTCAGGGTTTCAGCCTGTCAGAAAAAGAGCAATGTCCAGAAATATTAAGAATGGTGGTTTATTGCTCACTCAGCTCACATGGATACAACAAGACATACCTCCTGAAGCACTCTCTTGAGCTTTAATAGCATGGTCTTGATGTGGACAACATCTTGGTACATATGCTGGTATGTACCTCGATCAACACGCATCATGGCGGACTCATCACTGTCTGAACTGGCCAACTGGGAACAATGAAAAACTATATTACACCACAAAAATTGATGGAAGCCATACAAGTTCGATAAATTTTATTTCCTATTCACCTGACGGGGTGGTCGCAGGGGGCTGGGAACCCCACTCGAGCCCAGGCTGTACCGCGGGCTGTCCGGAGCCGAGCTGGGACCACTTGAGGCCTGGGCCTGGGCCAGGGCACCGCGGGGGTGGCCGGACATGACCTGGGAGTGGTGCCTGGACAGCAACGACCCGCTGCAACACACAAAACCATCTGTCTTGGAGGGCCTCTGGAAGGGAAAGGCCAGCCCCAAGTCGGGGTTGCCTACCCACCGGGCGCTCTGCCCGGACCCTGACACTCCGACACCTGACACGGACGTACTCAGCGGGTGGCGCCCTACCCCTGCGGCAGCCTCTGTTATTCGCCATCTGCGTGGTGCCCGCGGAGCTGCCGCGTCGAACTGGAGCGGGAATAGGAACAGCGCTCTCGCCAACGCAGACGCAGTCACTGTCGCTGTCGGAAACCGGCCCATGCTGTGTCCAGTCGGCGTGTCCCACCGAGCCCCCCCCCCCCCCCCCCCCCATGTTTTCTTTTTCCCACCAATTCCCCCATAGCCAATCCCTACATGGATACGGCTGCCCCCTCCCGCAATCAGAATCCGCATCTGTGGTCCAGCATGGCACGAGCAGAGCAGGCCGAGTAGGCAGGGCCCGGCAGGGCCGCGGTGCCCCGTTCCACTCCGACCGCAGCGCGTGCGAAGCGAGCCATCGCTGCCCCTGCCCACGCACGCACGCACGCACACGCTGCAGGTACGGTGGTACGATCAGCCACGGGCAGGTGGTGCAGGTGCACCCGACCACGTCGACGGACGAATGCATCACACGCACACAGCCACGGCACCGCACGGCACGACAGCCCAGAAATCAAACCGACTGCGAACAAACGGGTTCCGTCCGCCCTGCCGCTCAGCCTGCTCAGCCTCTGCCTGCGGCGCCGCCCTGCGGTCGCGTTTCTCTCTACGAGTTTCTAGGATTTGGCCGCTCTGGTACACTCGCGGACTGTTCAGCGTCGGAACTTCAGCCGCCGCTAAGCGCGCCAATGCCTCTCAACGAACTGCGCGTAGGTTTCAGCGCCTTGTTCAGCGCTGATTGTGCGAGGGAAAACTCCGGGCAACCGCGCCAAAGAAAAATATAAATAAATATCTGTGACTGTGTGAGTCAGTATACCGTCAACGTCGGCGTGGACGCTCCAGGCCCCGGTGCGGTGCATCCGCGTCGCCCGCCTAACCGGCCGGGATGTCGCAACACGAACTGCAGGCGGCGGGGAGGACCCACGTAGGCTGTCGGGACGCCCGGCCAGGCCCGGCCAGGAAGGCGATGACCCACTGATCCACAACGTCATGCCAACGGCCGCGCCGCACTGCTCGTATGACAACAACCGGGGGCGGCGGCGGGCGACGCGACGTCGAGTCACGCGGCGGCAACGGCGGACGACGCCGAGGGCCAAGGCCATCGCGTCGAGGGGGCGTCCAGAAAAGACGTCACGTGAAGGAAAGGCCCGCAAACTATCCGGTCGGCGTCACGTGATTCGTGGACGTGCCCGCGCGCCGGCGTGTGGACGCCTCCCGGTGACGGGGGCCTCCGGCGTCGCGGCGCGCCGTTGTGCACGCAGCCCCCGGCCCCAGGCCGCCGCCGGCACCGGCGCCGTTAGGAAAGCGGTCACCCGCGCCGCTCGGGCCGGCTCCGGGCTCAGGCCGCCTCGACTCGCACGCCGCAAAGGCATTCCACTCGGCGGCCGAATTGAAGCAGCGCGGCCTAGCCGGATCGGAGCCCGGAGCCCGGAGCCCGGAGCCCATGCGAGCAGCGCGGCGCCTGCTAGCGCCTGCTAGCGCCTGCTGGGTAGGCAATCGCAACATCTGCACGCACGGGTGTCAGGCGGGCCGGCCTACCCAGTCAGTCGCAGGCGCTCACGCGGAAGAAAAAGAGAAAAAAACGAGCCCACAACAGTTCTCTCGAGGAGAAAGGCAATTCCAGCATGAGCAGAGCACAGGGCACGGGGCATGACAGCACACGGCACGGCACGGCACGGCACGGCACGGCGGTAATAACGGCACAGTACACGGCGGGCTGTGGGTACCGCGGGCCCCTCGCCTCGGGCGGACGTCGTAAAACAAATGTCGTGACCGAAATTTCCACCGCCCGCTGCCCGCTGCCGCTCACGTGTCCGCCAGCACAACGCCACAGCTGTCCCCGGCTGTCCCGGGCCGGCTGTCCCGGCTGTGCCGCGTTGTGTGCATGGCGCTTGCTTGGCACTAGTTGGCACCCACCCAGGTACGGAGGTAGCGCCGTTGAGCAGCGACGAGCCGGCCGCCTTGGGTCGTGACGGCGACCGGCTGAGCCGCGGCACCGGCACCAGCGACCCGGGTTCGAATCCCGCCGCCTTGCCCGGCGGGCTGTGGCTGCGTCTCGGCCCCAGGGTTCCCAGGGTCCCCAGGGTCGGTGCGGACGCCGCTGCTGCCGACGGAGCCGTGGCGGTGGTGGCCGGGGAGGCCAGGCCCACGCCGGCGGCCACCAGGGGCTCCTTCATGGCACCACCATCCTCGAGGACGACGGCGTCCTGGTCAATAGCGTGGTGGGGCTCTGCAGGGGGCCCACCGGACTCGGACTCGCGAACGCGTGAGGGTCGAGTGTGACGGAGCGCGGGGGCGGACCGGCCTGGCAGGGCAGTGCTGGGCAGGGCTCCGGCTCTGCACTGACGGCTACCCAGTCCCGGGGCTCGCAGGCCCGGCCCGGCGAAGCGATGGGATTCCGCACCAAGCCGAGCCGCGCCGAGCCCAGCCGAGCCAAACCGGGCCGGGACCGGGGCGGGGGGGGGGGGGGGGCAGAGAGCTCTGCCTCCACCTCCAGCTGCCTCCAGCCCTCCAGCTCCAGGTGGTGACCGGACCGGCCGCCGGCACCGGGCCGGGCCGTACCGAGCCGCACGCCGGCAGGGCTTTGCCTGGCTGTGCTCCTCCCCGCCCCCCGGCAGCGTCGTGCCGCTCCAGCACCATCTACGGCCCCTTCACCTCCCCGCCGACCCCATCGCACCGCCCGGCTCCGCTCCAGGGCCTCCAGGGGCCTCCAGGGGCCTCCAGGGGCCTCCAGGGGCCTCCAGACGCCAGGCCCGGCTGCTCCAGACGCCCTGCCCACCTCCCTTCGCAGTGCCGGGCCGGGCCGGGTCCTCCCGTGCATTCCCACCCACCCATGCCGCTTGCGCCGTTGTATGGCGAGGCGGAACAGCGCGCACTCGTAAATGATGCCTCATCCACCCGGGGCGCCTGGTGGGTAGGCAACTCCGACCTCCGCATGCACGCGTGCCGTGCGGGCTGGCCTACCCTGGCATTCGCAGGCGTTCGTAGAGTTCTAGTCCGGACGCGCTCTGCGGACGGTGGCAAAGGGCAAAGAGCTGAAAGGGCACAGGCAGAGGTGACCTTAAGAAGCGCCTCACCTGGAGCGGTCCTTGGGGGCGGAGGATGTCACGCTCTCGATGAGGGAGGACAGCTCCAGGAGCACGCTGTCGTTGTCCAGCAGGAGGCCGTCGTCCTCGTCCTCGTCGGCGCAGAGCCCGTCCATGTCCCGGCAGACTCCCACGCTCTGGCTCCGCGTCCTGGTGGCGGCCGCCCTGGCCGCCTTGACCTGCCTGACGGCCTTGTCCGGGTGGGCGCGCGCGGACTCCTCCGCGCCCAGGGTCCGGAGCTGGTCCAGATCGACGTGGCTGAAGCTCCTCGACTTCCTGGGCCGCGGCCAGAACAAGACGGGGGAGCCGCCCCACGACTTGGTGATGGAGCGGTACTTCTTACTGCGGGAGCGACAAGGGCGACGGTTGAGTGCTGAACACTTCGCCATGATGCAGCCCGTCCTCGTCCTCGTCCTCACCTGTCCGCGTCGTCCTCGAAGTCCATCATGAGGTCCTCCGAGTCGATGGAGTTGGTGGCGAGCGAGTCCAGGGAGCCGAACCTGGCCATCATGAGCGTGTTGTCCCGGCTCAGCGGCCGCACGTCCACCGAGCCCGCCCCGGCCCCGGCCCCCGCCAGAGCCCCCGCCAGGCACTCTGCGCCACTGGCTATGCTCCGCTGGTGGCCTGTGGGGAGGGCACGATGGTCGCAGTCTTTAAAAACAACCAATTGTTCCAGCTAAAAGCCCCATCTAATACACCGGGCCCAACGCGTAGCAAAATAGCACACCATGCAGATTTAGTTCTTCAATAACCAAAGCTGGAATCAAATAGACGCAATATCTCCTGAATCGGTAGTGTTTCAGTTCTAGAGGTCGGTGTGATTACCTTACACGACAGATTTAGCCACCGACCACAGTTTGATACTAACTTTGTTTTTCTAGCACCCACGAAAATGTTGGTCATGTCTATTGCTAATTTTCAATCTTTTCAGTGCACATGCTCAATGTTGTTCAAAGAACTAACATCCCCCCACCAACAAACTCCGTGCAAGCTGCACAGTTGATCAGTGAATTGCCTTTTCGAGTTCAGAGCTGAGCTGGAATGATGTGGAATGCCCTATGACAAAAGACCAATCTGGGTATGAATGGCCAGGTGTTTGAGGAAAAATTAGGACGTGTGATAGGTGGTGCAAGCAAACTAAGCAGAGATGTGCCCTTGTTCAGAAAGCTGCTACATTTAATTGAGAGGCCAATAAAGCTGATTGTTCCCGTTTCAGGGAAAGACGCCAAAGTGAAAACATCTTACTTTCACTCACCTGGCACAACTCTACTTAATTGGTAGAACAGGTAAGCCAATGAAAGAAGTGTCAAATGCGCAAGTTTTAACATATTTAATTTCTTGTAAATAGTATACAAGAAGAAACCAACAGGCATCATACAGAATGGAAGTAATTAGCGGAAGGCACATGGGAATAAAAGAAAAGCAAGCTCGGAATGTCAACACAGCAAGAGTTCTCTCAGGCAGCAGCTACTAAAATATCACTACACCCTCTTTCTGCAAAAATCAACATGCACAAGAAGGTAACCCATACCTTACAAGTAATAACACATTCCAAAATGTTTCTAACATTTTTTCAGAAATCACTAAGGAACCAAGAAAATTCCTGCCACCCAACACCTGCCACCAAACGGCAGTTTAAAAAAAAAAAAAAAAGTCTTTCACTGATGATGTACGGAGGCTGTTAATTTGAAGATAATACATGGTTTCCTCCCTCAATACTTATTCTATGGCACATTCTGACCACAACTCACTTTTTTTAAACAACAAACAAATATCTGTCAATTATAAAACACACTTGGAAGCATTGAATACATAAAAACTTAGCACAATGCACTAAAGAAATGTTTGCATTATGCAAAAATTAAATTAAAGGAATACAAGGAAGGCCTGATGGTGACATGTGCACAAAGAGAACCAAATCACAAGAATTACCCTAACAAAGATTGAATAGGATCAAGACTCCCTCCTATTATTTTCCTCTCCTCACCCAGCAATGGCACTCTTTTATCACAACTTTTGAAACACTTCAAAACAGAAGTCATCACAATCTCCACATAATTCTATTTTTTTAAAAAGCTATTAAAAAATTCAAAAATTCCTATATTTAAAACGGAAGAGAAGACAAGCACCATAATTATTCTACTAAATTCTATAAACGACATAGGTTCCCCACACATCCCCTGACATGAGTCTCATCAGAAGCTCTCAAATCAGAAAACAACTTGGTATTGGTAACAATGGACAGGAATGAAAGAACTTTGTTGCCAAAACTGTCTTGTCTTGAACTGCGTGGGATAAAAAAAAATGTCTGATAGCGTCATGGATAGCATACGTAGTCAACATACAGTTATGACCTAAAGATAATCACCAGCAGACGTTTCAAGGGTCAGCTCATACCCCTCACACCATGCATACTCACAAAACCCAGGTCTACCAGAGAGGGCATCCACATCAATTCCAACAACAATTTACTTTCACACCACACACACACACACACACACCTACACGGTGTCTGAAGCCTCTAGCCCAGCGCCTTGGCCAGCGTACCTTTGGCACCCTGATGGTGAGACGAGGTGTGGTCCCTCAGGGTGACGGAGGCGGCGCTCTCGGTCAGGGAGGCCATCTCACTCTCGTCGCCGTGCCCGTGCCCGTGCAGCTTGCCGTGGACGGTGAGGGCCGGCTGGTCGATGATCTCGTCGTCGATCAGGAAGTCTCGGCCGTCCGACAGCGAGAACGAGTTGGACGGGGTGCCGGAGCCCTCCGGACTAGGCAGGTGTCCCTGCGGACGCGACGCCACGCAAAAGGATCCTTTAGTTTCTCTCGGTTTCTTTCAACAAGAAATATTCCGTATGGTGAAGTTCTACGGACACCGACTCACCTCTTTCTTGTTCTCCCCCGAGGACGAGTGGTCCAGCTTCTTAAGGCTGTCTTTGGTAAGGGTGTCGGCGACGGTGTCCTGGGCTTCTTTGCTCTCCCTGTCTCTCTCCCTCTCTCTCCGCTTGGTGCGCACCTTGCGGCGCGGCCGGGTGGGGTCACCCTGCGCTGTCGCCGCTGCTGCCGCCGCTGCCGCCGCTGCCGGAGCTGGGCTGTGCCTCGACGGTGAGTCAAGCTCCTCGCTGGTGGACGGGGGACTGCTGCTGAACAGGCTGTCCTCGGGGGCGCTCTCATCCTCGATAAGGCCGTGGTCCGCGGCCGCCACCAGGTCTGCCAGGTTGGTGCCGGCGCCGGCGCCGGCGCCCGCGCTGTCCGCCTGCAGCTCCTTGTTCACCTCGCCGGGGAGCTCCTCGTCTGCACCAACACGAACGAAAGCGTCAGAGATGACAATAAAAAATTAAAGATTTCTCTAAAAACTATGTCGGGTCAAGACTGCTTTTTTTTCTCTCTATTTCAATTTTTTAAGTGATTTTTTGAACATTTTGTGTCGTTAATTTGACTTTTTGGATTTTTTAAAAATCATCAACCCGATTAATTTTGTTTGTTTTTTTCCTGATTTTTTCCACACTGTAATCTGATTTTTTTTTTTCAAGAGAAGTCCCCGTCTCCTTACCGATGACCACGGCGCCGACCTCGTCCCGCCACTCGCCCTCTGCCATGGCCTCGCCCTGCCCCCAGTCCTCGTCCTGCTCCTCGCCGGGGCCGTAGTCCTTCATGAAGCGGCCCGCGTTGAACCTCTTCTCCGCCGTCTTGCAATCGATGTACACCTTGGGCTCGGAGCCGTCGTCGAGGCCGTCGCCGTAGTCCCTGAACAGCATGGTGTCGCTGTGGAACTCGTCCGAGGACGCGCTCTTGGCCGCTCCCCTCGCCGCCAGCTGCAAAAAGAGCGTCGCGTTATTAACCGGGGTAGCCGGGGTAGGCCAGGCGGCGGGAGGAGCCATACGCCATACGGTACGCCATGCCGCTGGCGTTCCCCATACCCTTACCGGTTTCGGCGACGGCGTTGGGTTCTTGCCGCCCACCGAGGCGATGCTCCTGAGCGAGGCCCTGGACACCACCTTGGCGATGGGCACGATCTCCGTGATGACGTTGGGGTCGTCCTCATCGTCCCGCAGGCTGCGCAGGCTGTGCCGGCTGTGCCGCGGGGGCTGAGCGGACGCGGCCCGCCGCAGCCGCTGCCCGGTCCTGGGGCTGATGTCCATCAGGTCCACGCCGTGCAGCGTGTCCGTGTCGCCGGCCAGCTGGCTGCCCAGGCCCGAGTCCTCGTTCATCGAGCTCTCCTTGGACGAACCGATTTCGTCGTCGAACGTCGCGATCTGGCGGCAGATATTCGATCGGTCACAAGAGAACCCCACTTTTCATTTTGGATTTGTTGAGGGACTTGGCCCTGCAGACTTACCGGCGCCAGCCGGGTGCCGCGAGTGCCGTAGTTGGCGGCCGTCTTGGCATCCTTGGCGGTGCCGGCCCTGGTGAACTGCGGCCGCGGCAGGTGCGAGGTCGACGGCGGCCCCGGGCGGGGGCCATGGCCGGGGGCGTGCCTCGTCACCGCCAGGGACGTCGGCGGCGAGGGCCGGCCGCCGACGCGGGTCCCGGCCGAGGGCGAGGGCCCTGTACCACACACACACACGGCTACAGGCACTGCTGACGCTGCTGGCCGTGGGCGGGGCGGGAACAGGGACACCGAAGGTCTCAGGTTCCTCTCCCAGCCCCACCACGCCAGCCACGCCTCAGCGGAGCGGGGTACCGGACGCAGCTCAAATTAAAGTGTGAACGGTCGCTGATCCTACTTTTGGGGCCGGCTGGTGCCGGAGCGCGGGCCTGTGCATGGCCGGTGCCGGTGCCGGGGGATGACGCGGGCCGCGCCGCCGTGGCGGCGGCGGGCGGGTTGACGGCGACGGCCTTGGCGACGGCCTTGGCGCCGGGGCCCGAGCCCAGCCCGGACAGCACCTGCGCGCTCGAGTCCCCGACCTTGTTGGACAGGCCGCGGCCGCCGGCTGCTGCTGGGGCTGTCGATGGAACGGGGCCATGAGAAAGAGAGAAAGAGAAAGAGAAAGAGAAAGAGAAAGAGAAGAGAGAGAGAGAGAGAGAGAGAGAGAGAGAGAGAGAGAGAGAGAGAGAGAGAGAGAGAGAGAGAGAGAGAGAGAGAGAGAGAGAGAGGATATATATATATATATTGTGTGTGTGTGAGTGCGAGAGAGAGAGAGAGAGAGAGAGAGTGTGTGTGTGTGTGTGTGTGTGTGTGAGAGAGAGAGCTGACGTGCAGCTCCAGGGCTGAGCTAGGCCAGGACCTACCGCTGACGGGGGCTGGGGCCCGGAAGCCGAACCGGTTGGCGCGGCCGGCACTGGCGGGGGCGGCGGGGGCGGGCCTCACCAACCCCGGGCTGGCCTTGATGGCGGTCGTCACATTGTGCTGCTCCTTGGCCAGCGCCTCCTGCAGAGACAGAAAAGAGCCCGACTTTGCTTACCCTTTTCTACGGGGATCAAAGATTTAAAAAGAAAAAAAAAGGAAGAAAAAGCCGAGCCTCTCACTCTCACCTGGCTGTAGTTCCGCTGCTCCAGGGCGGTGGTCTTGTCATTGCTGTTGCCGTTGCTCTTGTTCTTGCGGAAGCCAAAGGAGCTGGCGGCGCCCCGCATGTAGGGGCCCGCGCGCTTCAGGCCCTTGGACTCACTCTGCGAAAGAGAGAGAGAGGGACAAACTGAACATCATGAGTACGGCCACCGAAACAAGGGGGAAACAACTTCCAAGTTCAGGCTGCTGGGGGTAGAACAAATAACATACTATTTACAAAAAATAAAATAAAAAAATCTAAGAAGTGTTTACTTAAAGAAAATACATAATACTAAAATGTAAAATATTAAGAGCGCACTGCGCCGCACGCACAGGGGGTCGCGGTTGGAGGAGCCTCTGCAGGTGGCTGGCGGCCGCCCACTGCAGCGCCGCCAGCCACCACCAGCACGCGCACAGGCACCAGCTCAGCCGCCAGCACAGCCGGCCGATGACGGCGGCCGCGGCCCGGGCCGGCATCGAACCCACGACCATCCAGCGCGAGGCCAGGAGACAAGCCCCAGGGAGCAGTCGGGGGCGAACTGAGCGGCTGTCGTCCGGTAGAGCCGTCTGGAAGGGCCCCGCCAACCCCCCGCCCCCGCCGCCCCGCCCCCGGGGGTGGACGGCGGCCGTGCTATCAGTCACGAGGGGCTGGGCTGCTGGGCTCTGATAATGCCGACACGCCCGCCCTCTCATTCCTACGCGCTGCCCAGCATGGAGCATGCCGCCTGCCAGTGCCGGGGTAGGCCAGCCCGCACGACACGCGTGCATGCATACGGCGGGGCTGCCTACCCAGCAGGCGCTACCCGACAGCACAGAATAGGCAATACGTCAGGTGACAGAATGATGCCCTCCAAGAGAACAAAAGAAGAAGAAAAAGGAAACAGAAAAAGCCGGGACGGTAGGGATTTTCTGATCAGGTCGATCCGACTCCATTTTGAAATGAGAAATTGAGGGTCCTTGGTATGTTGAGGTGGGGGGCAGTAAGCCTTGCCCGTGCGCTCACCAAACTGATTTGTATCTTGCCAAACCACCCTGGTCGCGATTCGGCGAGGGCAAATCAGTGTGTCCACACGGCACAGCGGGGCCAGGGGGGCGCGGGGGTTGCGGGGGCCGCGCACACATCCGCAGCGCGCGCGCCGTGTGTTTTCGAGTCCCGTGCACAGCTCAAGTACAGCCCTTCTGTGCTGTGGGCACACACGACCCCCTGGACAAACATGGCGGCCGTCCGGAGCCGGGGGAGGGGAGGGGGCAGCAGCGAGCTGCAGCATAGGCGGCCATGGGCTCCGTGCGGACGTGTCGTGGACTTGTCAGCGACGTGACTCATGCCGTGGCGGCAGGGGGGGGGGGGTCAACTCACCGACGAGGACTGCCCCATGTTGGCGTTGGCATGCTGCGCGCGCTGCGGCCCGTACCCGAGGTCCCCGTCGTACCCGTAGGGGTTGAGGTTCAGGTCGCTGTCGCCGAGGCCGCCGCCACCGCGGGCCGTGACGGGCAGAGCCATAGCGCATCCATGGGCATCACATCACTCACTGCGGCAGCGGCACGTCCACACACACACACACGCGTCCACACACACACACAGAGGCAGAAGGGCAGCAGACGCGGGTGCGTTTTGCGACGAACGAGGGCCCCTTCTTCTCGTTCCTGCGATACTGGACTGGGGCCTGCGGGCGACCTAGGCCAGAGCCGAGCCTTCTTGCGCGACTGCGACTGACTACCCCCCTCGAAGCTCTCGGGGGGGGGGGGGGGCGCTCTGACAGGGGCGCCCCTGCTCCGGCCCCGGACCTGAGCTCGCGCAGGCTGCAGGCTGGGGGCACCGGACACCCCTGGGAGACAAACGGGCCGAACCGAACACACAGGAGGAAGCCCCAGGGCCGCTGCAGCCCGCGTGTCCAGTGAGGGCCGGAGACCACCGGAGACCACCGGAGACCCGACCCGACCGGACGAGGGGCGCCCTTGTCGGTGACGCGAGCGAGGGGCGGAGCGGGCGGGGTGCGATCAATACACGTGAGCCGAGGGCCGAGCCGAGACAACCCCCGAGACAGCCCGAGTGCTGCGGCGGCTGCGCGGCTGCCTGCCACCCGCGGCCCCCACACCCCAGTCAGTCTGGCCCTGCCGGCTCTGCCCTCAACAAGGAGGCAGAGTTACGCGGGTTGCCAACCCAAAGGTGGGGCCCAGGGCGCGGCACCACCTGCAAGAGGGCAATTATGCCCCACCCCCCCTCCTCAAAATGAACACCGGTGCTTCAAGGACCGCATCGAGCACTAGGTCCTGCGAACGGAACTTTCCGACCGACGGGGCCTCTTACACAAATGACGTAGCACTAGGTATGGAAACTACGGACATGACGTTACGTCACGACTTTGCCCAGTGGCTAACTGAACAGGGCAGGAGGGAAGGGTTCGGCGGGTTCGTGTCGGCAGGGTTGGCAGTGCCGGTTGCTACCGACGCCTGGTGTTTTATCTCTCCATGTCACGGGAGGGGAAGGGAAGGGCAAACCCCAAACGAAGCTGCTGCATGCGGGAAGTCATGTAGAGTCTAGGTCTGGAGGGAAGGAGGGACAAGGGCAAAGGTCAACCTACACACCCTGGCCCTGTACACACACACACACACACACACACACACACACACACACACACACAACACACCCAGTGTTGGCACCTGGAGCCAGCCTTACCATGTTCAAGTCATCTTGAGCATCAGAATCCATTCTTCTCATGTCCAGAAATACCAATCATCCTCATTCTTCCCTGATGACAGCTTCATCCTAACAACAAGAGCAAGGACTACACTGAACAAGCAACAGACTTTGTCGAAGAGCTGGTTATATCAGATGGGGGAAAATTAGGGACGGATTCCACCATCAGTGATATTGTTTCACACAGCGCAAGGTCTAAAAACTTTTCTAGAAATTAAAAGAAACTTTCACAGATGATCTTCTTGTAAACATTTACTTTTTCACTTCTCCGGAATATTGTGAAGGACACAAAACACAATAAAAATAGATGTCAAAAAATATAGATCACTCATCCATACAGCGCATGTCAAACGCACACTTGAACATAGTTGACAGGTTGAGCTTTCAAGAGTCTTCAGTACAGCCAGCAGAATACCGAGGCTCCACCATTATATTTGTCCAGATACATGATTGTTAGAGAGTTAGTATATAATTCACATGCTTTTAAAGCTGTAATTTGAAATCTCGGATTACTTACAGCTAATGCTTCGTTGTCATATTTTCCAAGGTGAAGAGAATTAACCAAAATACGCCCAGATGACCCTTTCCGATAACTGCACTTCACTTGCACCCAGCAGACGACATAATACTGATACCAACCTAGAGCGACAAAAAAAAAAACATCAACAAGCAATGTTGCCAACGAGGTTGACATTCAGGCACCTGGCAGGGCTTTGGGGTTGAGGTGCGAAGGTGATAGTACGTGTTGGATGGGTTTTAATATACGTTAGGTGGGTTGTACGGGTTTCAGCATGCGCTGAGAACAGTAAAGTTATCAGAGGTTGCTTCTCGGAAGTCTGTCTGGTCCGGTTCCCACCTCATCTATCAGGGGAGATACGAGATACAGCTGAATCGATAATGTAAAAGAATTTCTTGAGCCTGGTTTCGTGAAATGTTGTAAAAAGATTTAAAAAAAATCATGTTCCACGTACAAATCAACCACAGTTATCCTTATTTTCTGGCCAAAAATATGTCCGGGTTCGCGTACCTCGTCGGCGCGCAGCTCTCAAGGCGCGCAGCATCAGGTCCATCACCCCCTCTCCTCTCCCCACTCCCGTCCCCGTCTTCCCTCCGCCCATTTAGTGAATTTCTGGTTGCCTGACAGACAGCTGTTGCACGACGCAGTAGGGAAATTCCCTGTCAGAATTTCGACATGACAAACGTCGATAGCATCTTGAACTTTGATCCCAAAACGGAAGATAATTTCTATGCCATTCTTGGGTGCGACGAGAATTCCACCGTGAGTTCCAGTAGCTTTCACATTTTCCAAGATGTCTGGATCATGACAGTTTCAAGGCCACGGGACCACGACTCACGGCTGGACTACTGTCACATTTCGACAAAATTAATGTTCATGTTCATCTCCATTTCTGTTTATAGCCGGAACAGATCAATGCTGAATACAAGGTGCGAGCTCTCCAGCTGCATCCAGACAAAAATTGTGGAGATAAAGAAGCTGAGGCAAAGTTCCAAAAGCTGCAGGTTTGTGAAATGAAAATTGAAAAAAATTGAAGGAAGGGGGGGGAAAAAAATCAAGACTAGAGATAATTAACTTGAATATGACCATACAAATTGTATCTCTCAGGTGGCAAAGGAGACTTTACTAGATCCTGAGAAGCGAAGTAATTATGACAAGTGGCGTCATTGTGGGATGGCTGTGAGTTATCAACAGTGGCTCGGTGTGAAAGAACATGTCCATCAGGTAAATTTTGGTTTGTTTCCAGCCAATTGTCTGATTACTACATAATTGGAACTTAAACATTCAATTTAATATACTTTCAGTCCATGCACTGGTCGACTTTGAAAACCAAGGATCGCATGCTGCCTGGGAGTTCCACCCAGTCTGCTGAAGGTGCAGGTGCTGCAGGCGCTGCAGGTGCAGGCTCATCTCAGGCTGCCATGCGCAGGGCTTCAGAGGGAGGTGCCAACATACAGTGGGGCCCCAAGGGGACGCTTCAGTGGAATTCGAAACCTCCCAGTGATGTTGTGAGCAAATTCCGTAACTATGAAATTTAACCAAAGTGCTTCTGTAAGTGTTCTTGCGGTTCGTACCTCGCTCTCCTGTAGGCTCTTGCTTGTGCATGTTTTAAGACAATCCAACGTGTAAATTGCTTATTATTTTATTATTGGTTTTGCAGAATTGCAGAAATTAGTGAGTATGGGGAGTTGTGAGTAGAGCCAACTGTGTGTGTTCTGTATATGTGTTAGGTTTATCATTCCTTGTTACCTGTGATACACTTCCTCTAATTTGTCATCTATCACTTCCAATTTTAGTCATGTATATTTTTGGAATCTTTTTGTTATATATTGCACATCTCCAATGTTCTGTGATATGGAATCTTTTTTCTTTCCTTTATTTTGCTCATTTATCCCTATGAATTCTGTGCTGTCTGTACCCTCTATTTTTTGAAGTGCCCATATTTTAGTGCATCTCCTTACAAGTACCTGGTAGTGTTGAGTTAAGCACATAATTCTTAACTGTTCAAAAGACCGTTAGACCAATTCTTCTTTCTCTCATTTTTAATGTAAGAGCGCATTTGGATGTGAATGTTATTAGATGTCTGTTAAGGGCTGATGTAATGTACAGATCCCATAATAAATTTAAGTTGTGAAAAATTTGCTTCAAGTTCTATGTGGAAAGTAAATTAACACAATTTAATGGACGTATTAGTTCTAGGCAAGATTTTATTTCCAGTACTCAGACTGTACCAGCACCAGCACCCAAGCAGCTGAACATGTAAATTCAAATACAAAACTCCGCGAAAAACTGCCGATATCCTCGCATTTTATCACATTATGCTCCCTTTATTGTTAAATGAGAATGTTTTGAGCCATTAGTCATATTCACATAATATCCAACAGTATAACCATTATTTTGCTGGAAGGTAGTAAACCCGAATTCATTACAAGGAATGCAATTGCACTGTCTAAACAGAGCGCCTACTCTCATCTTACCTGTAACATGTTAGCAGGACTGAGAGCAAAATCACCACTGTATAGCACTGCAGAGTTCTGACTTCAGATCAATGAAACTTGACTACAACTTCCACAAAATGGGCCAAGCCACTACTTAGGAAGACCTAAATTTGCATCCACAATGTATCATCGAAATTTGGCTTTGGGTATAAATTATCATCTACTCTCAAAGGCACATTAAGTTCAACATATCAGCATGAGGCACACTACAAAATCTGTCAAGTTAATGGGCAAGACAACGGCACAGCACCCAGGCATCAGTAACCGTGTGCGGGAACAGGATACAGCACAATGCACATAAATTGTGTCTAGCATTTATTAGGTCACAGTCCTTGGTCAAGCCATTCTTTATTGTACTTTCATAATTTTATATTTTTTTAAAAAGAAATCGGTTTCAAAATAATTCAGCTTCGAAAGAAACTGATAACAATATGGTGTTACAGTTCAAGTCAGCAAGTTGTTCTGCCCCTAGTCAGTCCAGCACAACCTCATTGACAATACTACCAGACAAATCAAAGTATATTTAATTAGCTACCAGAACTAGCACATGTAAAAAAAAATTAAAAATTTAAGCTATCTAGGAATTAAAAACCCTCATAAATATACAGAAACTTGGTTCCAGTAACATTGTCAATGTGAGGTCTAACGTTACAAACCCCACATTTGGGTACAAATGCGAGTCTCATCCAGATAGAAATTCCAGCAGAAGTTACATTGGCAAAGACCCCAACAATGATGCCACAATGACTTGATTGATGGCCATCCCCTGCCTGCAGATGCTCTCCATGAGATGAACAAAGGTGTCAATTACTTGTCAAGGGCAGTATTGGTTTTGATGGCAATCACGCACTCTTCACCACAGGACTTCAGGACGGTGCACTGTAACATAAAATCAAATGATAAGTCACTGACATCTATAAACACTGAATTAAAATTGAGAGGAATGATTTGGGCAAACAAATACGCTGTAGCTCAGTAACAAATTAATCCTTACCAGGAGTTCCTTTCCAGCATCATATTCGGCTCTCAACTGTGTGCCAATGTCACCGTCAGGCATTTTCAAGTCTTCTCTGAGATCACCGTTGTCAGACATCAGACACAGGTATCCATCATCAGAAATGTCTGTCAACTGAAATTAGACAAAATTAGAAGGAAACTCAAATATACCCTCAACAAGTACTGCATACCATACAAAAAATTACCTGATAATCTTCACGCTTAACATGTGGTACATCCATGTTATGGGTAGAAGGACAGATATCTTCATACTTCTTGCCAGAGAAAATATCAATGCCGACCAAGTGCACTTTAGCGTGACCGTGTTTACCAGTCTTGGATGTGGACATTTCAACAATTTTGCAGGGACGACTCTGTAGACGTTCAAATCAGATTAAAATTTAAGACAGGATCAATAGTACCCAATAACAAATTTAAAAAAGTATGAAAACATACCTTCAACATGACAAATCCGTTCTTACGCAGGGCAGAACACTGCATGGGGTAGGTTGCTGAGGCACCGGAGTCGGCAGTCTCGAAGTGGGTTTCTTCCATTTCTGCCATTTTTGTGGTTTAGTTTGTGCTTTGGTTCCTCAACAAGACTGAAACACCATATCAATAATGTTAAATACTGGTTCCACATCACCACATTCCATACATAAACAATTCAATAACTCATCAACATAACCTAACAGGAAATTATGAACGCCCACGAAAGTGCATACAATTCATCAAGAACTTATCCTACGACCCGGACGAATGAGCCCGAGCGAGGTGGCATCTAGGAACACCATCATGTCCTCCATGACGGCCCTGCCCAGCGTGGGGCCGGGTCGGGCCGTGGCTAGTCTGAACGGGACGAACACCCATGGGCCCCCTAGCCTAGCCCAGCCCCAAACCGGGCCCCAAATAACGGACTGGGTAAAACTACAACAACCCTGGCGGCCGCGGTGCCAGCTGCCCATGCCCGCAATCAAAGGGACCCAAAACCAAGTCGTGGTTTCTTCAACTTAAAACTGCATGAATATTTCAATGGAACAAGAACCAAATACCTGCTCTGTCACCCTTAAAACGCTCCGGGTTTTACACGACACTTAACCTCCACTCAAGATCGCTTAGGACCTTCCCCCACTCAGCTGTTCAGTCCAATACAAATACACGGCTCACAACGAACAATTGCACGATCAAACGACTTAAGAAAATGTCCCAAACAACGGAATTGAGCAAAAAACTGCCAAATTCCTTTCGCGTTTGCTGCCACATGGCCGTGCAATGTACAGTCCCTGACGCCCATACCATACTTTAGGTACTGAGCTTGCCACAAGTAACGTACCAGAAATAAATGAGTTCTCGACTCTAACTCCTAAGTAGGAGAACCAGTTAGATGACGGAATTCAGAATAATTCACAGCAGAATTACGGAATTGCGAACACGGCTGGCGGGAAACAGGCTTTCACCACACCTGGTTCGCGTACTAGCGTCAACACACCGGTTTATGACAATTTCGTTAAGCCCACGCCTCTCCTTTCAATTTAATTGCTATTCAATTATAGATTACACCTTCGGGATTTAGATAACACCACTGGACCAGCAACACCTTCACATAACCGATAAAATTCTTTTACAGAGGATAACGCGATTACTCACATGTGCCCGCTGAACGGATCTCTCGACTAGAAGATCTTCAGGAAAGCAGGGTGACCACGTTACACCAGCGCCAGCAGCGTGCTACCATAAAAAAAAAAAAAAAAAGGACCCCAGTGTTCACCGAGGGCACGTTTCTTCATACTTCGCAAAGGCTGCGCCTTCAGCTTCGTGGCGCTGAGTTCAAACGGCACGCGATCCTGTTTAGAAACTTCAGTGCCTCACAAGAAGTAGCATCAGTCTGTATAAAATACAGATAAGATAACCTTGAAATCGGGTATAATAAATTGGAACGAACTTTTGGTAAAAACACAGAAACAGGAGAATTTTTAATGAAAGATCATACGGATGCTGTGGTGGGGGTATCTCCACCTGACGCCCGCAACCAATCAGAGCTCTACTTGAACTCACTCGATCGCCCCGCCCCCCATTCAAAGGAAGTTGTACTGCATTTAATCAAGCAATTTTTCCCAGGAAGGGAATTTGATTGTGTGCATGTTTTGAAAAGATTTGGGGAAAAACAGAAGTCCAAGTATAACAATATAAAATAATATATTCACCATCCATACAATTACAATATGTTCATCATGAAAGAAAACATTCAAGAGAAGAAAAATTCTAGAGAAGTTAGTGACCTAATAAGATTCTTCACAAAATGCATTAGAGAAGGTCACAATTTTCATTTGCACTTTTTCAGTGCAGTGAAATAGCATTCAATTACTGTTTCTGAGAGATGCATGTGGGAACTGTGAAATTAGTTTTAATTTTTCCTTCAAAAGATCCCAGATCACCTTCACAATTTCACAGACTAGGTAACAGTCATCTACATTGATAACACATTAGCCCCAACAACATAACAATGTAAATTATAGTGACAACAGTTTCCACACATAAAAACTACAATATTTAAAATCCTGGAGCTGTTGGCCAAAACAGGTACTGTAAAGCTCATTTTTGGCTGTCAACCAATTCTAAATAATCCTTTCCCAGAATCAATAACGCAACGCTTGATGCGACACCTGTGGTAGTCTGGATGAAAGCATTATCGGGTAGGTAGTATCGCAGAATCGACCACACCAGAATGGAGCTTAAACTGAGCATGGAGGCACCATAAATGCTAAAATGAAATGAAAAAAACAATTGTTAGATCAAAACAGAGTAATCCATGTAAAGGGTAAGGGCAGCAGGTGCCCTCCATGACAACACAGGAATTTGGCAGAGCTTCGAGACTTGCTTACCTGTAGGTAATCCTTCGCTGATTTGACAATTTCTCTAGATGAGGGCGTTTGTAAAAGTACAGTGCTGTCCCTGCAATAGATGTGAAGAGCAGTACATTGGTGATGTCCCTTGTCGGAAACAGCCTGCAAGTAAAACAAAAGAACACGGGTGTGAGCGAATGTGAAAAGATCAGCGGATGCAGACTAGCAAAAATTTTCACAGAAAGCAACACATATTACAATCCACTCCATGAAATATACACTAGGTTAGAGGGTTAGAGGTCACAAACTACGACTAACCTTCTTAACATATTCGGGTTGGACAGGCTGACTGACAAAGTTGTGTAACTAGCCGCTCCAGCCAAAGGGGTATAGTGGTACAGCAAGTTCTCTTGAGTCAGCGGCTTGAGGGTTATGCCACAAAAGCTCTTGGGGTTCCCAGGCGTTGCCATTTCAACAAACTCTTCAACTTTCTTCTCTACGCTTTCAAGATTTGATCCCAGCACGGAATATTTTGTCTTTGTGCCGAAGTGCATCCGGTTTGTTTCAACATTCATTTGTTCACCGCTCACCGGATACGAAGCGCAAACACCAACGTTTGCTGTCGAATCAAATAAAAGCGTATCGAAGCCCAAGAAGCCTTGCCCTTCCATCTATGCCAGTATTAAAATTTCTCTCTTTATGATCCAAGCTCATCTTTTTTGCATCCTAAAATCAAGTATTATACATGCTGGTCCGTTCGGACAATGGCAATTATTTTAAGGTTTTCGCGCCTCGGCTTCAACCCCAACAACCTGAGTGACGCTTGTTCAAATTGCGAAAGCTTCTTCAATTTGCTTCAGAGCTAGACGTGGAGTGGCACACGAAACAGGCATGTCGATTTGGTTTCTACAGACATCCGCTTTGACTTGCATGCTGCCGCCAAGCAAGTTCTTTTGTCCTTCCCTTGCGGCCTGCCTGACCCGCCTGGCCTGGCCCATGAACCGGTATCCTGCCTTCCCCGTGTACCGTATGTATGTGGGGTGCCTAGCACTCATAGTCCTCGTCT
Organism: Odontothrips loti; assembly: GCA_038380765.1. Taxonomy (NCBI): domain Eukaryota; kingdom Metazoa; phylum Arthropoda; class Insecta; order Thysanoptera; family Thripidae; genus Odontothrips; species Odontothrips loti. The sequence goes on along the minus strand of CM076257.1, from coordinate 6,544,329 downwards.
GAGCTTTAATGACAATCTCGTTGATGTTACTAAGACAAGCTGCAGCAGAAAGAAAGGGAGGCGCGAAGCAGGGCTGGCGCACGCGCCGAGCGCTGAGCTCCTGGGGGTGGTCCGGTCCGGACACCCCCTCGTCGGCACTAACCTGGGCCTAGCGAGGCCCAGGCGAGGCCACCACCCCACAGCAGTCACTATGGCCAACGTCAAAGGGAGGCTGCATGGCGACTGCCACCACCGGCCAGACGGGTGCTAAGGATGTGGAGGGTGAAGAAGGGCAGCTGCGTGCACTTGGTAGGCAGGGGCGGGTGCGGCGGCGTCCACGGCCGGCGACTGTTCTGCTGGTGGCACGCGACTCCGGCCCTTTGACTCCAACCCCCTGCGGCCCATGGGGGTCGTGGTCATGCTCGCCGGCGGCGGCGTGTAGAGGGCAAGGCCACCGCTGCAGGCTAGAGCCCATCGAGAGAGGGGTGAGTGCCCCGCGCCGCCCCCTCCCACGGCACGGCCCCCAGGGAACAGTGCGGAGTGCGGCATATCGTCATGTTTTGTTTTCTTTTGTGTCTGCAGGGTGAAGAGTCTTGTGGAGGAAGATTCTACAGCCATGGATTTAGAAGCAGAAAATGACCTCCTGCCGCACAAACAGATAAGGTTGAAAGATCAAAATCTAGGTGCAGATGTCCATGAGCAGACAAGTAAAAAGCGCAATGTTCAAATCGTCTGGTCGAAGATTCTGGCCAAGTTGTTCATCATGCAAGATAACTCTATGACAGAACACAGCAGTTAAGGGTAAAGATAAATGGAGTTTTGCTTCTTTCAGCATTTTTAGACTTTTTAGTACAGCAACAAATTTAGCATTTCTACATTTTTTTTTTATTGGTTTTCTTTAATATATTGTAATTATACAAATTAAGTTATAAACAGATTATATCTGATAATGGGCAAAATAACAGCCACAAAAATAAATCATCCACTGTCCAAATGTAGAAAGAATATGTAACTTGTATTCAATAGCAATTTCAAACTTACAGTATTAAACCAGTATTATGACAAGAATAACATATTTGTATCTCTTATTCAGTCCTTTCTGTTCCTGAACTTTTCACGTATCACATCGTTACAACCTTCACGATTTCTTGCTATTTCTATTGCATAAAACTGAATTCGAGGAACGAGAGTTGTGTTTTCCTGAGAAAATTCCTCACTGGAGTCCAGTCGTACAAGGGTACCAAAGCTGAAATCCTCTACGTCATCCTTAAATTGTTCACAAAACGGCCGCCACATCTGCAACCAACCATAAAGACATGTGCAACCATATACAAATTAGAAAAAGAAATTTGAGGATGAACCTAAGTTTACTCACTTCCTTTCCTGCTGGACTTTTAATCTCATTTTCATTGATAACATCCACCTTCAGGTCAGGGAATTTACTGCGGAATGCCTTATATATAGCATCATCTTGTGGAGTAAGGCGTAATAGCTTGGGGTCAACCGAGGACAGAAGCTGAGAAAATTGTACAGAGGAATGAGCATATATCTTCAAAGTATAATATAGAAATAGGAAATAGCACAACAACATGTCAAGTTCTTACTCACATTGAAATAAATTTCAGCATGCTTGAAGGCTTTCATAGCCCACATCGCTTCAACAGTTTCCTAAAACAAAAAATAGCCCCCATATAGTACAGTTCAAAATCTTAGTCTAAAATGCAGCCAATGTTTGTACTTTCATGTCAATGCATACATCATTTCCGAATTCGTCTGCAGGTCTTGACAGAAGGCTTGCTCCTTGCATTAAACCATCAGCCCCCTAAAACAACAAAGAGTTCAAGTTTTAAGTTAACACTAGTAGAATTGGAATACAACTGTAAAACTGTTGATGAATAATTCTAGCCTACGTGATGAATTCTTGAACTGTACTTACAACATCACCGACTTGTGCCATTTTCGCCAATAAACGACACCCAATCGAACAAAAACAGGGCCAAAATTGCAAATACTGTCACAGATCACTAGAAACGCAAAAACAGAGTGTTACTACGAAACACGCTAGAGGTTATGTTGTGATGGTGTGGCGTGCAGCATGCGTGCTGCAACTATTCTCATAAGCAAAAATGTATAATATGAAAAATCAAGTGAAGCTCGGGCCAGGCTCGGGCGGCGCACTTGAGTTGAGAGTTTGAGTCTGCAGGCAGAAGTGAACATTCCAGAGAGGGACGAAATAGAATACGTGGAGCGAGTCGACTCGTGCACAGTGACTTGTCTGGGCTAGTTTGCACAGCTTGCACGCCCGGGGGCACCTACACCTGGAGGCGTTGGACTCACCGCAGTCCCTGTCAGTGGGTAAGTGTCTGGTGTGGGGGAGCGACTCGCGGGGCCCGTTCTGGACGTTGGGCACCACGAACTAGGAGTAGGGAGGGCATGTCATCTCACTGGCACCGGTTCCGGCCAAACCGCCCCGAACCAGCCGCCCCCGGTGTCCACCCGGTGTCACCGCGCAAGGAATCGTAGGAAACAAACTGCTTCGGAGTCAATGTAGGGAGACACGCCGGCAACGCCCGTCGCCGACGTCCCCATGGCAACAGGGCGGGGGGGCGGGTGAAGATGGAGGCCGTAAGCGCCGCAGGGGGTGAGCGGCAGGTGCACTGGGTGCAGTCAGTGGCGGAGTCAACACCGTGTCTCGTGCGTCACCAGGGCTCTTAGGTACGTAGTGACAGAAACAGGATCTCAGAGGCCCACGTTACGTTGGCCGGACTTTTAGTTCATCGCTCTGATTGCAGCTGCTGCAGCAGCGGTGGCCGCAACATGAGTGTCACGAGACTTGGAGTCCCGGCCGTGGCGCCGCCGCCGCCGGAGCACCTGACCCGGCCACGGAACATCCGGGGGAACATCGCGGGGAGCTGGGGCCACGTGAGTGTACTTTGACTGTGGAGCGGAAAACGCTGGCCGAGTGCGTCACGCCGTAACGCCGAGCGCACTTGTGCCCCAGGTGATGCGTCCGCCCGGGTCAGACACGCTGCGTCGGCAGTACGAGGAGCACCAGCGCGCCTCCGAGGACGCCGTTGTGGAGGCCGAGGGCGGCCGCGAGCGCCAGCGGCTGGCCCTCAGCATCGAGTTCGAGGAGACCACCCGGGCCAAGCAGATGCACGGCCAGGCCAAGGCGCTGGCGGACGCCTCCGTGCGCGCCGTGCAGCTGGACTTGCAGCGCCGGCGGCAGGCGTGAGTATGAGAACGGTGTCTATCCGCCCGTCTATCCGCTCGCCCCGCACTGTGTCTCTATCCTGCGCAGCCTGCGCTCGCTGCTGGTCGCCGAGGGCCTGCAGACCGAGAACGAGCTCAGCGAGCAGGAGGCCCGCGCCGTGGTGGACCGCCTGCAGATGGCCCGCAACCACGTCGCGCTGCTCAAGGAGCGCACCGAGCAGGAGCGGCAGAAGGTAGGGGGCACAAGTGGGGGGGGGGGGCAGCGCCTGCTAGCGCCTGCAGGCCGGAGCGTAGGCCGCCAGCCGCACGGCCAGGCCGCTGCGTTGCCGACCCTCGGGTCCGCAGGCGCTGAGCTCAGCTCTGCTCCGCCGTCCCTCCTCTTTTAAAAAGAAAATTAAAAATAATATCATTCAATTTATTTGCAACAAAAATAATCGGCAGATGGTGACCGCCGCGCGCGAGCAGCAGGACCGGCAGCGCATCGAACCTCTGCGGATGGCGCAGCGCGCAGCCCTCACGCTGGCGTGCAAAGAGGTGAACCTGGGCCAGATGCGGGACCGGCAGGAGCAGCTAGAGGTGGCCCGGGAGGAGCGGCGCCTGCAGCAGGCCCTGCACATCAAGACCCTCCAGGCGCAGGTGAGTACTCTACCCCTTCACAAGCAGGCCAGTAATTTTTATGTAAGAAAAAAACTTTAACTTAAAACTTTAAAACTTTGAAATGCTTGTTAAAAGTCAGCAAGAATGCTGCCTTAAAAAGTTATTTTTTTTTCGGGTGTTACATTTTTTATTTTTTTTAATGAGGCTCGCTGGCCCCTTCCTCGTCCCCCAGATGGAGCGCGAGGAGCAGGAGGCGCGCGAGGAGTTGGCCCGCAAGAAGGCCGTGTGCGACGCACTGCAGCAGCAGGTCGAGTACAAACGGCAGCGTGACGACCGTCTCCGGGAGGAAGAGGTGGCGGACGGCGTGCAGCGGCTCAACCGACTGCGCGAGGAGCTGCACCAGGAGCGGTTGTCCGAGCTGCAGCGGCGGCGGCAGCAGCGGGAGGAGCTGCAGCGGCTGCAGGCCGAGCAGATCGCGCAGCGGATGCGCGTGCAGGCCGAGGCCGCGGACCGGGACGCGGCCGTGGACGAGGACACGGCCAGGCGGGCGCGGCAGCAAGCCCAGGGGGAACATCGGGCGGACGACAAGGCCAAGGTGGGCGCCGACTGGCGCCGACAGCGCAGCGCCGCAACCCTTCCCGATGGCCGTGACTCTGAACGCCCCCGTTTTCCTCCCTCCGCAGGCGGACGCCGGGGCTGAGATGCGGATGTTCATGGCGCACGTAGCGGCGCTGCGGCGGCAGCAGGAGCAGGCTGACCTGGAGGAGCAGCGCATACGCGACGAGCACGCCGCCGCCATCCGCAAGGAACAGGATGACAGGCGCTGCAGGCTGCAGGCGGCGCGGAAGCGCATGCTGCAGGTGAGGGAGCCGAGGCTGGTCCCGGGGCCGCAGGCTCCGCACCGGGGGCCTGGGGGCTGCACCTTCTCTACCCTGCTTTGCCTCTGCCCGACAGGATACGCTGGCGGGGCGGCAGCAGCAGCTGGAGGCGGCCCGGCTAGCGCGTGTGCGGGAAGCGGAGGCGGCGGCCGCCGAAGAGCGCCGCGCGGCCCAGTGCCGCGAGCAGAACATGAAGCTGGCCGCCGAGCTGGAGCGGCGCCGAGCGGACGAGCGGCGGCGGTATGCCAGCGACCTCCAGCAGCAGATCAAGTACCAGCAGCTGGTCAAGGTGCCTCTTTTGTTCCACTTATTTTGCTGTGGCGCCCAGCTCAAAATCACGCCTGACGACGTCTGTGTCTCCATCTACAGGAGAGGCAGGTCCAGGAGGAACGTCGGCAGAGGGACCATGCCCAAGAGGAGGACGAGCGCTACCAAGCGAGAGTAAAGCAGCTTCTCCAGAGCCCACTTAAGCACTCCACACATACACACCCCTTCCGCCTCAAGATAGAGGGAAGAGCCCTCGGCTGGCCAGAATAGTCTCATCGGAAATAGATTCCCCGTTCTGTGGACTGACTGCGGGCATGCACAGTGCAGTGCGTGAATGACCCGGAAAGATTGGAAGGGAAAAGTCAAGATAATGTGATCTCACTATTTATTAGTTTATTTATTTTGGTGACATAGTATTTTACCGGAATGACATTAAAAGGGAGAGAGAGAATAAAGGTGAGGAGACATAAATGGTAAATGATATAGAATACCATTTCCTTGGAATCAGAATGATGATATGATAAAGAACAAAGAAGACAACAATACAACTAATTCAAGTGAAGAAAAGTAAATGAAATGAAAAAATGAAGTACAAAATGATTAATCATATGTATTAAAAATATACTATATATATAACATATGATTAATATATATATATATATATATATATATATAATATATTAATATCATGCAGACAAATAAGGAAAAAAGAAAACATGAGTATTGGTGTCAAGGAATGATACAGGGAAAATTGAACACTTGATTGATACGTAATGGGGGGACATGGCACATGATAAATGAAATAATGGTATAGCAAGAAATATCATAAGAAACATGACAATAAGGATTAGTAATTTAAATGAACTATCACAAAATAGTTTTGTAGAACTGTGATAAAATAATTATTGTCTAATATAATCTAATTTTCTTACTTATTGTGGACAGAACAGACACAGACACAACCAACAATAACAGCTAAGTGCTAGCCTGATATTTATCAAACAGTCTTTGATAAAAAGGTATCTCAATCAAAATGCAAATCCGAAACACATGGCTAAGAGCAATATTCAAATTATATCTACTGGCAGTAAGCCACTATAGAAGACAAGAAATTTAATAAACAATGGAAAGGTCAGGGATTGGTAATCAAAATCCACCACGAGAAAGGGATCAGGACGTAGCTCTCAACAATAACCGCATTAAAAAATAGATTAACACAAATTCTACCCTTACTTGTACGATAGCATGTACCACAAACACCGAGCAATGACAAAACTAGCACAAGATGAGAAAACAGTATCCTGACGACGTAAGATGAAAACATTTTGAGTAATACATGTTTTGAATCAATGAAAGAAACATCAATACAATGAATAATTGCATCATTTCCATGTCTCTATGCTTCTGACTCTTGTAAAATTTGGCGCAACTGGAAAGAGCACTACTGACAAGCAAAAGTATTGTAATGGCTTTAAATCCTTTTGCTTAATAATACCTAGCAGTGTGTGGACCACAAATATTCCATATGAAGCGTATAAGTATCACAACTCGAAAACAATCTTTTTCAATATTACAGTAATTGTTTCCTATTTTCATTTCAAGGTAATTTTCTCAAAAGAACTGACCAGTTACCTTGGTCATACTTGGTCTCCAATACTTGGATTTGAGGAACTTCAATACAAACTCTCTTCAACTCATCAGCTTCAAAAACATGGTAATACCGGAAGTAAGTTTGCTGCTGGTTATCATTGTTAGCCTGTTTGTTTCTACCATTCAACTTCCATGGGACAAGAACGTCACTGTGTTTAAAATCTGTGCGATTGACATGAACAGGTAAGGGCAAATCTCCTCTGATATCATCGCTGTCAGGTTGATCAAAATACTCTGGAAGTGCATGAGCACCCTCATGGCATTTGTTTTGATCTTGTGGTGGAGGTGGAGTAGACAGCTTGCCATGAACATGACGGTTTTTGCGATTTTGTTTAAGATATGTGGACATTTCATGATGGACTTGCTGATTTCTTGCCCAAACGTATATGAGCGCCCGACCACCTTTACAAAGAACTCTTGCAATTTCTTGAATCGCCCTTCGTCTTCTTTCCTGTAGAAAAGATTTATACAATTTTTTTTAAATATTTAATTTTTTAAGAACAACTAGACTCCTTCCAAAACGGAAACTCACATGAGTAGCAAGATGGTGGATGACAGCAATGCATAACACCCCATCTGCAATGCCTGATCTAAATGGTAAATTCAAACAATCACCATTCAGCACCTCAAAACCCCTCTTGGAACATTCTTCAGCTAAGTGTGCACTTGCATCAATGCCAATCTGCATGGGAAAATGTTTTACACAACTGTTAAATAATATTTAATATAATGCAATTTTCAACTCAAAAACAGAGGGAAAGAAACAATCTGCTAACCTCAAGTAAAGAAACATTTTCAGCATGTTTACCAAAGTATTTTCCATTACCACACCCAACATCAATCAATATCTGACCAGTTTTGAATGTCTTACAAAACTCAACAATGTTTGGCCAAGGAGTATGTCTGGTCTCACTAAAATGATCACTGATTTCTTCATAGACCTGACCAGAAAAAGAAGAAAATTATAAATAAACAGGTGGGAAACCTTTTATAAATTTAGGTAAGTTATCCAGAGTGTGTGCAATGCAAACCTTACGAACAAACCGCTTCTCCACTTCTATCGCATTCAGTTGCTGTCGAAATATGTTCTGTTTTTGGTTGTCACAAAGCCATGGGTAACAGCAGAAACATTCTTTCTTGCGACGTAAATTACGGAATGTAAATGAAATTCTTTCTCCACGGGGCAGCAATGTTAACCCCTTGTTATCATCTGTGCAAACAACATCATGCATGCGCGAAGCAATGCCATGAGTCCAACCATACCTGGATGCAGGAGGACCTCCAGTGTTAATCCATACTATACAACTTCCACTTTAATGTATTCATCAGTATACAGGTAACAATTCTTATCTCACCTTGATTCCCCAGACATTAAAGCTAGAGAGCGCCTGGGCAAGAACACTGGTATTTTCAGGCCAGAGACGTCTCTGAAGTCCATGACAATATCAGAGAGTAGAGATAGGATGAGGATGGGATCATCAAAAACACTATGGGTGTCAACATGGGGAGGAATACCTGCAAATACAGTTATTATAAGTTCAAACATAGACACAATTTTAAAAAAATAAAAAAAAAATGAAGAAAAACTCAATTAAAATTTACCATGTCCTGGCAGATATCTATTAACAGTCAGTTGTTCTGGGAAAAAATTCCACTGGGAAAACCCTCTTTTATTCAGTCGGCTATGTAAAAAATCACACTGCTCTGGAATAGCTTGTTTCAGTGGAGATTTTTCATCAACATCATTGGTACCATATCGAAATTCATAGCCAAAGTGTTGTACTTGTCGTTGTTTCAGTTGGGTTCCTGAGCAAATCAGCAGGATTTAAAAGTTCAATCACTTCACGCATTAAGATGAAGATAAATTAAGATGAATGAAAGCAAATTTTACCTTGATCTGGGTTGTCCCAAACAAGGGATTGTACTAGATTGTTTTCTTCCTCCACGGTAACAAACTCCTCTAGAACAATTAATCCTGGTGGACCCTCGCGTGGGAGTGTTGCCCAAGGATCAGTCACCTTTGGCACTGTAAAATGTTCAAATAGTAAGATACAGAAACATCTGGGACTTAACAACATTTACAAAATTAATACATTCATAAGTAATACTTACATTCAGCAGCAAATGCTAAGACCAAGAGGTGTTTTGTATGAGGAACAAATGCCATACCATGCAATGACTCATATGCTGTTGTAGCATTTGAAACATCATAGAATGCCATAAAGCAATATGTTTTGTCTGGCAGCATCACTACAGCTTCAATAGCCCCATAAGGTGCACAGAGAGTAATGACATCTTCCTGTGTCAAGCCGAGAGCTAATCCCGAATTACATATTACAATGTACTATAACAGAAGAAATAAATTTAGAGTTGGTGTAACGAATACAACAATATGAATATTGACACCCTGAACCGGTTACCGGTAAAAAAAAAAAAAAGGATGGACAGAAACAGCAGAGGACAGTAAAGCAGAAGCCATGAGGTCACATACACACCTTTGTAGGTTCAGTGCCTAACGCTAATTTAGAATCGACGGAAATATACTGAATAGCTTTCCGCTGCTTTGAAAACACTTTCCTGGGAACATTTCTGGTTCTACTGTCGTTACCATCCATTTTCACGAAAACTTCAGCAATCAATCAATACCGGACTAACAAGCTAAAATAGTGTGCGCGAACCATCAAACGCCCTCCCTAACAAACGAAAGACTGTCTGACCACTGAACGGGCTCTGCAAATCAGTCGAGGAACGTTTTCTGTGGCAAAGGGTTACTGTTACTCTACGGGTTTTATTTCCATTTTTTTGCTTGATGCAGCTTGATGCTAAGGGAAAAACCATACAGAAACAGCTGATATCACATACAGAGAAATGGCAACACGGTGCGTGTTTTATTCGCGCAACAACCGACCTGCCAATAGCCTTTTAGGAAAAACTAATTATTTTCAGCAAGGTCTGAGCTGCATGGAGCACCAACAGTGGAAAGTAGCAAACGTATTCTTCCATGGTGTTTTTCTGTTGTTTTTTTTTTATAAAAAAGAAAAAGGATCACGTCGAGATTTTAATCGCAAAGATACTGTCTTTTAAAACGGTTTAAAGGCTTGTTCTACCTATTTTTCGTCTCAACATGCTGTTCCGGCTGGTCGCGGCTTCGTTCTTTTAGCAGTTGCAACTTACAGCTGATCGTCAACTGTCACTGTTCAACCCCCCCACACATTCTTGTCTTTCTTCCGTGTTCATTCAGTTGACATGTATTGAGAAGAAATCGTAACCGTCAGAGCCCTAAGACGTATGTTTTCCAAGAAATAATCGTTATTCTCAACTGCATTTGAGAGAAAGAGTAAGTGATATTTCCCTGATTTTACGTTTTGATCCTCCATTTCGTTCACTGTGTCTGCAACAACATGATCTTGTTTCCGTAGTACTATGCCAAGCGAATCCTTAGTGACTCTTGTAGGATTTATCGATTTAAACAACTTGTATCAAAACATTTTGTATTGTCAAGACGTTTATTTCTGAGCGTTGAAACCTCTTTTTTCCTGTCGTTACCGCAACCATGTGAAAAACTGGCTCTGAGAGTTATGGCATCCGAGAAGGGTGCGGTGAAATGGAGGACCTCATTTAGCCGCGCGAACGTCATGGTTTTTGTTTTGTCAAATTCCCCACTTTATTTGCTTTTTCATTATTGAACCGTCTTGGACTTAGTTACAGTCGTCGAAAAATCTCTTTGGATGGTCCTTTTGTTGCCCAAGGTCTCATGGTTTCCTTTTTATTGTGAATAGTCTGTTCACTTATGTCAGGCATTCAGAAGGAATATATGAACTTCTCAAGAACACTCATCTCTTAGGATCAATAATGTTTGGACCTATTGTGCTGCTATAATATTTAATTGTGAAACAATTCTTTGCTGCAGTTTTTTTTTTTTGTGTTTTTCAATGTGGTGGTCATGTCCTTTATTCTACATGCAAATAATTTTCTCCTATTTTCAGTTAAAAAATGGAAGAAGACACAGAATACTTGAAGTTGCCAATTGAGGATCGCTGTGTCCACAAGGTAAACTTAGATTTATCCAGTTGTGACTGAAAGGAAATCTTGCTGTTTGTATTGTTATAATTTTATTGCAACACATCATCCACACAGTACCATCATAATTTGGATTTCTTTACAGTTGTGGAAAGCCAGGCTCAATGGCTATGAAGAAGCAGGCAAATTGTTTAATAAAATTGATGATGAAAAGTCTCCTGAGTGGAATAAATTTTTAGGACTTGTGAAGAAATTTGTAATTGACAGCAATGCTGTGGCACAGGAAAAAGGATTGGAGGCGACCTTGGCTTTTGTGGAGAATTGTGGCTCAGCTGGAAAGTATGTGGACAGTTGATGTTTTAAAATTTTATTAATAGTCTAGGGTTGCTTAATATAACCTTAATCATTTTCATAGGACTGCAAGTGATGTTGTTGCTAGCATTGTTGCTAAAAGTATTGCTGCTCCCAAGACCAAAACTAGAGAGTTGTCTCTTCAAATTATTTTGATGTACGTTGAAATTGAAAAGCAAGAAGCTGTGCAAGAGGAGCTTGTAAAGGGCATGGAACATAAAAACCCTAAGATTGTTGCGGAATGTGTATCGGCAGTTACACAAGCATTGAGGTAAATAAAGTTTAATTGTAATCTCTCTATTTCTCTGTTCACTGTGTCTGACACAAGTTTTTAAATTTGTGTTGCAGGGAGTTTGGCCCCAAAGTAGTCACCATAAAGCCTCTAGTAAAAGTAATGCCCACATTGCTTGAGAACAGAGACAAAGCTGTTAGAGACAATGGTAAAGCGATGGTTGTAGAAATGCATAGGTGGATTGGAGCTGCACTGAAACCTCAACTTTCATCTTTGAAGCCTGTCCAGGTGCGAAGTCTCCCATTCCGTTTCTTTTCCCTGTATTTGTATGATTTGCTAACTTGTATCCACAATATTGCAGCTGACTGAGCTAGAAGCTGAGTTTGAGAAGACCAGAAATGAAAAAGCAGTAGCAACTCGCTATCTACGTTCTCAACAAGCCCGACAGGCTAAGGCAGCTGCTGAGGCTGCTGAGACTGGGGATTGTGGAGAGGATGAAGGAGACAATGATGCGGCAGTAGAAATAGACCCTTATGAATTGATGACAGCTGTTGACATATTAAGCAAGTTGCCATCTGGCTTTTATGACAAAGTTGAAGCTAAGAAATGGCAGGAGAGAAAAGAAGCTATGGATGAGTTCAATAATTTACTTCAGAAGTCACCCAAACTTGAGAGTGGTGATTATGGAGATTTAGTGCGTGCTCTAAAAAAGGTTTGTTCATTGCGCTCATCAAATGTTTGGATACTGTTGCAAATGTTACAGGTAAAACTGACAACTGACATATTGTTTCAGATCATATCAAAAGATTCGAATGTTGTGGTTGTTACTGTAGCTCTAAAAAATCTTGCTGCATTGGCAAATGGCCTGAAGAAACGATTTTCTCCATATGCCTCAGCTTGCATACCAGCTCTACTGGAAAAGTTTAAAGAGAAAAAAGCAACAGTTGTTGCAGCAATTCGAGAAGCTATTGATGCTGTCTATCAAAGTGTGAGTACATACTTAAAACATATTGACTAGTCTTGCACCCTATTATGTCTTCAAGTATTGTGTAATTACACATGTGTTTTGTGTTTTTTTTATTTTGGTTTTATGTTGCAGACAACTGTTGAGAATATTCAGGAGGATGTTTTGGCTTCACTTGAAAACAAGAACCCGTCAGTTAAATCAGAAACAGCGGCCTTCTTAGCTCGCTGCTTTACTAAATGTACAGCTATTATGCTGAACAAGAAGTTACTGAAAAGCTACTCTGCTGCTCTGATTAAGGCTCTCAACGAGTCAGGTTGGTTATTTCTTCTTTCACTCCATGGATTTATTCATTTTTGTATGGGATTTGTATCATGTTCGTTTGCCCTCCAGATCCATCTGTCCGAGACAATGCAGCAGAGGCTTTGGGAACAGCATTGAAAGTTGTTGGGGAGAAGTCTTTAATGCCTTTTGTTAGTGATGTGGACAATTTGAAAATGGCAAAGGTATGTGCATTTGATATGCATGCCCTGGCTTCCTTCAGTGCGCATGGTGTCTCCTTGGGTTGCTGACAATTTTTCTCTAATGATATCCATTAGATCCGTGAATGCTGTGGGAAGGCTGTCATTGTAGCCAAGCCGGCGAAGGCAGCACCTACTGAGAGACCTAACACGGCTCCTGCCAGGCGCGACGCCTCGCCCCCTCGGTCTCAGGCTGGAAGCGCTGCTCCAAAGCCGGTCAAGAGGCCTACCACGAGTGGCGGCCCGGCGCGGAAGGCGGCCCCGTCCGCAGCTCCGGCCGCTGGCAAGAAAATAGCAAGTAAGTAGATGGCCTCCTGAAATAGATTTGTCAGTAACCTGGTTCTGAGAGTTCAGTTCAAAGCAGTTTTCCTATGACGTGTGGCTGAGTCTTTTCTCTTTTCCTCAGCCAAAAGTACCAAGGAGCCTAAGGTCGCCCAAGAGAAAGATCTTAGCCAGGAGGAAGTAGATGAGAAAGCCAGTGAGCTTTTTTCAGCGGAGATCCTAAGTGGGTTGTTGGACAGTGTTTGGAAAAATCGTCTTGCGGCTGTTGAGGACTTTGATAGGGTAATTTTACATATAGCTTTTATTTTATAGAAGTTTTCATGTTGGCTGGGAAATTTTTCCCCATAACTCTTATCATATTCATTAGCAATATATTTTCCTGTAGGCTGTGAAAGTGATGGACAAATGTGATGCACCCACACAAGTTCTCATCCGTACCTTGCATAAAAAGCCTGGTTTGAAAGACACGAATTTCCAAGTTTTGAAAGCTAAGCTTGAAGTTGTGAAGTACATTGCTGAGAACTTTACAGTTTCTAGGTATTAAATTGACACATTATTTTATATATACTGATTGCCATAGGCTGTCTACCAATTTTGTTAATTGTTTGCAGCACTTCATCTAACTATATTTTAAATGACGTTACTGAAAAGCTGGGTGATGCAAAAAATGGCTCTGTATCATCAGAGGTTTTAACTGCACTGGCAGAAGCAACGAAACTTGATCATGTGGCCTGTGAAGTTATGGATTATGCATTTAACAATCAAAAAAGTCCAAAAGTACAACAAGAAGCTTTGAATTGGCTGTCTCAGGCCCTTCTTGAATTTGGATTTGTGTAAGTAGTCGTGGGTAGAAGTCTTCATATGTCACTTTCTGTTTAATGGTTTGGTTACTTTTTCTCCCCCTAGTGTTCAACCCAAGCCTCTGATAGAGAATGTGAAAAAGGCTTTCTCTGCTACAAACCCCGCTGTCAGAACATCAGCAATTCAGTTGTTGGGAACCCTTTATTTATTTATGGGTCCACAGCTGAGTTTGTTTTTTGAAACTGAGAAGCCAGCTCTCGTTCAGCAAATCAATTCAGAGTTTGAGAAGGTTCGTAAATTTGCTAATTTCAACTGTGTTTTTTTTTGGGTGTGTAGTTTTGTATCTCAGTGGTAAGTTTGAAATAATGTAAAACATATTCCTTTTCTGGATTTAACAGCATGCTGGAGAAAAACCACCACCTCCTATCAGAGGTTTAACACAAGCTGTTGATAATAATGCTGGAGATGATGACGATAATGATACGGTTCCAGAGACAGTTAATGTTCAAGACCTTCTTCCACGTGTTGATATTAGTCCTCAGCTTAACACTACTCTCATTTCAGAATTGTCTGATAAAAACTGGAAGGTAATTTGATTCTTTTTTAGTACCATCTGTAATTTTAATGCACATTTTTTATACTTTACTCGCCAATTATTTCTGTCCTGAAATGCAATGTATTCCTTGGTGCGTTAAAGTTTCATGCTTTCAATTTTTCTGTTTTAGGTGCGGAGTGAAGCTCTTGATAAAATCACAAGCATTCTCGCAGAAGCCCGTTTCATCACAGGGAATTTAGGCGAGCTCCCGCCTGTACTGGCTCAACGTTTGGTGGATTCTAATGCGAAAATTGCTGCATCAGCTATTACAATTTGCCAAACCTTGGCCACTGCTATGGGTACAGCATGTAAACAGCACACTCGCACTTTTTTCCCAGGATTATTGCAATGCATGGGTGATAGTAAGGTCAGTCATTGGGTACCAGGATTTCTTGAATCACCTGTAGTGTCAATTTCTTGCAACTAGTATTTGGGTTTACAGTCATGGATCAGGTCCTCTTCTGTGACTTGCATCAATACCTTTGGAGAACAAGGAGGTTTCAAAGAATTCTTTGAAGGAGAGATGATAGCAGATGGACTTAAAAGTGGTTCACCTGCACTGCGTGTAGAATTGTGGAATTGGTTGTCAGAGCGCTTGCCTCAGAGTGAGTGTTATTTTTTGTGCCTATTGTATAGTGTGAAGTGTTTCATGGCTTTGTTGTAAGTGGTATAATGTACACCTTCATTTTACACTTATTTTTATTGTCATTGCAGTGAAAACTGTTTCAAAGGATGAACTAGTTGCTTGTCTTCCATATTTGTATTCTAACTTGGAAGATCGCAATGCCGATGTCCGCAAAAATGCTCAGGAAGCAACCTTGGGTGTTATGATCCATGTGGGTTATGAAGGAATGCTTAAAGCAACATCAGCTTTGAAGGTATTTTCTGATCCAATAAATATTAAAATAAAAGTTAAAAACTATCTCCAAAATGATACTGATATTATGCCTCATAATTTATATTTCCATTGTAGCCAGGGTCTCGTAATGTTGTTGTGCAACACTTGGATAAGGTGCGGGGCAATTTACCAGCCAAACCAGCTCCAACCAAGAGCAGAGGAATCCTACCATCTCAAAGTGATGACCAGCTCGCCAACAAGGCTGGCTCAAAGACTGTCAAGTCACCAAATTCTAAAATTGCTAACATTAGCAGTGGTACCAAGACGATTACCAAATCCAAGGTGAATGAAATGTTATTAATTTTTGCTGTTCCACAATGTAGTCTTAATCTTGCCTGTTGTAACATTGCTGTTAATTATTTCTTGCGTTGTTAAGCCTGGGTCCGCAGCCAAGCCTGCCAGCCGTAAAAAGGAAGAGGACATTGATACATCACCACTGGTTCAAGTCAATAATTTGAAAAATCAGCGTAGTATTGATGAGCAGAAGTTGAAGGCAAGTGGTTTCATCCAAAATGTGTTTGTAAATTGTTATTATTATTATATTTCTTTTTTTGATACAGTAAAGATTTTCATTCATCTTGCAGGTTCTGAAGTGGAATTTCATGACTCCTCGAGATGAGTTCGTAGAACTTCTGCGTGACCAAATGACCACTGCTTGTTTCAACCGCAACCTTATTGCAAATATGTTCCATTCAGACTTCAAGTACCATTTGAAAGCAATAGATATGCTCATTGAGGTTTGTTCATTTTTTATCTTTTGATAGTCATCTGCCTTTTGTTCAGCTCATTAAATTCTGATTGCCTGTTATTGTCAATTGACACTTTATCTTTGTTATTTTCTATAAACCCTGATGCTTTGTTTAGGATCTTCCTGACAATGGCAAGGCACTAACATGCAACTTAGACTTGATTCTCAAGTGGATGACTTTACGGTTCTTTGATACTAATCCGTCAGTCTTGTTGAGGGGATTAGAGTATCTGCAGACTGTTTTCAATATGTTGATTGAGGATAATTACAGCATGCTGGAGACAGAGGCATCATCTTTCATTCCGTATCTTATTCTCAAGGTAAGATTTGATTTAATCTCTCTTCCATTATGTAGTTCTTTTGTCCTCAACTCTCATTTGCATCTTACTATTAATGCACAGGTTGGTGACCCCAAGGATGCTGTTCGCCACAGTGTGCGAGCATTATTCAAGCAAATAGGACAGGTATATTCTGTTACTCGCTTATTTACTTACATCATGGATGGGCTGAAATCAAAGAATGCCAGGCAGCGCACTGAATGTTTGGAGGAACTTGGATCTCTCATTGAGAATTACGGAATATCAGTGTGCACTCCTTCAGCCGCTGCTGCCATGAAGGAAGTCGCAAAGCAAATCTCAGACCGTGACAATGCTGTGCGCAATGCCGCTTTGAACTGTGTCGTTCAAGCATATTTCCTTGAAGGGGAGAGAGTGTATAAGATGGTTGGGAACATTTCTGATAAGGATATGTCGCTGCTAGAAGAGCGCATCAAACGGGCGGGCAAAAATAGGTCTGTCTCACGTCCCTCTGTAAATCCTGCTCGCCCATCGTTGGCCTCAGCTGCACAACCGCCTGCCCAGCTCTCTCCTCAACGTGCCCCTCAAGAAATTCCTGATGAGCAGCCAGACCAGGAGGAAGAAGAGGAGGAAGCCATTGAAAATCAAGAACCAGTTGTGGAACATAAGCCAAAGCTGGTGTCCGGACCATTTGGTCTCGACATGGATTTCATAGAAAAAATAGAAACTGAGAAGCCAACTAGTAATGATCCCAAGATAATAAAAATTGACCTATCTGGAATATATGAAGGATCTGATAATGCAAGAGATGCTTCCCCACTCATGGCCAGAGGGAATTCTAACAGAGAAAACACAAGCCGTGTGATGAATGCACTAAATATCCACAATTTGCCAAAGCTCAGTCCAATTCCTGATGTCTTGAAGGACTTCAACTTGACAAGGCTGCAGAAACAGCAACAACCCAGAGATCCAGTTGAAGATTTGTTGGATCGAACGCTGAGTCTGATTGCAGGCTCTGATATGGATAAGTGCAAGGATACATTGCTCCAAGTGGAGTATGTTACCAGGTCAGACAAGGTTCATGTGTTGATACCACGTGTAGACCAGCTGATGTCCTGTTGTAATGCTCAATTACGTACAGTAGTACTGTGCAACACGGTCTACTCCAAAGAAGAGCAGACCATGGTGTTACGAGCTCTTTTTGGCACTCTGCACTCTTTCTACAATCAGCCCATACTTACTAAGCACGTGTCCATGGCAGATTTGAAGGAGTCCATTCATGTAATGGTCAGAATGCTGGCAGAAAAACGTCTGGAAGGACTTTCAGATATAGACAATTTTGTGCAGATAGTCAACATTCTCGTTATGGTTATTATAGATAAAGCAGACCACACACGTGTCACATGGTGAGTTTTTGTAGTTAAAATGGTTATTTAAGGAAGCAGAATTTAGGTAAATAGCTAAAATGAATGCATCTAAAAATTTTTTCTAGTGCCTTATTGAAATTGTTGCACGAATCAGTGGAGAAAGGTGATCAGTGGCCAGCAAAAATGCAGGAGCTGATAATGAAATGTATTTGGAAAGTTGTGCGTTCTTTTCCTTCATGGGAGCCCGATATTGACTATGATCCGATCATGCTTGAAATTCATTGTTTCCTTAAGGTAATGACGTCTGGTTTTAAAGAATTGATATTTGTATAATATTTCTATATGTCAAGTGTTGCATTGTATTATTCACTGGTGTATGTGTCTGCAAATACTTCCTAACAGTTCGTTTTTATTACAGTCTTATCCCACTCGCATGTGGAAACACAGTCAATCGGATGTCCCTTTGAGGACTGTCAAGACTCTACTACATGCTATGGTTAAGCAGCGTGGCAGTAAGGTTTTGCTTCACATGAACAGCATCAAAGAACCAGCAGAATCGGAGGTGCCAATCTATGTCAACAAGTTTATAAAGGTATGCTCTGAGATGTTAAGGTTATTTTCATTTAAGTTTGTTAGTAGATGGTACATTTATAACGTGAAAATATTGTTGCAGACTGTTAAACAAGATGATCAAAAATCCAAAGAAGAGAAATCATCTCCCCAGCAACGTCTTTCCAAAAACACCCAGGAACTTTTAACAGAAATTTTTAAGAAGATTGGATCTAAAGATCATACTCAAGAGGTATAAAAAGTGGAACCCAGGCATTTTTTTAAGCTTTGTTCAGTTTTATAAGTTGTTTTTTAACAGGGATTGATTTTTATTTTGTCACAGGGATTACGCCTTTTGTATGAGTTCAAGGAGCAGAACCCAGATGTAAGCATTGAACCATTTCTGCGCAAGGCCACTCAGTTTTTCCAAGATTACATTCAACGAGGCTTGCAGGCCATCGAGTTTGATAGGCGACGTCAGGCGGGTTCGGGTAGCTCAACACCGCCCACTAGGCCTGTCACAGCCACTGCTACTGCAAATGTTCCTGTTAGCAATATTGCTGTGGACAATGCAAGCAGTGTGTCCAACAGTGAAGACGTTATGGATGCCAACTATTACCGCGAGAGGTTGCGGGCCCTTCAGCAATGTGCTGGTTTTGATGAAGTTGCCAACGCGGCAACACGGACACCTCCACCGGTTAAAAATGAAATAGCACTGGACCTGGAGGCTCAACTTGGTCTTGACCAGAATCTCAATTTCAACTCAGTTTCTGGGACAACAAATGAGGTCAGTTCCCGTTCTGGCACCTTATTCGTGTACTAATCAACTGTGTTCAGATTTATTATTTTGAGTCTTTTTGTACAATTTTTTTACAGATGACCGGTGCATCTCGCCGCGAACTGTCCAACCGCGAGGCACTTCGCAGAAGACTGGAAGAAGTGAAAAGTTCAGCTAGATAAGGCTGGAAAGTTACGGCTACCTGGTTTCTCTCATCTTATTTATTTTAAACTCGTTACATTTCTCCTTGTCAAGTAGCTGTAACACTTAGTTTTCCTCAATACCTGTACTGAAAATTTTAATTTCTTGTGTACTTTGCTAATCTTATTAGACAGGTGTCATACATTCTTCACATATTATGCATTTGTGCCCTGTAAAATTTAGTGAACAGAGCCGTGATCTCGTGAGGTGTATTCTCATTTTAACAGGTTTTATGTAATTTTAAAACAGATGTATATTTTATAGGCAGTTTCCCAGCTGCAAAAATTATGGCTCCAATTGTTTGTTTGGTTTTTTACCTATCAAGTTACTCTCAAATGATGTGCTGTGATAAAGTTTATGTGTGTGTTTTGCAATTATTATTTGAGGAGTAATGAGGAGCTGCATATTTGAGCAGTAATTTAATGTAATTTTGAATTTGTTCCCCGTGTAGTGATAACAATAATTTTAATATTAGTCTTGCATCATGTTGCTGTGCTAGGCATTAACAGTAAGGAGACTAAATAAATAGATTTTAACATTTAACTGTAGTGATTTACTCTAGCATGCTGAAATTTGATGTCTCATTCCATCAGCGGAATTAAAATAATACCCCAATACCCTACCCATTTAACAGTAGTAAGAGACTTTGCTTATTCACATTCTGGAAACCACCGAAATGACAATTGCCAAGAGCAGGTAAAGGAGTGTTGACCATAACTTTCCATAAAATTGCTTCAAATTTGTGCCAAGGTTGATAAGCAAAGGGGAAATTTATTTTGATATGTACAGCACCAAGTGTGCACTTTCAAGTTAGCACACATTGTGCATTTTGATGGTTTCTGCCACTACTTGTGTCTCCATATGTTATTGATGGTGTAAGCAAGGAACAGGGACAGAACTTATGAGAGGTGGTTGTTAATTTAAAAACTCATTATAATTCTATCAGTCAACAGTAGTTGGAACAATTGATTTTGCCTTTCAGAAAAAAAAAAAATTAAAAAATGGAATATGAAGAAAATGATATAAAAGTATCCTTAACAGAAATATCACTTGCAGGAAACTGCTATCCATCAGTTCATAATGACAACCACTAAACGCACCATGCCAACACTAAGTCAGATCGTTCAAATCAACGATTAAGGATGTTAAGTGTCCCCCAAGTTACACACTTAAAATACTGCAGTTCATTTTTTATCTTGCTTGGGGCAACTGATCTTAATTATTTCACAACATCTGAATCTTAAAGCTCTTCTTTCTTTGCTTTTCCTTTCCTATCATAGCTCTTCAATTCATCAGTAGCATGCTTGGCAACGTAGGAAATAAAGTCATCCACTTCACGGCCTCCCTGCGAACATAATCATTGCATTTTAATACATTTAAAAACAAACTGAGTGCTAACACTCCCAAGTTAACCAGGAAACCAATGACATACCTCATATCTGACTGGGCTTGACTTGCTATCCTTAGGTACCCAATAGAGAGTAGGGAATCCACGAACTTCAAATGTACTAGGCACATCGTTGTTAGAAGCATCCATCTTGACAATCTCAACATCTTCATCCTTCAACTGTTGGACAAAATTTTGTTAGCAAATCACATCAGAACTGAACAGCTCACCCTCAATACCGTATGGCATTGAATTATAGAAGGACAACATATTTAAAATGACAAGACAAAGTTGAAAGTACCTTCTCTCCAAGTTCATCCCACACGGGTGCCAGCTTTTTACAATGGCCACACCAGGGAGCATAGAATTCAATGAATACATCCTTGTCATTGTCAACGACAACTTCATTGAAGTTCTTGGCGACCGCGACTTTCACTGGCCCGCTGTTATCATCAGGAATAGGCTCAGACTTCAGGAAAGGCTCTAACTTGTCTGCCTTCAGGTCCTTCAGGAATTGCTCAAATGACTCCATCCTGGTGGCAAATATGAAACATTGAGCTGCCAGTTCAAGGAAGGCTTCCTTGATAAACATCTAATTGTACTTACGAGAATTCTTCCTTCATGATAAACTTCTGCTCCTTGGCATTGCGGGCAGAAACCTTAGGCTTGTCACCAGGGACATAATCAATACCAAACTCGTTGAGTTCATGCTGAAAGTCATCCTTGGAGCTAATGGCAAACGAGAAACTGTCTGAGTAGCTCTTGGCAACTTTCAAAATTCTGTTCCTCCAGTAGTTGGTTCCTGCCATAAGAAGTTAATATTTTTTCACAAAATTAATCATGCAGAGACTCCAGCAGCACAAATTAGGCTAAACTATGTATTACCCTTGGCGTTTTTAACATAATCCACAGCAAAGTAAGCAACAATAAGAGGACTCTTGAAGTCATTCATGTTATCTCTCTGGCGGTGACCAACCAAACCATGGCTGAAACAGAACACTCTTATGATGAAACAGATTCAATAATGTTACAAGATACCATACATAATACTTACTAGTTCTTGTTAATGAACTTTTCTAAACTATCTTTGTTGGCATCACCATCATACGTAACAAAGTTGGGCTCAAACTTGTTCTGCATTTGAGGTGGCCGGAATAAGACAATGGAATCAGTCCTGAAATTTAAGTCTTGTTAGAATGTGAGGTACAAACACAACACATAAGTGTCATGGTGTCACTTACTTGGTTGACTGTTTATCGAAGACTTCTTGTGCTGAAGTATGACCAAAACGGACCTTTTCACGCAGTTTATCAGCAACTTTGAGGAAAGTTGCCTTAAGGTCTGAATCACTTGAGAAGAAGCCAACCACACCAACATCAGATTTAGCAATAAAGTTGTTAAATGCCTCAACAGCAGTGATCTCCACTGAGCTGGGGCCAACTTGTGCCTTCATGTACTTCACAAGTCCAGCTAGGAAACATAAAACCAAAATAAGTGGAATTTTTCAGAAAAATCAACTTGGCAGCAGAGCAGAGTGAGCAAAGACTAACAGACAACCATTCTCTGAACCCCTTCGTTCCTCTTAAACGGATACATACCTGCCTCACGAGGCCCATTGTAATCCTGAGATACCTCTCCATTGCGGAAAATCTTAAGGGTAGGGTACCCAGTTACGCCGAACTTGCCACAAATTTCCTTGCCTGCCTCAGTGCAGTCCACCTTGGCCAGGGCGATTGGGGGGTCACTATCCACCAGGAGGGAGGCAGCCTTCTCGTACTCTGGCTTCAGTCTCTTACAGTGACCGCACCTGTTTCAGAGAAATGTCATTCAGACAGGAATGGCACTTGGGAGCCCGGCAGAGCCCAGCCGGTGCGCAGAACCACAGTGCTGTGCTGGGTTAGTGCATCTGCTACTTACCACGGGGCATAGAACATGACCAGGACAGTCTCGTGTTGTGTGATGACCGTCGAGAAGTCGTCGTCCCCCCATTCCAGGACGGAGTCGCTCAGAGCGACGGCGTACAGGGCGCTAAACGCCAGCGCAAGCCTCCACACGCCCATCGTAGTTCTAGTTTCCTGAAAAGAAAGACCGTGATCGTTCAAGCCGGGACTTTTGCGGCACTAGACAGGGGACCGTGCCAACGCAACAAGAACATACAGTACTGACAGGACTGAATAGGACAGGACGGGACAGCGCACTGACCTGACACCGGCAACGGCGACCTGCACTCGAAGACGGCGATCAGCGACAACCACTGAGCGACGAGACAGTGGATCGTCTTCGTCTTGAAAACCAAGAGAGCCGTCATCAGGCGTGTGTCGCTCCCTGATTGGTCGCTGCTGGAATGGAAGACAAAAGAGTGGCGGTATTTACTCTGACAGATTAGCCAATCTGAGTCGAAAACGGGGTACCACGAGGCAGCCCGAAAGTGATCCAGCGCAGCCAAGTCCGGCAAACAAAGAGACGCATATACAATGGTGATGAGGGATATGTGGCGAACGAAGCACTGTGCGATGGTGGATGTGATTGAGCGAATCAGAGCGGACGGTGATGCTGGTACGGCAACACGGCGACATGAAAAGAAATGAAGGGAAACACGCGGGAAGCTTCGAATGATGCTGGTGCTTATAAGTTCTCTATTTCTATTTTCTCAGCTTAGCCGTTGGTCGTTCGAGAGAAGTCTTTAACAAAAATCTCTCTCAAAATAAAAGGCAAAAACCCAACTTCTTAAATGACTGAATGAAAAGCGGGTTCGCGCACACTGACCCCTCCCCCCGTCCACCACGCCCTCTCTCTCTCTCTCTCTCTCTCTCTCTCTCTCTCTCTCTCTCTCTCTCTCTCTCTCTCTCTCTCTCTCTCTCTCTCTCTCTCTCTCTCTCTCTCTCTCTCTCTCTCTCTCTCTCTCTCTCTCTCTCTCTCTCTCTCTCTCTCTCACACACACACACACACACACACACACACACACATACACGCACACACACGCACTTGCCGTTGTTGCTGTTGTAGCAGCTGCAGCGAAGCTGGTGCTGGTTGTCTGCCATTGTTGCGGTTGTTGTGCCGACTCTGAATGTGCGTCGATTAGTTCTTTCTCCTGAAATACTTCATTAGCCTTAGGTCTTCGCTTTTTGATGAGCCTTCGCCTCCCATTTTTATGTTGTTACTGTTTGTGCGTGGACTATCTCACCAACGCCATAGTTGTGCGCGGATTGCTGGCAGTCATCTGCGTTAAGGTTACGCTGATTGGCTTGAAACATGGAATCACAAGAGAGTGACATTTGCAACGCGGAAGAGATGGACATACTTTTGTGAGTATTTTACATACCAGAGCCAATTCCTGTCAGCTGCTAATCGTTTGCTTAATAACGCTAGGATCATGAGAATCCGGCTTCCCTACTTCTAACCTCCTCGGCACGGTGCGTTTGGGTTCGGTCTGGTCCTGTCAGCGAGATAGAGCATCAAACTCTTATCAGACCGTGTTGGACCTGCTATTTTATAGTCCAAGCTTTTTGTAGTGTGAAAATAATATGAAATAAGTGTTCTCATATTGTGTGAAATCTATTTCAAAATTTCATTTTCTTCTTCTTTCAGAAATGATCCTGGTGTAGACAGTATATTGGAGGTATGCTTTTGATTCTGCATGCAACTAACTTCTTTTCCCCTTCTGGTTTGGATCTGTATTTTTAATTGCTGCTATGTTCTTTGTTAAAGACGGTGGACTGGAGCAATGTCCACATACCTGATACTCCCATATTGCCAATGCTCGTGAACCCCACTGGCGAGCTGCCAGCTCGACATACATGGCCGGGTGAACACTTTTTTGACGCGAAGGTGGACTTATCAGGTGTTCACAAAAAGCACTATGTTGTAAGTGAAAAGTTTGTGTGTAAGCATCTCGTCTGGTGAATAGACATATTTTGATCTTACTTTCATTTCCGCCTTATGCAGGTGTCATCCAAGTTAAATAAGCTATATGTGGACATGGATAAGGTGGTGCCATTCCAGATCCACTGGGATGGCACAAATGGCCTTTTTGTTAGAGCACTGATGATGTTCACCTTAGCGGATCATATGAAGAACCCAGTGAAGCGGTGCATCACACACAAAGACAAGGACAACCCCATGAACACTCGTGAGTTTTTGGTTGAATACAGATGTCACCAGTAAGATGTGCATTAAATAATAATTGTATTTTTTAAAATAATTATCCTTTCTGATTTTGAAGACTATGAACATAGAGAACATGTATTGGCAACTGGGAATGAAAATGGTGAATATGTTATGGATCAACAGTCCAAACGATTCAGTGTGCGTGTGCCTTTGCACCTACAACAAGGTTGTGATTATGCACTAGTCAGTTACAAATTTATGTGCAAAACATCGTGCACTGGTGGGCTGAATCGCTCACCAACAGATGTAATTTTTACTCTTGAAGATGCAGGGTAAGTTTAGTAAAGCACATGAATGTTTTAAATATTTTCAATTCTTTTTATAATGTCATGAATTCAGAATGGTGCAAATTGATTTTGTAGATCATGGGGGCACCACTTTCATCTATCTTTCCAAGGGCTATTTCTAATTATTTGGTAATTAACTTGTGTTCTATAGCGGAAAAGTGTTCGGACGCCAAATCATAGGAGTGAAGATCTGCTCATGCCCTAAGAGAGACAAAGAAAAAGATGAGGCCAACATGGCTGAGCCCTCCAATGGAAAAAGGAAGATGAAGGTGAAAAAAGAGGATAAAAAATTAGAACCTGCAATGAAGAAAATCAAACAGGAGTTCAATCCAAATGACAACAGTCCTGTCACATTCATGGTGAGTATTGTCATTTTGTAGGGCAAATCTGTAACTTGTGTTAAGACATTTATTAAGTTTCTCTGCCAATATAATTTTGATTGGCTTTGTTTCAAATATCTTGTGTCCACTTTTAGGTGACATGCTCTTCAGCTCAGGTAGCTGAAATGGCCAAGGATCATTTGAGGAAGTGGGAGGCAATTAAGAATGTTGAATGGGGCACCCCTGGAATACCTGGTGTGCCTGCACCAGCATTGCTGTATATCACTGATGATGTGGCTGTCCTGCCACCACCTTATTTGTGAATGATAATTGATAATGGAATAATGAAGAATTTCACCCATCAGAAGACAGAGTGAAGAAATTGCTGAGGTCCATAACAAATCCTCATCTGATTGCCTTTGGCATCAGCTAACAGATGTGAGAAACTAAGCAAACCGAGATTTTTCGAGACAACTTTTTTCACTGCACGCAAGGTATATTGACATTGTGGGCCATGTACATGTGTTCATTTGGCAGTTACAGCAGACGCTACATGCAAGCAGTTGAGGGTATGTTATGGACCTCAGCTGCTTCTTCCATTTGTCTTCTTACAGGTGAAATACCTCAGTCTGTAATTATTGATCTCTAATGCAAGAGATGGATTAGAGACTTTCTGCAACTGTGTCATTAATTTTCCTGAATAACTTCTGAAATATATTTTTCAGTACTTGTTTGTCTTGCAGGAAGTTTCAAATTTATCTTAATATGTGACTTAATATGTGCCTTAAATTCATATTTTAATCATAATTTTATAATTTTACTTATGTTACTGTACTTATGAGATAATAAGTACCTATGAAATATTATTTATCCTATTGCTTGAATGCTTGTTAAGGACACTTTGTTGAGGTTGCTACGCAACCTAGAATAAATGCTCCTGCCAATCTGGCATTTTGAAAACACTGATGCTTCATTTCACCTCGACCTTTGTACCAATCACTGATTTTTGAATCTATGAAGCAGGCTGGGAGAGGCCAATGAATGGCATAGAGATAACCCAGGCTACGCACGGAACGGGGTAGAGAGAAATAGAAACAGCCGAGTGTGGGAGTTAATCAAATCATAAATTTATAGAATGGTGTCCCTTTCACCTGGGCAGACTTTTAAAAAAATTGGAAGATAACTTCAAGTTTTTTTTATTGGCCGCGGGAAAAATAACAATAATCCAGGAGCGACAGGTCTCGGAAGACCTCACGAACACGAGAGCTGCAGGAGGTCATGGATGGGATTAACGGGGGTTTCCCTGTATCTGATTACTCTTCGGGTGGGAGTAGAGATGGACGGTACGTAGCGTGCTCTGTGACCTGGGCACGGAACTACTGACATCGATGTCGACCCCGTCTGTGAGCCACTGAATTTCACATTTCAAAGCATTCCTCATATTTGTGTTTCAACCTGTGGTAGAAAGACTCGCCAAACACCGGCGCTGCTATCGGAGACGTGTTTAAGTTACCTGGATATCACTGGGAGACTAAACAAGCAGAAGCTCAGTAGCTGTTTGAACTGCCAGCCGCGGCGCGCGAAACCCGCCTACCCACTGGATTCAACTGTTGCCGTCTGTGCCAGTGGCACAACTGGGCACAACTGAGATGCTTGAGTTGGCTCAACTGTCTCATTTTCAATATGGAGGACCAGGATTTAACCGGTTCTCTGAAATTTGACATCTCGGACGAGGATGAAGTGAGAAGAATTATGTAAGTTAAGTTTGTTAATATCCCTGCTCAGAGAGTAGTAATGCAACTCTAAATGCATTCGTAAATGTCGGGTTCAATACACCACAGTTGCTGCTGCTCCTGCCTCTACCTAATCTCTAACCCCGGTATGATTTTGTGTTGACAGTTCTACCATAGAATCAGGTCCAGTCGTTAGTGCAGGCAACACGGAAAGGGTAAGTTTCCAAGTTTCCTTGTTAAAAATTACATAATATATTTTCACCTTGGTTTGCAATAACTTATTCTTCCATTCTTTTCTACACAGCATCAAAAAGCACCATACTCATCAACAAGCAAAACCCCTGAATTAGCTGAATTTGAAGGGGTTCACACTCTCAAGATACAAGTTGAGTCATCCCCCAAGGACAAGCACTTTTATGTGAGATTTCAGCCATGAAATAAAGTTGAATTACCGAATTACGCATATCCTATACCCTGAGCTGAATGGTGTGTCATATTTGCTGCTTTATTCCAGTTTTCTAGTTCCCTGAATAAATTATTTATACAACCATTACAAATTGTGCCAGTGAAAGTTGGTTGGGATAATACACCACTGTCACTACGATGTATGATGATATTTTCTGATACGGTCCGCATGAAAGATCCTGTCCAAATGTGTGGTAATCATAGAGAAAATGAATCCAAATCTAGTATGAGTAAGTTACCTCGTGTGATATTTTCACATGCCTTCCTTGGTGATGCTAACTTTCTTAATTTTTTTATATTCATGTTTTTTTTTTGGACAGATCATGAACAGTTCAATCATGTACTGAGATGTGAAAATGAAGACGCCAAATATGAAGTTGATAAAGATTCAGGAAGATACAGTGTCAGTGTACCTTTACAAATTACAGGCACAAATTTTTATTATGTGCTGTTGAAGTTTATGTGCCTTACTTCCTGCACAAAATCAATAACTGATCTAGTATTTACTTTGGAAGATGAGAGGTTTGTGTGAAAATTTATTTTATTTTGAAGTATGTTGAATAAAAACTTTCTCTTTAAAAAAAAAAGTTTAATGTTCATTGCAATAAACGGTTCTTACAGTACTTTCTGTACTCATTAAGCTCATTTACACATTGTCTTTTGCAGGGGTGTGGTTTTGGGTCGCAGGAGAATGAATGTGAGAATCTGCAAGGTTCCTAAGAGAGACAAAGAGTTAGAAGAGAAGAGGCTGAAAGAAACTGAAGGAGAGCAGAACAAGCCTATAAAGAGGAAGCGGAGAAAAGGAGTAGAGTCTACTGAGGAAAGCAGAAAAATGCTCTCAACTCAGCTCTTAGTCAGTATTCAACCTGATCTTAGTAAATGAATTAATATAAGTCTTATTCAAGGGCATATCAGGTGGTTTTAATCAGATACCTGGAAAAAAAGTCTTGGAACGTATTTTTAACAGATCTTCCGTATTTCCTAGGTAACAATGAGGAACGAGGATGATACATCATCAGCAATTGACTGTTTAAAAAAACTTAATAAAGACATTTTGTCAAGAAGAGGAGGATCATCCCCAGCTATTGAAGTGCGGCGAATCCCCGAAGATCCACTTTAACACGTTCAGTGTATATCTTTTCTCCTTGATGTGATTTTAAACAATATATTTGAAGATTAATTTTCTGGTTCTCTTTTAAATCCCCCCCCCCCCCCCCGTCCCTTTTACACACACACAAAACACACACACACACACACACAAAGCAATAGAAACAAAAGCTGATGGCTCAGTAGGAACTGGCTAAGGCCGCTGTACGCGGTCACTTGCGTGGCGCCTCGTTGCCTTCTGTGGCGTCTGGCCCTTTGGGCTCAGTGGGGAACACGCCGCATGCCAGGATGGTGTCGGTGTTGCCTTCCGCAGGGGCGGGAGCGGTCGGCATCGGCACTGCGGGATCATGGGATACTACTAGTGATCCTCGAGGGTCACTAGGGCAGAGCATGGCGCCTGTCATTTCAAGGGTAGGCACGCCCGCCGTGCCTGAAAGATCAGTTGGCCTGCCTATCGCCCAGGCCCCAGGCGTTCCGGCTGAAGGCTGACTTACCGGTTGCACCTGATCCTGATGCCAACTGGTTTGGGCTCTGACGACCCGAGTCGACGGCCACATCCCCCAAGTCGTGAGGGAAGCAGATGTCCTCGGCTCCGGGCGCCAGCCACTGGTCCTCCAGGACCTCGCAGGCGTCGCCCACGTCCTCGTCGTCGTCCTCCAGCCGTCGTTAGGCCTGGGCAAAATTTGAAAATATTGAGTAGCAACTCAATACTTTTTGGTATTGAGAGGTCAATATTTACAGTATTGATGTGGTCAATATCCTCGTGCTCAATATCTCAATACTGAATATTGAGATAAATACCTCAATACTGAATATTGAGGTAAATACCTCAATACTGAATATTAAGGTAAATACTTCAATACTGATTAAAGAGGTAAATACCTCAATACTGAATATTAAGGTATTACCTCAATACTTAATATTGAAGTATACAAGCTCAATGTTAAATATTGATATTTGTGGCTCAATGTTGAACAATGACATTGCAAGGTTCATACTATCATTGAGGTTCTATGCTCACACATTTCAGTTCATATCTGATACTGAGGTTCGCGCGTAGCGTTACACATAATATTGATTGTCGCCCAGGGGTGTGTGTGGCATGCCATAACGTCTGTATCTTGACCATGCTCATCCTGAAGTCGACTCTAAGATACAGCCCAGTGTTGTGGCGTTTGATCGGATCGGTCATTGCACATCTGCACACCTGCTCAATTTAATGATTCTGATATATTCATTTTCATATTGAGACCGTACTGTAAATTCTCAAATTTGAGTACTTAAAATTGAGATATTGAGCTCAATACTGATATTGAGGTATTGAGCTCAATACTGATATTGAGGTATTGAGCTCAATACTGATATTGAGGTATTGAGCTCAATACTGATATTGAGGTATTGAGCTCAATATTGATATTGAGATATTGAGCTCAATAACCAGTATTGATATTGAGGTCAATGTCAATATTTTTAAATATTGAGTATTGGTATTGAGATTGAGAGAACCGCCCAGGCCTAAGGACCGCCAGCACTTGTACAGGGAAAGCTCCCGTTGGTAGGACCGCTAGCACTAAAAGGGTAAGCTCACAGCCCACTGGGTGGCACCGCTAGCACTACAAGGAAAGCTCCCAGCCTTTTGGGTAGGACCGTCAACGCTACAAGGAACGTCTTCGCTATACAATACGATGGGTTTATTCACGTCGTCAGTGGGATAAAACGGATGGGATGCCGTGAGGTCAGATCAGACTGAGTCGGCGAGCACCTCGGCGTCCCCCTCGACGCGCAGCTGCATGATCCTCTCGGCGATGGCCTCGACGATGTCGGCCACAGCCACGTCATCCAGGGCCGTGAACAGACCGGGCATGGGCTGGGCAACAAGACGGTACGGTCTTAGTAGGGTCATCGTTATTTCGCGGAAGTCGGAATTTTAATGCTACCCACCCGTCCTCCAGAAACCAAGGGGTACCTCTACCTCACTCCATAAAAATAAAAGTCAATTTATACCCCCAAAAAATCGGAGAAAAAAGTCTGAAAATTTTAGCAAACATAGGAAAAATGAGAGGGGAACTTTTTTTTTTTTTTTTTGGGGGGGGGGTCGGGGGTTGGCGATGTGCTTGTGCTAAGGGCCTAAATTTCCTTTTCCAGCAAGATTTTTTTTCTTATAATTGAAAATCACTTCACCTCGTCCCCGCCATCGTCGTACAGCCTCGGTGTCGGAGGCCGCGGAACGGGGCCGTAGCCGCGGTTCTGGTCGGGTTCGTCGGCGCCGACCGCCTGGCCGACGTCCGGCGTGAAGCCCGCCATCACCTCCTGCAGCACGTCCCGGTTCCGCTCCAGCTGCCCCCACAGGTGCGTCTGCACGGCGCGGCCCCGCAGCACCGACTGCAGCAGCACGGCAGCGTGCTGCCCGTGTCGCCGAGAGGCCTCGAGCCGCAGGGAGAAGCGGAGGGCCGCGTCGTCCAGCCCGAGACCGACGCCGGCGTGCTGGCGGCGGCCGCGCGCCCGCGACAGCGATAGGGGCACGAAGGCCTGCGTCGCCTCGGACGCGTTGAGGCGCATGGCCTTGAAGAGGGCGTGCAGCGCGCGCAGCCGGTCCTCGCTCCACTTGGTGTAGTAGGGGCACAGGCTGGAGGCCACGGGCTCCGCGCCGACGCCGCCACCGGCCGCGGCCGGCCCCGGCTGCCACAGCTCCTGCACCCGCGGCCCGCACAGCGGCAGCCCTGCAAGAGCGTTGGCTCATCGCATCGCACAGCGCACCTGTGTGTGACCCATAGTTGATTTGCTGCTTCACCTTTGGTGAAGCTGGGCCGGCTCCTACGGCTGCGGACTCTGCAGTAGCAGCCGGGCGCCGCTGGCAGTGCCCCTGGGCCTGGGGCGGACGCCGACGCCAGCTTACGCAGAGCTGTGCCGGACGCCGTCTCCGTCATGCAGGGCACGGCCGTGGCGGGGGGTGGGAGTGGGGGGTGACACCCGTGGACCTACCCCGAGCCTTGCGGCTGCGCAGGGTATGGACGCCGTGCGCCGCCCTGCCGCTCCTGGCCGCCCACACGTCCCCGAGGCGGGACTCCAGCCGGGCCTTCACCGCCTCCGCCCGCGCCCAGGCCAGGGCCTCTGCGGCCTCCAGGCGCGCCGACAGGGACCCGTCCACCTCCTGGCAGCAGCCAGAGCCATATGAGCCTCCCCGGCCCGGCCCGGCCCTCACGGCACCGACCGACAGGAATCTGCTCACGCACCGTAGCACGGAAGGCGAGCGCGTCCTCGGTGACGGCCTCGAGGACGTCCAGAACGTGCCGCTGCGGCAGCGCCGGCACCAGCGCCTGCCAGGCCTCGTGCACCTGTGCGCGACGAGCCCGGCCATCGCCATCGGGCCATGCCGAGAAGGGCGTCCCTGTCAGCGGGAGGACGTCAAGACCCTCCAGTTCCTGGACGGACGCGCATTGAGTAGCGGGAGGGTACCTACCTGGTATATGGGAGGGGAAGAGGCCTTCGTCCCCGGGGCCGCAGACCTTCCTGACCAGCAGGCCGGAATCAGCTACAGTTTGCACCGCCGGGGCCGTCATCTGGAGCTGGCTGGCTTCCACCCCTGCCCTCGGACCTGCGCCCTGCGCTTGTGCTTGGCGGCCGGCGTCGCTGTCCGCTGAAAGAAAACAGACTGTCAGTCGTGCTGGAGTGTGCGAGTGCAGTGGTTCTCTCAACTTCACACGGTTCGATCGAACTAGCCTAGACCTGCCCGGGACCTTCAATCCTCGCGCCTCCGCCCCCTCTCCTCTGGCCTCCGCTATCAACTCCGGCATGGGGGAGAGACGGGCCATGACCTGACGTCACCATCGACAATCTCTTTTAAGAGACGACCGCATTCACAGGTTTGCGTTTTTTTTTTTTTTCAGAAACAAATCATAGCTTGGCGTCCGGAATATTTAAAGGATTTGGACCGCAGATAGGTACGAAATTGAAAAAAGTTGAGGTTACAGTTGACGCTGCCGCGAGAGGTAATCATGATACCACAAGTGGCCACCACTATAAACTAGAGCGCGCCACGAACGGTCCAACCGACGGCGATGGGTGATATCTCCCGAAAGGCGACAGCACTAACGGCAGCAACAACAGCGAAGCAGCTTTTGAGCGACGCGAGGCGCGACTAGTTTTGGTGTTGATAGTTCATCAATCTACATTTGGGATTTGTGCTGGTTCTATCGAAACGCGTGAAGTTGAGAGGACCGCTGCACTCGCACACTCCGGCAGCATGACTGACAGTGTGTTTTCTATCTTTCCCGACAGTCAGTTGGCATCGGGAAATGATTCGAAAGGTTTGTTTACTAACAAGAAATCCCAACCTTTCGAACATCTCGTGATATTTCGCCGGTACCCCTTCGCCACATCTGCATGTGTTTTTCTGTTTCGTCTTTAGGGAAATCTGCCCGTTCCAAGAAGCAGGCTCTCTGCGATGTCAAAAACACACTCCAAGCTAAACGGGCGACCAGCAACGAACCTCTGCGAAAGTTCGGCTTCCAAGGGCCATCGAACCCAGATAACACGTGCAAGGATTCATTGAAAGGGCCATCGAACCTAGATAACATGTGCAAGGATTCATTGAAAGGGCCATCGAACCTAGATAACATGTGCAAGGATTCATTGAAAGGGCCATCGAACCTAGATAACATGTGCAAGGATTCATTGAAACAACAGTTCACAGTCAAAGAGACACCAGCCAAGTGTTTGCCAGTGTCAGACGGAACTTTCAAAATTGCATGTGATGACAAAGAAATCAACTGTTGGGATAGGTGCGGAGAATGTAGTGTACTAGATGAAGGTGTGTTAACTGAATTTTAATTATCATTTTTACCTCTTTATTTCGTGGCTTTGTTGGTATTTTTTTATTTCTTACAGTAGTCTGACCCAATTAATGTAAACATTTATTTTGTGCAGATTTTATATATCAAATGCGCCCTTTGTCTGAGCAGTTGACAAGTGAAGACCTTGGCTACATAGCTCAAGGAGTTTTCTCTATGGGTTTGCCGATGGGTGAAGTTGATCCTGAACCTTTCCCAGAGGATCTAATCGTCGATATACCGTCTTGTAAGTAATCAGTTTTTCCACATTGGTTTCACTTACATTCAATGCTGGTGTCAAGTTTTTCACTATGTTTTTTGTTAATTTTTGAATTTTGTAGTTAATGCCTGGAAGGATATTGAAGTTATAGTTCCTCCTCTATCTCCAGTGGATTTGGAGCCCATCTTTCTCCTCTCCGATTCGGATGAAGAATGAATGTATGTTCATGCCCTTCATTTGGGGTCAAATTATTTAACTGTCGACTGTGGTTGTATTGCTGTAGTTTTAATTTCGTATTTAAGCGTAAGTTTGCTCCTTTTGAGGGTGATTTATTTAACTGTCATCTGTGGTTGTATTGCTGTAGTTGTAATTTTGTATTTAAGTGTAAGTTTGTATATTCTTTTCAATGTAGAATGTTTCAGTCATACAATAAACATGTCATTAAGTTATTGAAATAAACATTAGTGAAACTTATTATTTCTTTTTCCTTAAAAAAACAAAACAATCAGAAAATGAATTGCTTTCATCTTCCAAATAAATCTTCAGATGCTCCTGTGTCAATATTTCCTGTGACCTGCCGACAGGAGACACACTTCCTATTAATAATAGCATGCCTGAATATGGCTAACTAGCAAATTGAAAAGAGAAGAAAAAAGCACTGACCCTGAACACCTGAGAGGTGCCGTTGTAGGGCATGATGTCGGAGAAGAGTTTCTTGTAGTTGCCGAAGTGGGATATCCGGTAGTCGCCGTCTGGGGCGTCCATGGGCACGGTCCACTGCACGATGACCCGCGACGAGCCCAGGATGGCCGACACCCGTTCCCAGATCATCCTGAAATCAGAATTCAGAACGGTGTCGGCTTCTGAAGTCTCAAGGCGGCGGCAGGATAGAGCCAGGACTGTTACTTGGTCTCCCAGTTGGCATCCGTTGCGATGACCCTCCAGCCGCCGCCGTCGGCTCCGGGCTCGCGCCGCTCCACGGTCAGGAAGGTGTCCCCACGGCGGGCGTGGTTCCGGGGGTGCCCCGACACCTGCGCACGGCCACGAACAGGGTCAAGCAGCAGCGTGAGCGGGATCCCGGCACACTGCAGAGGGGCGGGGCCGTCACACTCACGAAGGACACGTGCACGATGTCTCCGGGGCCGTACTCCTTCTCGGGCTCCTCCAGGACGTCGCCGAAGTTCTTCTCCCAGACGGGGGAGTCGAAGAGGACCGGGGGCAGCAGCGTGATGAGGTCGTTCATCATCTCTGGCGGCGTGGGGCCCGGGTCCGGGTGGGCGCGCTGCCGACAGGGGGGCGTGACGTGACACTGGGGGGAGGTTCCGGACACACGGGGGACGTCGTCGCCGCCACTAACCTTGACGATGCTCTGGGCCAGATTCCGGTACATTTTGAGGTGCACGGTGAGCGTGTGCGGGCCGTAGATGGTGGAGGCGCCCTCGTACCGCTGCACCTGGGAGTCGGAGGTCGGGGTGGCCGTCAGGAATTACGTCACGCCGAGACCTCCCTGCCGGAGCTGGCCGGAGCATTTCCTACCTCGTACTCCTCCGGCGTGGTGATGTAGTCCGAGTACGTGTTGCACAGCCCCACCACGACCACGTCATCCGGGTTCTGCGGGCGCGCGTCGCTGTCCTGGAGGGCCTCGTGCACCGTGCTCCGCAGCCGTCGGCCCGCCATGGTCGTGAACTCCCCCGGCACGCAGGCCAGCGCCAGGTCGCCGATCACGGCCAGCTGGTGGGACACGATGGTGGGCTGCCACTCGAACGGGAAGTTCATCTGCGGTGACGGTAAGGGGGCGTGTCGTGACAGTGTCAGCGGAGCGGGCCGCGAGTACAGTACTTCCCTATGCCCAGACCGGGACCCTTACCTCCCCCGTGGTCAGCAGGATGGGCTTGGCGCCGTGACAGCTGACCTGCCCCGTGCTGGGCTCCATGATGAAGTTTCTCAGCGTGTTCCACAGCTGGTTGCTAGAGCGGGTGCCCTGCGTGAACTTGAAGGCTCCCGGGCCGTCCGTGGTGCCCGCGGCGAAGCTGTAGCCCATGGCGGGCAGGCAGGCGCGGACCCGGCTCACCTGCAGCAGCAGCAACACGGAGGTGGTCATGGAGGTCCTCACGGAGGTCACCGCCACCGCCCACTCACCTTCCCGGTCCGTGTGTCCACGGCGTCGGCCTCCTGGCCGGGCATCTCGGTGTACTGGTGCACGGAGAACAGCCGACCCTTGACCTCGCGGGCCTTGGGGTTTGTCCACAGCTCCTGCGCTCAGAGGGAAATCGTCAGTCGTTGTGGGGTCCCCGTCGAGGCCGCCACGACTCAGCACTCACCCAGGCCTTGCCGACGAGCTTCTCGGCCACCAGCCTGGTGGACTCGAACATGTCCTGGCCGGGGCCCGTGGCCACGCAGGCCTCACCGCCGGGGCAGCTGCTGGTGCCCATCTCGCAGTCCCGCCCCGAGTACTGGCAGCGCGGCCCTCGCGTGTTCGGGGACACGTCGCCCAGGTTGGTGGACGCGAACGCAGCCACGAACGGGCCCTGCGAGGAGGAGGCGAGGAGCAGCCGGTTAGCGGTCAGCTGGGCTGGACTTGGGGCGCTCCCAATGAGGCTCCATACCGGAAGTTGGAGAACGAAAGTCAAGGGGTCCCTCACTCAAAAAAAAAAAAGTGTCAGGGAAAAAAAAAAACAGCAAAAAAACACGAAAATTTCAACAAACATCAGAAAAATAAGAGTAAAAATTAGAAGAAAAATCATTTTTTTTAAATCAGAAAAAATGTCAGATCAAGTTTTGATTTTAAGCCATGGTACGCCTGTGAGGGCCCCCCCGACAAAAAGTACTTCCAGGCCGGTAATCATAAGAAATCGCACGGACCGCGGCGCTGCCGTAAGCGTGTCGTATTTTCGCTCTCCAACTTCCGTTCCCGAGCCTCAAGGGCGGCGCGGCGCCGACGTCGTAGCCGCCCAGGTCGGCGATGTGCGACGCACTTTGCCCACGATGGACTCGGGTCCGTTCATGCGGCGCTCGAAGAAGATGGCCGCGGCGCCCACGTTGTCGGACGAGATGAGGCGGTTGGTGTTGTTCATGGAGGTGGGGTGGACGGCGTACCAGTTGATGACACCCAGGGGGCGGCCGTCGGCGCGCATCAGCCGCAGCTGCACCATCTCCTCGTCCGTGTCCGACGGGTACCTGCGGAGGGTTGTCTGTTAGTGATGTCCGGGGCCGAGGCTCACCTGGCTGCCGCCGGCTGCGCCCGACACTCACCTGTCCCGCTCCTGCTGCGGGTTGTTGTTGTAGGCGGTGGGGCTCCGGTTGATGTTGGCGCCGCGCAGCACGCCCCGCGACACGAACAGCCGCCCCGGCACCGCGCTCTCCTCGGCCCGCCGCACACTCTGCCGAACAGACACCGGGTCCCCGTCACAGCGCCTGTGGCCCCTGTGGGTAGGCAATCTCCACACCAACACCCACGCGAGCCGTGCGGGCTGGCCTACCCCGCCGTTCGCAGGCGCTCTTCGCCGCAGGAGCTGCCAGAGCTGCCTGCCCTGCCGCCCTCACTGTTGTTTTGCGGACGTAACACTCGGGTATATTTTATGGATGAATCGCACTTTTAAAAAAAAGTAGGGGGAAAATACGGCGGACGTGTAAGCCGTGGACCGTGGCCTGGCTATAATCTCTCGTATTTCTTTTGTTACCGTCGTATTCACTCCTTCGTCTCTCTCTCTCTCTCTCTCTCTCTCTCTCTCTCTCTCTCTCTCTCTCTCTCTCTCTCTCTCTCTCTCTCTCTCTCTCTCTCTCTCTCTCTCTCTCTCTCTCTCTCTCTCGCTCCTCGTCCTTGGCAGGTGCGTGCAACACCCGACCCCGAAGCGGTGTACGACATGAGGGCGGAGCACCCGGAGGAGAGGGGGTCTGGGATGAGGGAGACCGCTGCTACATAGTTTCTGTTCTCGCCACAGGTGCCTTTCCAGGAGAAGGGGGGTCACGAGGGTCATGACCCCTCCCCCGAAAAAAGCCCGAAGGGCGCCTCCCGGAAGGTAGGCAACCCGCGCGGCATTCAGCCTGTAAGTAGGCAAAAAGTGCGACATGACCCCCCCCCCCTCAACGTGAATCCTGGACACGCACCTGTCTTGTCACACGGTCCTCACCTCATCCTCATCGTTACATTCTCATCCCGAGCTGAGGGCGTCATTATTTTCCAGGTACCAGCCGCGGCCCATGGCGCCGACCGGCTTTTGGCGGTTCGCGTGATGGTCATAACAGCGCGGCAGCGCGGACAGGCACACACACACACACACACACACACACACACACACACACACACACTCACACGCCCACACGCGACCGTCAGGGCAGGGGCCACGGGCAGTGTGTCTGTATCCGTCTCACTTACACTCTTTGCTCGACTGGGGTAACTGTCATATCTCTCTCTCTCTCTCTCTCTCTCACCAGAGTGATGCCCTCGACCAGTCCGTCGAAGGACTCCTTGATGAAGCCCATGGTGGTGATGTCGAACAGGAGGTGCATAAGGAACCCCCCGGGGGCCGAGTGCGTGTGGGTCCCCGAGATCATGACGTTGCGCTCGTCGTACGGGCCCAGGGAGCGCAGCCTCTTCAGCACCTGCAGATGACGTCAAAGTCATTATACGAATCGCATGCGTTTACTGGGGGCGAGGGGGGGGGGGATAAAAACACGCTCGTAAACATTCAATAGGCAGTCCTATAAATACAAACATTGCAAAATTTGAATTGGTACGGTATTTTCGGCGGCAGTCCCCCAACACACGAGGGTAAGTGCGGGTAAATAAGTCATGCTGGAAAAACAATCACATGCAGGTGTAAAAAAAATCACACACTTCTCAAAAGTAGACATGTTATATCCAAATCCAAATGTTATTTTTATTTTTTTACCTGCTGTGATTCTGTTTTCCACCCTCATTTTTTCACCCGCGCTTGCTCGAGCAAGAGCTCTACTACCTCTGTTGTGCAGGTTTGTCACGATGGTGACGGTGCGATGCCGATTAGTCAGTTAGGCCCTACTACTGTGCAGCTTACTCACTGCTCGGGCCTCACAATATTCACTGGTTCCAGGCAGAATATAGCTTTCCTTTTTCTGGCCCACCTACCCACCTACAGCGTTCATTACGAGAGGAAAATTTCCTGCTCGGCTTCCAGAACGAAGCCGTCATTCGAGCCGCTGGTGGCCATGCAGCAAACAGTGCAAAAATTGGGAATGCGAATGTGACCAATGTGACGAAGAAGAAAAGGGGAATTAAGAACGGGTAAGAAGTGCAAGTAAATAAATGACGCAAGGGGAAAAAATAAACACCTTTCTCAAAATTGGTCGTTTTAACCAAAACTTGCTAAATTGCTATTAACTGGAGGGTGCCTTTTTTTACCTGCTGTGATTATTTCCCCTGTCGTGGCTTTCTTTTTCTTCTTCTTCTTGACATGCACTTACTCAAATGAAATATGAAAAGTTGCTGTTACCTCTTTGCGGACGCCGGATCCGATCATGCCGCAGTCCACGCTGACGAACACGAACCGCTCGCCGGCGTCCTGGAATACGAAGGCCCGCGAGAACTGGCGCAGGTGAATGCCCTCGCCCTTCTGACCCGGGTTGGCGTAGCCCATCTGCAACAGAGATCACACGGCATGCCGTGGGGTCAATGTGCCCTCCGCAGCATCCGCGACGCGCCCCCAGGCCCCCGCGCCCCCTCAGCTCCGTACTCACAAAGTGCACCTCGGCGGCGGGCCCGGTGACGTCGGCGATGCCGACCCCCAGCAGGTAGCCGGCGTGGCCGCCGGGGAGGAGCATGGCCAGAACGGCCAGCAGTGGCAGCGCCGCCAGCGCCCCGGCGGTCCTCCTGGCTGTCATCGTCGTCCTGGCGGCGGTCGTGGCGGCGGTGGGAAGCTCGGACGGCGTCTGACGCGGGTGTGGAGTCGGCGGCGACCTGCTGCCGCTGATGGGTGTCGGGGCCGCGCCCGCTGGGGCTGGAATGTCTCCCGCTGGAGATAAGGCGTCCTGGAACAGGGCGGGGCGGGTTTGGGTTCGAGCGGAGGCGTCCAGTGCATCGGAGGCCTCCGGGGGCCTCCGGGGCCGGCCGCCGTGGGCCCACTCCCTCACCTCCATCCGGTCCGTCGGTCTTCTTGTGCTACGCTACGCCGCGGTGCGGCGCGGCACCGGCTCGGACGACGCGCATGACTGGCTGGCGGAGCTCACGGTGATGCTAACGCTCCTCTCGACCAGCGCCGGCGCCCTGCGCTGCCATGCGAGGCGTTGTGACGCCGCGGGGGGGGGGGGGGCGCGGGGGGCGGCGGGGGCCTGCGAGTGGGCAGCGGGCGGCGTCGGTGTGAAGGAAGAGGAGTGGCTGCTGGCCCTGCTGGCCCTGCTGGCCCTGCTGGCGCTGCTGGCCTGCCGGAGTGGAGCGGAGCGGTGTGGACGGTACCAAACTGAAGGGACCGACAGTGACACTGGTGGAGCCGGCCCGCACATGCGCGGCCTTCCCCCCTCTCTCTCCCTCGCTCCCCACCCCTCTCCTCTCTCTGGTCTCCCCGCTCTCTCCCGCCCGGTGTGGTAGTCTGGCGTGTGCGCCTTTCTTTATGCTCGCCGCGTACTTTACCAGCGCGTGTCCAAAAGTCCACGAGACGGGCAGGGCCGCCCTGCTGCCTGCTGCTACTGCTGCTGCAGCCTGCTTCTGAAGGCAGGCGCCTGGCGGGTAGGCAACTCCCCACCTCGCACGCACGTGTGCCTTGTGGGATGGCCTACCCTGGCCTCCCGCAGGCGCCTCACGAGGACGTCCTCACCACCGCTGGGGCTAGGCGAGGCGGCTTGGGCTACCCGGAGGCAAAGACACGCTTTTTGCCTACTTACAGGCGGAAAATTTATGCCGGTTGCCTACATCTCCGGCGCCCTTTGCCCCCCTGCCCCCCCCCCCCCCTGGATCCGCGCTTGCCGCTGTGGCGGCGCTGGCGGCGTTCCCGGGAGGATGCCGTTCGGAGCCGCGAGTCCCCGAGCAGCTAGGCAACCCAACCGGCGGCGCCGACTGGTCGGTGGACGCCGCAGCCGGCGCGTGCCCAGCCCAGCCCAGCCCAGCCCAGCCCAGCCCAGCTGACTGCAGCGCTCCTGTATGCTTCCACGGCAAATCGCCATGTTTGCTCTCTTCCTCCCGCTCCCCTCGGCCAGCCTCTGACTATCAACAGAACACAAGGCAGCCCGCCTGGCTCTAAACTGTCCCCCGCCGCGCACCCGTGCTGAATTTTCCGTAAAAGAAAACACGCATGCTTGGGGTCGGCGTTCGAGGACCGATAAGGCCAGCTGACACCAGGCTGGACTCAGACTCGCGGGCTACCCTCGCCGCAGACGCCGGCGCGCACCAAGTAAAGAAGGCTCGGAGAGGTTTGGGTCCAACTAAACCTTCGTGTCGGCGGCCGGCTGCAGCCTTTGGAGACCGAGCCGAGAGCCCGAGGCTACAGGCTTATTTGACCACACCGCTCCCGCCCAGTCCGCTGCTGTCCACTCTCTGTCTGCATCAGTGCAGTCTGCCTAGTCTGCCTCTGCCAGCGCCACCCACCAGCCGGACTGCTGCCGCTGCTGCCGCTGCTGCCGGACCAACAAGCACACCACCAAGCTCCTCGCCGCCTTGCGCACACCCGCACGCCTACACCTACGCGCCGCAGCGAACCTCTGACCTCCGACACCGGCCATGAATCCCGATCTCAAAACCGGTACGTTTGCAGTTTGACGGAGTTCGACGTTGACGGCGTGTAGCCGGCCATCAAATAAAATAGAGTCCTCTCTGACGGCGTGTCGCGGCGTATCGGCATCGTCGTGGAGATGTGTTTGGACCAACAGGAGAGATAGCCGCCGGTCCGGCCCGGCCCGGGGCCAGCCTTCTGGCTGCTTCTGGCGGCGCTACCAGGCGAGAACGATAAAACGGACAAAACAATAGGGCAATAGGGGGTGAGGGGGACTGTCAGCCCTGTGAGGGGTCTCGCTCTGTCTGTCTGTCTGTGTGTCTCTGTCTCTTGTCTGTCTCTCTTGTCTGTCTCTCTGTCTCTGTCTCTGTCTGTCTCTCTCTGTCTGTCTATCTGTCTGTCTGTCTCTCTCCCCCTCCCTCTCTCCCTCTCCCTCTCTCTCTCTCTCTCCCTCTCTCTCTCTCTCTCTCTCTCTCTCTCCCCTCTCTCTCTCTCTCTCTCTCTCTCTCTCTCTCTCTCTCTCTCTCTCTCTCTCTCTCTCTCTCTCTCTCTCTCTCTCTCTCTCTCTCTCTCTCTCTCTCTCTCTCTCTCTCTCTCTCTCTCTCTCTCTCTCTCTCTCTCTCTCTCTCTCTCTCTCTCTCTCTCTGTCTCTGTCTCTGTCTCTCTCCCTCCCTCTCTCCCTCTGTCTGTCTGTCTGTCTCACTCCCCCCCCATTCACCCTTCTTTTTTCTGAAAAACAGCCGATCTTCGTAAAAGCGACATTAGGAGCTTTCGATACGGAAATGCCGTGGCGGTGTACAAAGTGACGCTTATCAAGCTGTCCTGGCTGCTACCTGATCAGAGTTGCATGCCTCCTGCTGGGGCTGCAGCGGCTGCAGTGCAGTGTGTTCAGTTGCGTGTCGGTGTTGCAGTGCGCGTGCAGCCGCTGGCCGCCACCGACGCCGACGCCCACGAGGCGGCCGTCGAGGTCATCCTGCGCGGCTTCTTCCCCTTCGAGGCATATTGCAAGGCGTGCGGGGTGGCCGCGGACGCCGAGGCCCAGCGCCAGCTCCTGGTCCTAGTCCGCGCCACCCTCGCCGAGGGCGTGTCCGTGGCCGCGTACGACGGGGACGTGATGGTGGGCGTCGCCGTCAACAAGATCCAGGTACTGACAGCAGCATCCACGTCGACACCTCGCGCACGACCCGACTGACCCCTCTGCCCTTTCAGATGAAGCCCGCCCCCGGGCAGGTCTCCGACTTCGAACGCTTCGCCGAGGAGGAGGCGACTGCCCTGGCCAGCCACGCACTCATGTCGTTCATGAGCCGAGTAGACGGCATGGCGGACCTGTTCGCGGAGGCCGGCGGCGAGCCCATCGTCGAGATCATGTTCCTGGCCGTGTTGCCTGACGCAGGCGGCCGCGGCATCGGCCGCCTCCTCACCGGCAGGACGATCGAGGTCGCGAGGGGGAAGGGCGCCCGGGCGGTGTCCGCCATCTGGACCACGGACTACACCAGGGCCATCGGTAGGAAGCTGGGATTCACGGTGAGCAGCGAGCAGGCAAGCACCACACATCCTCTGTTATCATTCCCATGGTTTTTAATCCCTCCCATCTTTAGGAACTGGTCGTGGTCGACCACAACGA
This sequence comes from Odontothrips loti, assembly GCA_038380765.1. Taxonomy (NCBI): domain Eukaryota; kingdom Metazoa; phylum Arthropoda; class Insecta; order Thysanoptera; family Thripidae; genus Odontothrips; species Odontothrips loti. The sequence goes on along the minus strand of CM076257.1, from coordinate 6,501,324 downwards.
GATGCTCTTCGAAGGCCAGCCCATCGGGGACGCGCTGCCCGCCTACCAGAAGCGCTCAGCGCTTTCCCTGTTCAAGCTGGGCTGAAGGCACCAGGAGAAAGAGTATCACTAGAACATTTTACTTGCGATAGCCATGTGATGCCGGCCACCAATATTGATAATATATTTCTGGAAATAAAGAAAATGCGTGGAAATCTCAGTTATGTCTTTGTACCGACCATCCTACGTGCCACCCACCTCACAAAAAAAAAAATTCGACGGGAAAAAATCTTGGCATAGATGGGAATCGAACCCGCGTCTACGCTCGAAGCCCAGTCAGTCGGCCAACCGGCCAATAAAAATTACAGTAAACCTCTGCCAACCGCTTTCGCCTCGAAAAAATAGATGTCAGAAGTGGGATTTGAACCCACGCCCTCATTCGAGGACCAGAACACTCAACCCGCTTCAGCGGGTAAGGTTGCCCTTGAGTCTGGCGCCTTAGACCGCTCGGCCATCCTGACAGATGAAAACCTGATGCCGCGCTCCTGTACTGATTCACCGGCCCCCACTCCAGCCGTCGCCGGCTCGGCCGCTACCAGCAGCGCGCTCACTCGGCCAACTTTCAAACTAATCAGCGTGTCATGTAAACATTAGAAAAGGTTAGGAAGCTCGATTCCACCTTGTGATAGACACGAAAAACGACAATGGGTAGAAATCGTTACTTCTGTGAATATTGTAATCGCTCATTCCTTGATGATTTAAAAGCGAGGAAAAAGCACTTAACGGGAACACAGCATGTCCGGACGAGGAAAATGTATTACCATCCTTATAGGAGTAAGTTGAGTTTAGGTTCTTATGTAAGTTGCATTGCAGAAATAGGATTTTTGACGTTTAGCTATTCATAAATGAGTGTCACATTTTGCAGGTGCCAAAGAAGTTTATGAAGAAGAAAGTGGAAAAGACCCATGTCGGAAGTTCATAACTCAGAACTTCTGTCCGTTTGGTGACTATTGTAGATTTTCCCACTATAGCCCTCCTGAACTTGATAAACTACGCCTGAATGGTCTGTTTAAAATTGTTTTAGATTTTATTTACAATACCAAGTTAATGGTTTAGAGTCTTATTAAAAGTATTTTTCTTGCAGCCGAACAAGATAGTGATGGATCAGTACCACCGCAGGCTTTGAACAGTGCTCTTGCCAAAATGCCGAGCTCTGAGGCAGTCAGCGATTGGTTGACTTTGTGGCAAGCAAAGCACAAAGAAGAGGCCATGAAACCCACTAAGCCGGTTGTGCAGGCAGTTTCAAAGGCTTGGTCTACAGATATGCCTATTGAACTGAAAGACCGTGGGGACTTGCCGCCTTCACTTCAGCCATGGAGCAAGTTTAATCTTCAAAATATTCACATTGAAGATTGGGGATAGAAATATTTTCATGACCTTATGTCATTAACAAATTGTGTGCACATTCCATATTATTTATTTCCTAATTTTCTCCATGTTAAATCATCCTGAAAAAAAGAGTCAATATATATAATGCATTAATAGTTTTTGTGTAGTTCAGTTATACATTTGTAGAGAGAGAAATGAGACAAAATATTTGAATTCTTTTTGTAAACCACCAACATTTTCAAAAATCATAATCAAAGAATATAAAGAATAAATTTTTTTTATTGGTATTTCATCCAACTCCAATTTCACAAACCCTCTAAGCTTCACTACTCCTTACATTTCACTGCCTTTGGCCTTTGATTAAGCAATGTGTTGGACCGGACTGTACAGTGTACAAGTGCGTTTCACATTTGTGCTCCCTAGAACAACAGAAAGCACCCAGTTTCTATGCCTAAGCGGAGCAGTGTACCTGTTCTTCTGTTTATGTCTCGGGAGTCAGCTGGCTATTTTTATCGGCACTTTACCAATACCTAAACATTAAACGCATCCTAAAGGGAAAGAAGTATAGATGGATAATGCAACTTGGGATCTCCGTGTACACCTACAACTGTCTACTGAGACCGTCTTCACATTCACAAGCGGAACGGGGAGGGAGGTCCTGTGATGGACTTGTCCAAAACACTGCGAACAGTACACGGACACGGATGTGGGATGTGTGCGTGAAACTGACGTATTCGTGTGCGTGTGTGTGTGTCGTTCGGCTCGTCAAGCTTGCTGCAGAGCTTGCTGCATGCAGCTGCCTAGGCCTAGCCTCACCCTGTATCCTTCCGCACACTGTCGATGTCACGAATATTGCATGCACCACTTCTACCTGCTAGGGGGAAGTCGCCAGCAGGCAAGGTCGCTCGCACTTTGATGTCTGAGAGAATCAGTTAGAATCGCTCTTTGAATGGTGTTCCAGTAGGCGGTCTGACCGAATGGAGAAGGACTATTTCTCTGCGCTCCTTTGAAACGTTCCATCCGTCCCATGAATGAGTTCGGCTGACACTTGTTGGTTGTTGTAATTCTTGGTCAATTTTTTTAGAAGTGAAAGGAATATGTGCGAAAATTTGTGATTATAATGCTTTTATACGTTCGTGGGAAACTTCCATCTGCAGCTGGTGACATTAGTGCTGGAATTTCTCGTCTGGGGCTTGATGTGTACATATTATACAGATTCTGAAGCCTAAAGTTGTGTCAGACCATGGTTAGAATAATTTAAATGTGTAATTTTTGTAAATCTTGAACATTGGTGAAATTTACGATGATTTATGGAGGCGTGAGTGGCCATTCGCCGTGGTGAAATAATGGAAAACAATTCTTCTGGAGGTACAGAGAGGTAAGATCTGATGCGTTGGCTACAGTCGTGCACCTATATGCGAGAGCCAGTCGGTTGAAGTTTCTACTTAAACTCCTATATTTAGTAACTTGTCGCATTGGCTCTCCTCGAGCCATATAATTCTTTGATTCGGTTGGCTGTGACGTCTCTCGAATGCTACCCGTGCTGTTGCTATTTGTCGCACATAACCTCTTTCCTGCCTGGCTTCCTAGCTTGTTTACACGTTGGAGCTGTGAGCTAGTTTTCTATATGCCCATTAAATTTGAAAGTGGTGATCCATCTAACATTTACGCAGTCTAAAAATATCATTAGTTTGACCCCCTGCGCTCCCGTTTTGTGATCGACCCCACTAGAAATGTTACAAAACATTTGACATTAGGTTAATTTTCTGTAGATGCCTTGTTTACTAGCTTTTCAGTTTGTAAGTACCCTTTCCCAGGTGGCTATTTGACCGGGATTTTTTCATACATTTTGCCTAGCAGTGCTGGATGACAATCATAAAAAATTAGTGTTGAGTTTAAGATATGCCACCTTTTTTGATTTGCAGCAACAAAATTTTGATTTCTCACGATTGTAGTGGTTTTGCAGTTGCTAGAACTAGTTTATCAACTTATGAAGCATTTGAATTATTTTTCTTAGGCCAATTAATCTCACAGTTTTATAGGTGATAATTTTGAGGTTCCTAGGAAGCGTTAATTTCATAATTATTTTCCAGGACTATGGAAGTGGGCATCAACAATGGCCCCTCCTTCCGTGGTCACACTGGACGTCCAGTCTCTGCAGTGTCTGAAATGGATGCCTCTGCAGCGTCTCCAATTGTTGGAAGTTCTTCTCCTGTGTCGTCTCCTCCACCTATGGCCCCCCATCACACCTCTCATCATCACTACCAACAAATTATGACAATCACTGTTAACAAGGATGAAAAGGGTTATGGCATGAAGGTGTCGGGCGATAACCCAGTGTATGTACAGTCTGTGAAAGAAGGTAAGTTTTGACCATGGTAAATTTAATCAGTTAGTTCTTCGTTGTGGCTATCTGTAACGAGATTGAGGATGATGTATCGTCAAAGTTTAATCAAACAGCTGATTTGTGGTGTAGTTCATCTTAATCCTCAGAAACTATCTTAATATATTTTTCTTGCAAAGTTTAACTTTGATTGAATTAAATAAGAAAAACAAAAAAAATTGGATCAGTGTGAAGGTGCATGTTAAATTTTACAGTGAATTAAACAGTTAACATCTTGCCCTGTAACTTGCCATACAAAGTAACCTAATCCATACACAAACAACTTCTTTTATCTGTTCTTAAAATTTCATCAACTTTCTCTGTTTACGTCCTCAATGGATTGTAGTATGTTGTAAATTTAATTCATCAATTTGAAAAATGACTGTTTTTGTAGGTGGTGCCGCAGAGAGGGCAGGGTTGCATAGTGGTGACAAAATAATGAAGGTATGTTGGCCATGCTCTACAAAATGAATTTGTGTTTTGTATTATTATTTATTTTTTGACCATGTAGCATATACATAGATCAGTACACAGGGTCAAGTCACATGTGGCATAAATAAATTTTATTCTACAGTATTCCCAAATTACATCTGTGGTGGGCTGTTAAAAGTAAAGCTACTTACATAGCTTGAGTAAACTAATATGTAATTTTTGTTTGTAGGTGAATGGTGTAAATGTAGCCCACTCCACTCACACTGAAGTTGTGGAGCTAATCAAATGTAAGCAGGATGGTCACTAAGTGTATTCATAGTTATTGTATCAAACTATTTGGCCTCCTCCTAATTGTTTGTGTTGATGTAGCTGCAAACCAGGTCACCCTCACAGTGCAGCAACGACCCCATCTTACCAATCCTCTCTCCTCCCCTACAATGACTAGCCGAACATTCTTTCATAGTCATTCAACTCCTTCTCGGGAACGGATCACTGGCCCCCAACCAGTTGATGTAAGTTTCTAATCATCATGTGCAAATTATTATTATTTTTTCTGAAAAAGAACACCAAAAAATTGTGTATTCTTTGTCAACAAATTTCAGTTGGAGAAAAAAAGGCAACTTCAAAGTGAAAGGGTACACACTTATCGTTTGATGCTTGAAAAAGAGCAGCGATATGTGGAAGCTCTTCGAAGTGAATTAGCCAGGTGCACAGATGCTGGAAATGAAGCCAGGTTTGTGCAAGAGCTAACTGGAGCTGAGCGTCGAGTGCGGACTTTGCAGGAGAAACTATTTAGTCAGACTGCCAAAGCTCATGGACACAGTCATGCTCACAACCATGATGAAGTGAGTATTGTCCCTTTTGGTGTCTTATTGCCTCTCTAAAGATCTTACCTTGCTGGTATTCATCTGTGGGCTGCACCTGTTAATAGAAATTGACAACCTTTCCTGCTAAAGATGATAATTTTTTTTAAATGCTTCTTTTAAATAGTGTATGTAATTGTACTGACCAAACAAAACAAAACAAAAAAAATGTGATTGGGTACCTTCATGATCTATAATAATAGTAACTTCAGAATTGCTTCAATATTGGGAAACCTCTTCAAAAGCATATTTCCAGTTCTGGACTGACCACACCGGTGGTTCCATTCTTTGCCCCTTCCTCAACCTGTCTAGCTCCTCTGTCTTGGTATTTCATAGATAGCAAAGAGAGCAGTTCTAGTTTTCTGCTTCATGGCAGACCTTTTTTTTGTTGCCTTCCATGTTTTCCCCTATCGACCCACAGCTACCTGATCAACACCTGTACATAAAACTATAACTTGGCTCTGGTGGTTCCCTCGGGTCCCCTCGCTGTGCTTGTGACTGCTACTCGCCTTGCCTACCTCTAACCGGTTGCTTCTCTTTCAGCACGCACAGCCACACCCCCCTGCATCTGCAACGCTCCCTACCCCCTCAGTTCACAGCACGGTGGCCGCGTTCTTAGAACACTGTCGGGAAGACCCCGGGCTTGCGCCGCCTCCCCTTCCTCAGCGGAATCGGCCTTCCGGTGCAGGTTCGCGTTCTAACGGGGCGCCCCCCAGGCCGTCCGTGCCGCCCCCGGCGCAGCTAGTGGCCTCTCCCACCCACACCGGGCTGCCGGGGCTGTCCTATCTCGACCCTCCCCCTCTCCCCCCTCACCCCCTGCTCCCCACCGTCTCCGACCAGGGAGCTGGAGCTGGAGGCAATAACCATGTAAGTACGCCGCCCTATCCCCCGCCTCCTTCTCTGACATGTGGGAACATTTGTGATGTGATTGCGAGATCAGTAGATCAGTGTACTGTTCTTCTGTAAATGGTGTATATCATAATGTTCAGTGCGGGTGTAGTTACACACAAGGGTTGTCGTTTTCTCTTTCTATCTCTATTTGTAACTGAAATGGTCTAACCTTGTTGCAGCTGCAGGAAACCTTGATTACTCCTAATTCATCAAAAAATGCTAGGTGTGCCTTGTTGGTAGTCACCGGGTTTTTGCAATTGCTATTTTAAGTTTGAATGTCTTCTGCATGTACCTTTTTTATGTATTGCTGCAGGTGCATGTTTTCAAGAAATGAATTTAATTTCCTTAATGCACACCCTTTTCATTCAGTTCAATTCCTTTTTATATCTCATCCTTAATTTTGAAGACCATTTTGGCGGGGTTTGGGTTCTACTGGGTTACTTTATATTTTTGTTTATGGTTTCTATTTTCATGTTTATTCATTTGTAGTACCATTAGTACCATTGCTCATTTTCTCAAGCACACCAGCATACTACCGCATATATAATTAGTTGAATCAATATTTTTCTCAGGCCTGCACGTATCTTGAGTGACTTTGTTAATAATTTTTTTTTAATAGCTAGACTTTCCTCCCATTTTATCATTTCATTTATTTACCATATAAATATGTTACAAATTTAAATGCATGGCATCATCCTAATATAAGTACAAGTATTGCATCAAGTGCAAATTGATAAGCATCATAATTTTTAGAAATTAATTTGTCTGGATTACGTGCTTTTCTTACTGTACATTGTGTTTTTCAGGTGTCTCAAAGTAGTGTTCAAACACATCATCGGGCTAAGTCAAGCCCAGACCCTCTTGGAAACCACTCATCTAATGCAGAAGGTATGGAGTGCAGCTAGTCCTGACACTTGTTGAATATTTATTTATAGTTATGCTTGTTTCATGCAATTTTGTGTTTTCTTGAGTTGCAGCTTCCAAGCGGCTGATTGTCTCTGAATCAATGTCAGACCTTTCAAATGCTAAGCGAAGCAAAGCTGGTTGGGACCTGGATTCTCCTCGAGTCACTCCTCCAGGGACTCCTCCTCCTCCATATGGTGGAGGTTCTAGCAGCATCACTCCTGGAAGTGAAAGGACTGAGTCGTCGTCAGCGACTGGTGACATCACTGATGAAAGTGCTCTGCTCCATGATGAGGTGAGCTTGATTTCAGTTTATGTGTATCGAATACCTTTGATCTTTGACCTGTGCATTCATGAATCAAAAATAAAAATTGTGACTTTTGTGGCAGACTCTGGACACCTCACCAGAATCATGCCAACCACGGTCTCAGCAACCCATCATATCAATGGAAGATGATGACATGTCAGATCAGGAGGTTGTGAGTATTCTCATGAAGTATGATTTTTCTCCTATCTGCATCCTAGTGTTTATAATTTATTTTGTACTTACTTGTTCTGTATGTCAGCTTGAAGACCATGGACCCTTTAAGAGTTTATCAAAGTTATGGCAGCATAATGCACATCTAGCTGTATTTATGAATTATGTAATTTCTAACAGTGATCCGTCCAGTTTAGTAAGTATAATTATTCATGCATGCCCACCTGTTCAGTGGGCCCACCTAGTTCGAACCGGGTAGAACTAGGTGAAACCAACCTCCTACTTTAACCCGTAACACATGTATAATATTATATGTTGTGTTATTTTTCTGAATGTTTATATACTCTACCACATTCTGACATGATTTTTTTACAGCTGTTTTATTTAGTAACTGATCTATATAAGGAGGGCAATGCCAAAGAAATGAAGAAATGGGCATATGAAATTCATTCAAGTTTTCTTGTTCCTGGAGCAGTGAGTACTAAAATCATGTTTGTCTTTCCCTTGGCATTTGTTTGAGTTACTACAATCAATGTTACCAATAATTGTTGTTCAATTTCAGCCTCTTAGACTTAGTAATGTTGATGAAAATGTTGCCCGTGAAATTGATGATGTTCTGTTAAAAGAATCAGACAAGGAAGAGATTTTAAGAAAGGTTGGTGATTTGCTTTTATGTTCCACATTGAATTTTTATAATCAAGCTCAACTTTAATAATACTTGGTCTCTCAGGTATTTTGGAAGGCCCGAGCCAAAGCGAAAGAGGAGCTAAATGAGCAGTTGGCAGATTTTCAGCAGAAGCGCACTGCTGGCCTCGGCACCTTGTTTGGTCCAGCAGATGCCCAGCTGGATGAGAGCATTCATGACAAAGGAAAGGAAATGAGAATTGTTGAAAACATTCTCATTCCCAAAATTGAGCCTTATCTGTATGTGTTAGAACTTTTTTCTAACTTTTTTGATTTCTGGTTTGTTTCTGATTCTGAAGGAATTTTTAATTTCAGGGATGATATTGAGAAAGAAAATGTTGATATTAGAAGGTACACAACAGCTGCAGCTCTGGGAACTGTGATGGGCAAAGTATTTGGACTGAGGGGACCCCATTCCAGTGCACTGTTGGAACGTTGTCCAACATTTGTGTCTAAGGATAAATCTCTCAAAGCTCGCATTATAGGCAAATCCAGAAAAGTATGTCTTATGTATTGGCATTGTCTTGATGATTTGATTTTGTTGAATCAAGCTGACTTCCTTTAGTACCATTGGCTTATTTTGAATTTTCAGGTTTCTGTTCGAGGTCACAACTTCAATGCTCATCAATACTATTCTGTAACATACTGCAATCACTGCCAACATATAATTTGGGGCATTGGACCCCAAGGATATCAATGCACGCGTGAGTGGTTGCTCATTAGTTTCATTTTGAATTAATTTTGTTGTCCCTCTTAATATAAATCAATTCATGGTGCTCTCTACAGATTGCGGGCTGAATGTCCACCGTCACTGTGTTCGTGTAGTAGACGAGAATTGCCCGGGCCCTCTAGTTAAAAAAGAACGTGGAAATGCAAGCATCAGCAAACTGATGGACAGGATTAGAGAGAGAGAAACTCGTCGAAAGCCCAGCTCATTAAACCTAAGTAAGTTTTGTGTGAGCCATCTTGTCATATTAATAAGCATCTTACTCAGATACTGAGTTGCATTATTTCTGAAGAACACTGTTACGAGCTGACTTGATGCTTTACTAACACTGCACTGGCACAATCACAATATGCACAAATGCACCTATGTCTTGTAAGCCTGGTTTGTTGTTCTTAGTCTGCTGCTTGCTTCTAGAACAATATTCACATAAACCATTTTTGTTATTATCTAGTATTACTTAAACTTATCCACACAATTATTCATCACTGGAATGTAATTACTGTGACCTAGACACTTAATTTTGGTTACACATGTGTCAGGAGTGGCAAAATGTATCTAACTGGATGTATGCTCGTCTAGTTAATCAATCAATATACTAGTACCTATCTAGGTTCAAGTAGACCAAAATAACAATTTCCTTAGTTGTTTGGTGTACTAGTTGACCTCTTCTTGGTGATTGTTTTGTTCTGTGAACTCAATGCATGGTATATTGTGTTTTGTAACTTCCCTTAGCCTTTTGTTTAACTTGCTCCTTTTGTCTCATGTCTCTTGTCTTTTGTAGTTTGCTGCATGCGCCCCTGAATCTTTTCTCCTTTTCACTCTTAGTTCGTTTGTGTTTGTGCTTCACAGAACGCCTCCAGTGTGGATCCGTCGCTCTTCTATCCAATCCGAAAAAGAATGGCTATACGTCTAAGAACAGGTTTTTAAGCCGGGTTTCGAGTTATCGCAAATCTCTCGGTATGAGACAAAGTGGTCACATTTCTGCTAATGAATGTTACTATTTTGGTGTCGCCGTCGGCAAAGGGTTCGCGTGGGTTTAATGAAGGGTCAGGGAAATTGTCTTCATACTTTTCGTACCATCGTGTATGCCAACATATTTTGACTTGTGTCTCAATGGTCTTATATTTGTATACTCTATTCCCTAGTACCTTCACACTAACAACAACTTCGTTAAAATGTTGATGCCAACTTTGTGTGCAAGTTGCAAATCTGCATGCCTGCTTATCGCTGCTCATTCACCTGCTTCATTTCCTGAAATGATGTGACAGCTGTTAAACCATTGATTAATGTCCACATTTTTTTGTTATTTTTTTTAAATTCTAGTGAAGCGCCAGTCGGAGCCCAATGATGATGCATGCCTTGTCGTCGACGGGGAAGGCGTTGTAGGTAAGTGAGAAAGGCACCTAAACTCCAACACACTGTGTGTACCGACTCGTTGGTACCTCAGGTGCCTCTGGTACCTCTGGTATTTGACCACTGCGGTCGAGGTCCATGGGGTGAGCCTCTCACCTCGCTTCCGGCCCATTCACTGTGGTCTGCTTCTGCTGTCGACTGCTTTCTTTGCCGAGACTGTCGGAACGGAATAGGAGATCGGTGACTTACCTCTTCGTCCCGCCCCGCCCCACCCCACACCGCCTCGCCCCGCCCCGCGTACGCCTTCCCTCCCCTCCTCTTCCCACCACGACCCTCCCCTATGCCGTACACGTGGCAGGAGCAGGAGGGACCCTTCCCATGCACCCCTCCAGGACACACGCGCACCCCAGCCGGGTGTCCTTCCCCTCCCCTCGCTTCCCCTCCCTCCCTTCCCCTCCTCTTGGACCGGGCGTTACGCCGTTGCCGGGTCGGGGACGGGACGCTCCGCGAGGGCTGGGCCGGGATGCCGGCTCGGACGAAGGGGGGAGGGGGAGGGGAGGCGAGGCGAGGGGCGTCGCGACGCTGTGTGGCGCCTGGCTGGCTTGCGTTAGTCGACGTCCGGCCTCCTGCCCTGGTGCATCGGCGGGTCACCGCGCGCGTAGCCGTGTGTGTATAAGAGAGAGAGTGTGTGTGTGTGTGTGTGTGTGTGTGTGTGTGTGCGCATGTGCGCGCGTGTGCGCGCGTGTGCCTCACCACCCTTAGGCCGCCCTGCACTGGCCAGCTGATTTGATGAGCCGGTCCCGGCGCTGGCGGCCTGAAGCGAGGCGCCTGACGCGTTGCGTCCTAGCTTCGGGCTGGTCCCCCCTCCCCCTCCCCTCCGCGGCGTAGTCCGAGTCAGGAGGGTTGCTTTGTTTCGGCTGGCCGTCGGCTGGCCGTGTGCTGGCCGCCGGCTGGCCGCGGGGCGGGCGGGCGGCCGGACGGGCGAGGCTGGGGCTGACATCCGTGGGCCCGCGCCGCGCAGTGAGGACCAGGATCATCCCGGGCGGTCGGCATCGTCACCGGCGTCGGCAGCGGCACCAGAGTCACCACCTGGCGATGGCGTTCAGGCGGTCCCGAGGTACTCTAGAGGTAGCTCAGTCACACCCGCTCCCGAGGAGCCCTGCCCTGCCCTGCCCTGCCCTGCCCTGCCCTGCCCTGCCCTGCCCTGCCCTGCCCTGCCCTGCCCTGCCCTGCCCTGCCCTGCCCTGCCCTGCCCTGCCCTGCCCTGCCCAGCCCAGCCCAGCTCAGCCCTGCCTAGCCCTGCTCTTGCCGTGCGCCCGTGGTCGAGCCCTGTGGCGATTTCGAGGGGGGCTGGCATTTCTTTGACGTCCACTCCACCCTTTTGTGCAGGCGGTGTATGCGCGGCCCGCTCCGCTCGGGGGCTCGGGGCTTCCTCTTGGCCTGTGGCTTCTGGCTTGCCAGCCGCGGTGTATGCCAGAGGCCGTGGCGGGCCGCGGGCGGGCAGGGCAGGGCAGGGCAGGGCAGGGCAGGGCAGGGCAGGGCAGGGCAGGGCAGGGCAGGGCAGGGCAGGGCAGGGCAGGGCAGGGCAGGGCAGGGCTCACACGCCACCGTTATAACTTGGCGGGAAACGTAAATCCTTTTTTTTTTATCACGGCTCAAGGAGAGCCGGTGCTGGGCCGGGGCTGCGCTGGCCGGGTCCACTGCGCCGACAACAAGCTGACGGGCCCGTGTAGTGTGGCGCCATGCCGGCAGCTGCTCTCCGGCCCAGAGCGGAGGACAGCACCCGACTTGACACGACCCGACACGACCCGACACGACCCGGCACGACCCGACACGACCCATTGACGGCGCCCTGCCGGCGGCAGCGCAGCTCGATGCCCGACCTTGGCCTTGGTGTGCGGACGGTGCGGACGACGAGTGCGTCGCCCCTCTCTACCCAGCCCGACCCCTGCCGGAGGCCGAGGCTAGCGGAGCCTCGAGGGGGTGAACCTGCCATCCGCCCACTGACCCAGATGTCCATCGTGAAGGTCCTGGCCCGGCCCCGGGCCGCGCAGCTGCACCGGCAGGGCAGTCGGGCCCGGGCACCGTCGACATGCCCGTGGTCGTCCCGGCCGTGGTGCTGCTGGCGGTGGCGGCCACGGGTGGGTGCGCGCGCGAGCGTGCGGCGTGGACCTGGACGGGTATCGTGTTTGGTGGTGTTGGGTGTCGCGTCCTGCCCGGTGCGGTGCAGCCCCCGCAGCCCCCGCAGCCCCCGCAGCCCCCGCAGCCCCCGCAGCCCCCGCAGCCCCCGCAGACCACCGGCACCAACCCGTGACAAGTGCGCCGCCGACAGGCTCTGTTCTGCCTGCCGTGTTTCCTCGTCCTCTGTCCCATGCGGCTGTCTCAATAGTCCGGCCCGAGTCGCCTGTATTTCCGCCCCAACTTTCGGGTGGCCTGGTCCAGTCGGCCCCGCCCCGCCCCGGCCCGAGGCCGCGGTCGCGGGCGGAATACCATCGACGCCGTCGGCATCAGCGGTCGTCAGCGGCCTGATGGAACTTGACTGAGTCCCGCCCCGGGCCGCCTCGTCGGGGGTCGTCACACGCCCGGGACGCCGCCCCCCTCGGCCCCCCGCCCCGCCCTTCCACCTCCTGGCACCTGGCCAGCTCGGGGCCGGGCCGGGCGGGGCGGGGCCCAGGTCCTGGGCGCACTGGGCTGGCTGCGCGGTGGTGCTCCCCTCGGCCATGTGTGCTGACTACGCCCCGCCGTGCCGTGCCACGTGTTTTGAAATGCTAGAGCACCCCGCCCCGCCCTTCCCTGTCCCTGCTGCCACTGGCGCACGTACGGCCCAGCACAGCCCCCCCCCCCTTCCCCCCGTGGGGTGTGCGTCATTGCTCATAATGGCACCAGCAGCACCCACAGATCGGCGTGGGGCGGGTCTGGTAGTAGTCGGACGTGCACAGCGAGACGGCGCCGTGCGACACACGAAGGAGCGAGGGGGACAGAGATACGTCGGTATTGCAGCGCCGCGGTCGCGGGAGGCGAGCCCGTAGTAATGCCCTGGCCAGGGACCGGGCGGGCGGCGGGGGCGGCGGGTCCTCGGCGCGCCGCCCCCTGTGGGACCCGAGCTTGTCACACCTTGATTCTCCCCCGCGCTCTGTGCCTGCATCCCCCGTGTCTGTCTTCCTCTTGCCGAGGGCATGACGGCCCCTTGTCGGAGGTGGGCTGGGCCCCACTGAGCCCCACTGGGCCCCACTGGGGCCAGGCGACATGAACGCGCTGCAGTGCCCCCGCCGTACGTCCGCCGTGCCGGCGGTGGCGGTGGCAGCGCCCGGCTGCGGGGACCGATTAAGCGCTGGGGGCCCTGTAATGAAACGCGTGGCGCCCCCGCAGCCCCCCCGCGGACCCCCCGCAGACCCCCCGCGGACCCCCCGCAGACCCCCCGCGGACCCCCCGCGGACCCCCCGCGGACCCCCCGCGGACCCCCCGCGGACCCCCCGCGGACCCCCCGCGGACCCCCCGCGGACCTGTCGGCCGGACCGGACACCGCGGCGTGACGGCGACAGCCAGGCCCGTGATGACAGTTTGGGCACTCTGCACTTGATGAAAATCAATTCACCGGGCCGCCTGGGGCTCTGGTGTGGTGTGGTGCCGGGCGGGGCGGGGAGGGGAGGGGCGGGGAGGGGCCGCGGGAAGGGCGTTGGCAGGTTCTGCTACCCCAACCCCACCCTCTTGGCTCGGTATCGGCCGGAGCCCTGACGGCGTGCCCCGTCCGCCCCCACCCCCCACCCACCGCCCCGCCCGAGACAACCCCTGACCCGGCAACGCCACAGGGAATCCTCTGCTGACTGGCCTCCACTGCTGTGGCCTGGCATTGCTGGCATTGCTGGCACTACGGAGCCTGGAAGCCGATCTGATCTGATCGGCCGGTGCTGCCGCATTTGGGAAGCGTTTGATAAGATTGATCTGCGGAGGTGAGGGCTGGGTAGGGCATGGCGGGGGCTGGGCAGCAGGGCGAGCTCGGCGCCCACACTGCAGAACCGTACTCGTCATTTTTTTTTCCTTTTTTACACATTAATAATAATTCTGTGCTGTGAAATCATGAAGGACCTGTCGGTATAATTTCATTTATCAGAGAACCTCCAGTGATTCGTGGGAGGGAGTGGTTGGATGCTGATGAGAGGTGAAACAGTTTCCGGAGGACAGATTGGAATTCCCAGTATATTAATTTTTTATTTTATTTTTACGAGCGGAGCGATGGCCGGCGCCTACGAACAGCATTCGATGCGCCGAGAGCTGCTGGAGGCGGCCGGACGCTCCCATATGCATAGCGGGAATACTTGCCTTTGCCTTCCTCTCTCTCCCTCCCTCTCCCTCCCTCCCTCCCTCCCTTCCTCCCTCCCTCCCTTCCTCCCCCTCCCCCTCCCTCCCTTCCTCCCTTCCTCCCTTCCTCCCTTCCTCCCTTCCTCCCTTCCTCCCTTCCTCCCTTCCTCCCTTCCTCCCTTCCTCCCTTCCTCCCTTCCTCCCTTCCTCCCTCTCTTAAAGGGAGCTCTTCAATTTGTGAAATTGAACAAAACAAATTTTATTTCAAATAGTGATGTCCATAATTTTGATACAAGAGGAAAAGACCAACTTCTCGTACCTAAAGTAAGCCAGAGCTGCTCTCAAAAGAATATTGCTTTTATGGAACCTAAACTTTTTAACAAACATGGTGAGGCAACCAAAACGCGTTTTTAAAGACTGTAAAAAATGATCTAGTCCAAAAGACTTTCTATTCTATCGATGAATTTTGAAGGCACTGACAAATGTAATGTAATTGTATCCTTATGATCTGTACTGATGTAACCAAAACACTAATGGTGCAATAAATAAACTAAACACTCTCTCTCTTTCTATCTCTCTCCCTCCCTCCCTCCTCCCCCCCCCCCCTCTCTCTCTCTCTCTCTCTCTCTCTCTCTCTCTCTCTCTCTCTCTCTCTCTCTCTCTCTCTCTCTCTCTCTCTCTCTCTCTCTCTCTCTCTCTCTCTCCCTCCCTCCCTCCCTCCCTCCCTCTCCTCTCTCTCTCTCTCTCTCTCTCTCTCTCTCTCTCTCTCTCTCTCTCTCTCGCTCTCGCTCTCGCTCTCGCTCTCTCTCTCTCTCTCTCTCTCTCTCTCTCTCTCTCTCTCTCTCTCTCTCTCTCTCTCTCTCTCTCTCTCTCTCTCTCTCTCTCGCCTCTGCTCGCTGACCGCTGCTACTCCCTTATTGCTCGTGTTGATTGGACAACAGACGCCCCGTCCTCGCCCTCTCTCCTCGCCCCGCCGCCCTTCGGTTCGCCGCCCACAGGAGCAGTACTCGTTCGTACGGTGCGCCGCGTTTCGTCAAGTCCTCACTGCCATCTTCTCCTTTATTGTTTTTTTATTTATTTTATTATTTTCTCGGGGGTGGTTGGCGGTACTGAGAGGCTCTTCTCCCTGCCCTGCGTTCTTAGATTAATCCACCTCGGCCGGCTTGGCCGCGGGCCTCTTCGAACGCAGCGGGGTATGGCCTGAGGTCTAGGACTGAGTACTACTCCCACTTCGGTGCTCCGCGCTCCGCTGTCCGCACTGGGCTCGGCACGGCGCCCGGGCTCCGGCGGGTAGGCAGACCCGCCGACCATGCCCGCGTGTGGGTTGCCTACCCGCCGCGGCGTCCTTGTGCGGGGCGAGCGAGCGTACGCCAGAGCCGAGAAACGGGCGGGCACCAGATACCCGGACGCGTCCGAATACGTCTCCTATCCCTTCCTGACTCGACGGAGCGACTGAGACAGAAGACAATTTTCGACTGACTCGGATGCGTCCGGGTATTCGCTGCCCGCCCGTTTCTCGGCTGTGGCGTACGCTGCGCACACGCCGCGAACGCACCATGCACGCACCACGCACCACGCCCGCCACGCACCACGCCACGCACCACGCACACGCCCGCCACAGCAACCACAACCCCTTTGTGTGCTCGGCTCGGTGGGTCCGGAGCCTCCGCGCCGCCGTCGCCGGGTTAGTGGTTAGTTAGCGGCCGATCTGCTCATGCCGCTGCGGCTCGTCGGGGTGGTGCGCGTGTGTGCGTGTGTGCGTGTTGGTGGGCGCGTGCGTGCGGACGGGAGGCGGCAGGGAGACGGCCGCCATGTGGGTGGGAGCGGATGGCGCCCCCTCGTCCAAAATCAGCTCGCTCGTGCGGTTCGTGTACTACAACTGGTTCACCGTGTTCATCGAAGGTGTGTGTGTGTGTGTGTTTGTGTGTGTGTTTGTTTGCTGGCGCGGTGCGCGGTGTGGTGTGAGTGTCATCGGCTCCGGCCACGGTGTGTGTCTGGGCGCCGCACCAAACATCCCCCCGCCAAGGCCGCAGCGTCTGGAATGCCGTGCCGCGGCCGCGTGCACCGCTGCCAACTGTTGCCCGCTCCCTCTGAAATTGTCAGTTTTTCCAAAAGATTTTTTGTTTCAAAATGACGGCGCCGGCTGGTGTTGGCACTGCGGGTCGTGAGAGCTGGCTATATCGAATGTGCGGGAACCGCTCTCGCAGCGTCGTTCGTCTGGTATACATATTATTTTCTTTTGGCGATGAAAGAAAACCGGAGCCATTTTTACTAAATAGAGGTTTCCAACGAGGCTCAGAAGCGGAAGCTAAAGAACAAAAACACTCCCAGTCCGGAAGCTCTAAAGAGCAAGTATGAGAAATTCTGATGCACAACAGCGGCGCCAAATATTACAGATAACCTCCAAATTCACTCAAAACGCCATTCAAGTTTCTCATACCTGCCCTCCAGAGTCTCCGGTCTCGAAGTGTTTTTGTTCTTCAGCTTCCGTTTCCAAAGTATCATTGGAAACCTCTATTGGCGATTTCAAGAGTGCAAAGTGTCATGCTGGTGGAAGTAGGTGCTCTCACGTTTGACGGGGTGCCGTGAGGCCTGGGCAGCCTGGGCCGGTGTGGGACGATACGCCTACTCGCACGATGATTGTGCTGGGGAGTAGTACCATCGCACGGTAACTCTCCTCCCCTGATGACACTACTCCCCAGTACAATCATCGTGGGAGTAGGTGTACCGTCCCACACCGGCCTGGGCCCAGGGGTCGGGTCGGCTGGGGTGGGGGTAGCGGGGGTAGCGGGGGCGCCCGCAGCCCAGTCAGGCCGGGCCGCTTTGCTGCGTTGTGCGAAATCGCGCCCCGCCTCTGCCAGCTCGGCGGATTCGGGTCGTCTCTGCTTTGTGGCTGCGGCCGGCTGCGGCTGTCCGCGGGTTCGAATACCGCCGCCTCTGACTCACCCTCCCCCATTTTTTTTTGTTTTATTTGCAGGAGACCGTCCCGGCAAGCTGACGGACAAGCGCGACCGCTCCGACCCCGGGCCGGGGGCCGTCGACGACCAGGCGGCCGGGCCCAGCGCGGGGGCGGCCGGGGGCGGCGCGGGGGCGGCCGGGGGCGGCGCTGCGGGGGCAGCGGGGGCTGCGGGGGCCGCCAGTCCCTCGGCGGCGGCCGGTGGCGGCCCGCTGGTGGCGGCGGCGGCCGAGCTTCAGGGGGAGTCCAGGTATGTACTACGTGCCGCGCCGTACGCAGCACTTCGGCCGGATCTGGCCAGATCTGGCCAGATCTGGTGCGGCCGGCGGGAACCTCACCGCCACCGCAACACCTCGCTCTGTGTCAACAGCAACAGAGCACTGGCTTCGTCGCTGTGCCGCCCTGGGATCAAATGCGGATTATTCCAGCAGAGTTGTAGTCCATATTTTTTTTGTTTGCTATTTTTCAAAATTTAAATAACGTTGATTTTCGCTCTCTTCTGCTGTGTTTTTGTATGATACATTTACGGTCCCTTCGTGTCCCCCTCCTCCCCCTTTTTTCATCTGAAGTGCGATTTCGTTTTGGTTCATCACATCGCGCTCCCCCCCCCCCCCTACTCCTCCGCTTGCATGCGATTGCTAATCAGGAGCTGGTATTCAGCGTTGGTGTCAATGCCGACCGGTGTAGAGAAGAGAGGGGGGGGGGGTATTTCACGGGTAAACAGAATCGCGGTATCCATTGATTACTTTGCCCGTTTTATTTATCTGTTTCCGCCCTTTGTAACTGCCGTTTTAACGCCCTTCCCACCCCGCCGGCCGCGGAGCGGAGCGCAGCGCGGGGGTGGGACTCGGCACCCAATCAAATAGGAAGGTAGAGCGGGCAGTCAAAGAGACCTACGGGACGGGGCCTTTGTGGGCGACTCCTCTGATTCTGCAAACTCCGGTCTCTGGTGTGGTCTCTGGTGTGTGCGGGCGAAGGTCTCTGGTGGGGGGGGGGGGGGGGGAATTGTTAAGTTGGAGCTGATGGCTGGGGATTGTTATGTCGCAGCAACGCTGCTGCTGCTGGCTGTTCCGTTCCGTTCGACCTTTCCAGACAACGTCGTCTGCACCGTGGTGTTTGCGGGGAGGGGCTAGGGGAGGGTGAGGCGGTCACCGATGCCCTCCTGCGTCCGTTTTGTTTCCCGCGCTGTGCGGGCACTGGAGCACTCGGGTCGGGCCGGGCCGGGTCCACACTGATTCTACACGCGACTCGCCCCGGAGTGTGCAGCGGTTGGCCCTTTCTGCCTCTCTCTGTCTCTCTCTCTCTCTGTCTCTCTCTTTCTCTCTCTGTCTCTGCCTCTCTCTGTCTCTGGGTTTCTGTCTGTCTCTGTCTCTGGGTCTCTCTGTCTCTCTCTGCCTCTGGGTCTCTGTCTCTCTCTGCCTCTGGGTCTCTGTCTCTCTCTCTGTCTCTCTCTCTCTGTCTCTCTCTCTCTGTCTCTCTCTCTGTCTCTTCTCTCTCTGTCTCTCTCTCTCTCTCTCTCTCTCTCTCTCTGTCTCTCTCTCTCTCTCTCTCTCTCTCTCTCTCTCTCTCTCTCTCTCTCTCTCTCTCTCTCTCTCTCTCTCTCTCTCTCTCTCTCTCTCTCTCTCTCTCTCTCTCTCTCTCTCTCTCTCTCTCTCTCTCTCTCTCTCTCTCTCTCTCTCTCTCTCTCTCTCTCTCTCTCTGTCTTTCCCTCTCTCTGTCTCTCTCCCCCCCCCCCCCCCCCCCCTCTCACACACACACACACACACACACACACACACACACACACACTACCTCACTCACAATACCTGGTACTGGTACTGTGGCATGGTGTTGTTGGTAGCCGCCGCGCCCGCCGTCCCTTTTTGTCAGGGTGGATCAGGTTGGGGCAATTAGCACAGGAAGTTCGCGCCGCGCCTCGCGTCCTCTGGGGACCGACGGGGCCCCCGCGTCCGCAGTGCCGTGCCGACGGGAACGCCGACATGGCGTCGGGGGCAGCCGCCGTGGCCGCCGCTCTCGCGGCCTCGCCGACGACGACGGACAGGTGCGGCGCCCGCCGGGCCGCCCTACTGTTCCGCAGGTCCTCGTCGGTGTCGTCCTCGTATCGGAAAGCCCGGCCGGCGGCTCACCAGTCGCCGGCGCCGCGCGTGCGCTCGCGCTCTCGCTCCCCCCTGGACGTCGCGGAGCTGGTGACGCTGGCGGCCGCCGCCGCCTCCTCCCCGGCGCGTCGACTCAGCCAGAGGCTGGGGAAGTGAGTCCGCCAAGGGGTGCGGGGCACGGCGCCCTGCTGACGCTGATCAGGCCCTCGGGGTCCACGGTCCCGGCCTCCCGGCGGCTCCCGCGGCCAGTGGGGTGCCGGGGGCACATCCCCCGAGATCCCCTCATCGTTGTTTCGCTCCTCCCCCTCTTTCCATTTCGTCTTTATCTCACATTTTGTTGGCGTTTTGCGCATTTTCCTAGACGTTGCCATTGACTCAAATACTGTGTCGGCCCGGTCTTCTTCTGCTTGTCCTGTCCCCCCCCCCCCCCCCCCGCAGGTTTTATGCCCCCCCCCCTCCCCAATAAGTTTCTGCTGCGCTGCGCCGAGCCCGGCCCGAGACGACTTAACGTGTATTGGCGCTAGTTTTGTCCGGTGCCGCCCGCCTCCGTATTGTCCGTGTTGCCGCCCTGACAGTGGTCGTCGTCGTCTTGTTGCAGCCCCGCCCGGGTCCTCGCCAAGAACAAAGGCGCCAACGCCACCAACATCAACCGCTCCGAGAGCTACCGGGAGCGCGTGTCGCAGAAGGTGAGCCCAACTCGTGTTGACCAACAGCTTTTGGGGGGGGGGGGGGGGAGGCAGCAGCTTCTCGCCCTGACGCCGTGGTCTGTCGTGTCGTCTGCTGACGGTTGGTCTAGTCGGTTCGGCAGCAGACGACGCGGATCACCCGGCGGGGCAGGCTAGGCTAGGCTAGGCTAGGCTAGGCGGGCGCTGCTCCCGGCCCGGAGTAGCTGGGCTGCTAGGCTCTGACATTTGTGGGTTCGGTTGCACTTGACATTTTGAAGGCCGCCCCCCCGCGGAGGCGGGTGGAGCCGTGGGCTAGCCTGGGGGGGGGGGGGGGCCTCACTTTGTAGCGCTGCCGCGCTGGCGGAGATGTGTGCTGCACCTGCACGGGATACTTTCTTTTAATAGAGATCAGTAACGAGACTTGAACACGGAAGCTCAAGAGCAAAATTACTTCCGGGCGGGACGCATGCGAGAGCCGGTATGAGAAACTTGAATGGCGTTGTTTTGGGTGGATTTGGCGAGTCTGCATATTTGGCTCGGCGCTTGTGCAAAAAGATTTCTCATACCTGCTCTCGAGAGCTTCCGGTCTGGAGGTATTTTTATGTTCTTCGACTGCCGCTTCGGAGCCTCGTTGGAAAGCTTCATTGCACCAGCCCTGAATATGCCAGGGCCGTGTACGGTACCTGGGAGGGAGGAAGCAGCCCCGGTTGGACACCGGCTAGCACTATCTTATCAGTGTGATACGGGAGCTGTGCACTCACCCCCTCGCTGATCACTACCGTGATTATGATATGAGAGCAGTGGCGGTCCCCTGGAGTGGCTCCCGGCACATCGCTCTCGCTCTTACGGCCGCAGTCTTCGAACTAAACCCGCCCTCTCTTTGGCCACTTTACAGAAGCAGCTTCGCGAGCGCCGCAAGACGAGCGACCCCAACCTCTCCAAGAGCAAGTGAGTACGAGTAGCATGGACCTTGTGGCCTCGGCTCGGCTCGGAGCGCCTGCCAACCGGAGGGTAGGCAAGCCCGCGGGGCACGGGTGTGCGGCGTGTCTCCGTGGCCTACCTGCCAGGCGCTACCGGCCCAGGCCGCGCCGAGTGTTTCAGCGTCCAAGACCAGACCATTTCCCTTGCCCAACACTTTCGGCCACACACATTCTTTAGTGATTTTCGTTTACCCGTCATAGAGATCACTTTCGTTTTTCTTTGTGTGTGTGTGTGTGTGCGCGCGCGTGTGTGTGTGTGTCGGTAGGGTCCGGGGTGACCTGTTGTGGTGCCGGGTAGCCACCGCTTTAAATCGTGACCTGACCCCTGACCCTTGTGTACCCTTGCCCCCCTGCCGCAGGCATGTAGAGGAGAGGGGCCCGCGACAAACCCGAGTCCCCTTTGGCCCCGACCGCAAGAGGTGAGTCCAGTCCCCAGCCCAATCCACTTCCTCTTTATCTCTCGTCATAACTAAAACTGTGCAGATGCTTTTTGTAATATCTAAAAAATAAGTAAAGAATTGCAACTAAAAGTGGCAACCCTGCATGGGTGAAGGTATGCAGTGTTCAGTTCTACTAACAGAAATAAAATCATGTAGACATCTTTTATTTTATTAAATTTTGTTCTAAAACAAACTCACTCTTATAAAAAGCATGAACGAAGCGTCGTTTTTCCAAGCCGGTCGCAGGTTCGTAGTTCAGTAGTGCAGCCATATGTCGTTCTTTCTCGTTTATTTAAACCGCGCGCCCTGAGTGCTGCCGCCGAACATCGAGTGGTGTGGAGCATCCTGCCTCCCTGCTTCGCCAGCAAATCTCAGTCCAGTCAGTTTGGTGCGGTGTTGGTGACGGGTGCACTGAATCCTCATCCTCGTCCTTCTTTAATCTCATTTTAATCTCATTTTAATCTCATTTGACACCTGAACGTCATTCCTAAAATCAATCACCCCTTTCAAACTTCTTGAAACTGGAACGTGTCAAGTCCTGAAACCGCTGGACGCCTTGTGCTTTCTGCCCCATCGCAGCGATGCCGACCTGGACGGGAGCGGACTGGCCGCCTACCACTCTGGCAGCTCCAGCAACTCCAGCTTGTCTATCAGGTAGGTTCATGGGAGTTTAGTTTTGGTTTGTCCTTTTGCATTGACATTACTGTTGCTCCCTTTTTCCCCTTTTTTGTTTCCTTTTGTTTGTTGTGATTAAATTGCTAAATTTGTGCAGATTATGTGTTTGCTTTCTTGTTTATTTTTCCCCTCTTTTAAAAAGTTTTCTGATCTTTTCACTACTTGTTTCACTACAGAGTTTCAACAGTATTACTTCTAAACTCGTTGAGGTTTGTGTTTTGTTTTCCCTGTTGTTTTTTGTTCTGTTTTTTTTTATTTATTTTCAAAATTATTAAATCTAGATGTTTAAATGTAGTTAAAAGTCAATATGATGACATGGTCATTGTATGACATGTGTAGCAGGTGTTTGAGGGCATTGTTTGGCAATGGAAGTAGACTGGATCGTCATCCATAAAATGTGCTTTTCTCCTCTGGTTCAAGAACAGAATCGGAGAGCAGTTGTAGCAGAAAGCGCTTGTTGATGTGTTTGACACAATACTGACGGCGTTTTGACAGGAGTCTGGAGGACCATGGACACGCGGACGGCGCGGGTGCGGTGGCCGCGGCCTCGTCTGTGCCGCCCCAGTGGGGGTCTGACGCCGAGGTGGAGCCCGATCCCCCGGACTGGACCAGCGGGGTGAGCGAGGAGGTCCTCAAGAGCCTGACGACTCGCGAGAAGAAGCGGCAGGAGGTCATCAACGGTGAGGGATGGGAAGGGAAGGGAGCAGGCCCAGACTGTTTTGTTGCATCAGTGTTGTCGTCAACCTGTTACTTTAATTTTTCAGAACTGTTCCACACAGAACGCTCCCATGTCCGCAACTTGAAGGTGTTGGACCTGGTGTTCCATCGGCCAATGGCAGAAGCAGGGGTTCTGCCAAGCAATCAATTGAACTCTCTCTTTCAAAATCTAGATCAGATGCTTGAAATACATTCAGAACTCAACAACAGCTTCAAATCCAAACGTAAAGAAAATCCTGTGGTTGGTGACATTGGTGACTTATTGCTGAGTATGGTAAGTCTCTCACTAATATCTGAAGTTTTGATTCTTCTGCCCCGTTTGGGTCTGGTATGTGAACAGGTCGGCTCTATCTTTCAATGTTTTAAATCTTTTACAGTTTGATGGACCTGCGGGCAATAGGTTCCAAGCTGCGGCAGGCAAATTCTGCTCACAACAGCAAGTTACTTTGGAAAACTTAAAAGACAGAAGGAAGAAGGATGCCAAACTTCACAATTTCTTAACAGAGGCAGAAGGCAACCCAATGTGCCGCAGGCTCCAACTTAAGGATATCTTACCGTCAGGGATGTTGCGATTGACAAAATATCCCCTACTGTTTGAAAATCTGCTGAAATATACTGACAATCCTGAAGACTCATTGTCTCCAGAATATATTAAAGTTCAGAGAGCCTTGGAGAGAAGTAAAGAAATCCTCAACCATGTCAATGTAGCTGTGAGTGAAGCAGAAGATGAACAGAAGCTCTTAGGAATTCAGAAACGTATTGACCGATCTGCATTCGACAAAGCAGATGTCCATGGCTCCCAAGAATTCAAGGTAACTTTTTAACACCCCAAACTTCTTTCTTCTGCTCTATCCATTTTTGTATGTTGTCTCCTTTTTTTTTGTTTTGTTTTTTTGTTTTGTTTGTATCATATAAAACCCTCTTTTTTTATAAATAGAATCTGGATATCACAAAACATAAACTTATACATGAGGGTCCCCTCAACTGGCGCATTGGGAGCAGACAGAAGTTTGTAGACTTGCATGTTCTACTTATGGAAGAAATCATCATATTGCTACAAAGACAAGATGAAAAGTTCATTTTAAAATACTACAATGTAAATTCAGGAGGTACAAGCTCAAATGAGCGTGCACCAACTCTGTCTCCAATAATTAAAGTGTCCACAGTTCTAGTGAGACCCAATGCTGTTGGTATGTAATGTGGTGCCCGTCAGACTCTCCTCATATTTTGCTTTTGTTTCTGCTTATTTCAATTGTTTTTCACTATGCTTCTGCCATTGACACTATGCGTAAGGTAGTTTATTGTTAATAGGCGTTTTGTTTCAGACAAAAAAGCCCTTTATTTAGTAAATACAAGTCATAATGGGGCACAAATATATGACCTTGTTGCATCTTCCTCTTCTGAGCGAAAAGTGTAAGTCAAACACACGAGGTATAACAAGTTTTCTTTTGTATCCTAATATTTATTAGCTTTTTGAACTCTCTTGTATTAGGTGGTTCCGACGGATATCAGAAGCTGCTGAAAAGTATAAGAAAACGGATCATAGAAGTCGTAAATCAGAAGCTTCTAGTAATCAACCGGAAGATTCTGTTGAAAATGATAAAGGCAAAATGTTTGTATCATTATTAATCTATTTTCATATAGATTTAAATCAGGCAGTTGATAAAGAAAATTGAGAATATACTTATATATGTGGGCGTCTGCGCTATTTCAGGGATGATGGAGGAACTCAAGGATGTCCTGATGAAGATACATCAATGTCTGACAAATTAGCGAGTGACACGTCATCCACTAGTACACCTGTTGCAAGCAACCACATGCAGGCACCGCAGTCTACATCAACTCCTAAGACACCAGCTGGAGGTATGGTAGCAAAACAAGAACTGTCAATGTAACTGTGAAATAGTTGGATTCTTTCCCTTATTTTTTCAGTAGTGTCTAGAATTAATCAGATTTATGTGTTTTCAACAGATTGTATGGTTTCCCCTCCTCTTCAAAGAAGGAATGAACCTTTACGCCTAACTACTGAAGAGAACGCTCTCATTGAACCCTCTGAAGTAACGGTATCCCAACGATCTGTACTGACAGCAGAACCAGTGCTCACACCCATAGGTAAGTCACTCTCTTCTAACTTCTTGCATGATATTATTTTTATACTTTTCATTTTCAACATCCTTCTTATGTGTTTGCTAGAGCGATTGAGGCGAAAGGACGAAGCTGTACGCCAAGCTCTTCTTGAAAAACAGCAACTTGTTGCAGACATATTACATGTTCCTCGAGAAGATTTTAACACAATTGCAGAAATTGCTGCACAACCAAGCCATGACAAAGAGGCAGCAGAAGTCGTTCTTGCTGCAATTAATCAAGGTACGAATGTGACTAAATCCACTGTCACATTTCATGAAGCTTCTTGTCTTCACCATCTAATTCCTGTCCTATTTTACAGTGAACCTGTTATCATCTGTCCTGAATGAGAGCTTAAGGGTATCTGAAGAAGATACAGTAGTGGCATCTGTTGGAACATCACCTCGCCTTGATCGTCGTTCTACATGCATGCCCACTGTTCCTGTTGACCGTTTAATAGATGTATCCTCTTCAATTAGTGCTCAATTAACACAATTATTAAAAATGATGAAAGAGCGAGATGAAGAACGGGAACGATTAAGGCGTGAGCTTCAGAGATGTCGAGAGCAGCTTCATGTCATGCATGAAAGTCAACGTAGAGAGAAACAAGATTCACAGGCAGAAGCAGCAACTGATCTTAATGTTTCTGGAAGGGAGGGGGATGCTGTAAGTAGGGTGTCTGGTGGATGGAACAACATTGATTCAGAAGGTAATCTGTCTTTCTTTTAAATCAATTAAAGAGTGCTCCTTGTGTTCTATGTTATTAATGGATTTGTACCTTTAGGTTTGGAGGAAGTTCTACCTAGACTATCACTGGCTGATGAGGGTGAATTGGAAACTGTCCCTGATGGTGCGACTTCCATTGTTAGAAAAGATAGTGAAGTAAGTACCATTGTAAAGAAAACAAAAACTCGTTTTGTGCTTGTTCATTTCATTCATGCTTCACCCTATCCCTAAAAAAAAAAAAAAATTAACTTCACTCTCACTTCAGTTTTTTAAATATATATATGTATATTTTTTAAACCAATTTGTTTCTTTCAGGCGAGTGAGTCAACAACTGACTGTGGATCGGCCGAAATGACAAGCGAAGTGAAAGAAGCGGATCCACACTAGTCATTCACACAAGGAAGAATCTCAAGGTCAATATTTTGCCTCATTGTTACTTAGATCCAGGCATTTATAAAATAGTGGAGTCATCATCTCCTAAACAGCTCCATGTGTCTTGGAGTTAAAACTAGTCCGAGCATCTCTATTGATTGAGTACTTAGTCTCTAGAGTGTTGAATTTGCTTTTTTAAAGCATTGCAATTCTATGCTTGATTTGTCCTGTAACTCATTACCCTTTCTTTGCTGTGTTAAACTGGTAGCTTTGACATATTCAAAGATGTTAATTTTTTCCTCTGGTGCAATAATTACAACAGTATATTGCATGCATGGGGATGTTTTCTGTACATAAATCTGTCAAATTCTATGTTTAATAAGTGTCCTTTTGTTATTGCTTACCAGTGTGCATATAAGTTTTCAATTCAACATCATGTTTAATCGATTTCATTGTAAGTTTTCCATTGCAAAACTGTGATACTGTACATCAGGAGTTTGATGTGTATGAGGAGAGACTTTTGGGTGAGCCGTTGTATTCTTTGGTGTGATATCATATTGTTTCTTTTTGTGTATTTATTAAATGGAAATCTTATCTCTCATATGTTGAAATCATGTTTTTGTTTTTTGTTTTAAATTAATTATTATGAAAGTAAATGATCAAAAGTTGTAAAGAAAAATGAACCAATTTAATGCCTGCATTTATACCAGTTGATGTCTCTCTGATTTCCTTCAGGTACCTGTTCATTTATTAATAATCCAACTGCTTGTATTTGAGTTTTGGTAGAATGATAAGTCAAGTTCATCAAAGTATTGAACTTGGTGACCAAGACATTCCATGTAGACATCAATGTTCTGATTTTAAGAAACCACACCCACTTCTGGCTTTTGCTTTGTTTTCCTTTTATGAATGTCAATTAGTCATCATTTGTAGGTAGTGAATCCGATTGAGCTTATTCTTTTAATGTACTTGTGGTGTGCATGTTTGTATGAACTTGGTACTTAAGTGCTGTACTGATGTCTGTTAATCTGTATTTTTTTGTGTCAAATAGTGCACAGGTATTTTACTTGTAAGGAATGAAATGTTAAAATTTATGAACTCTTAATTCAATGATGCATGAATTCTCCAACCTTTCCTTGACTGATATACAGTTTTAATGAATGGCCTACTGTCTTCTATATTAAAATGCTTCTCTATTTTCTCTAGCTCTTAACTAAAGCTCATTTTCCATTGGAAACTTAAAATTGTTAGTTTTCTTATCTTTTCAAATTGTTTCATGTATTCTTGTTCTTTACATGTAGTAAGGAGTTCTAACAAACCTGTAACAAACAGTAGTAATGATCTTATTTTTCTATTTCTGAAAATATGATTATGAAAAATATTGTCCTTCCCTTAACCCTGAACATGCCTGTCTAGGTCTGACTTCTTTGCCATATGATCTAGAACGGTGTGTTGTGGTTGAGGATTCTATTATGCAGCCAGCTGCTTGTTACATGTAAGCGTCCATGAGAAAACAGTGTTTTTTATGTAATGTTGTAAATTGTTTCTTAATTGGTGTTGCATAGTTTAGGATTGTTGGAGCCTAGTCACATGCACTCTGCATGTCTTGCATCATGGAGTCTCATACGGCAGCATTTATAGCTCTACTATTGTTTTATAAATGTACCTAGATTTTAAGCCAGTTGTTCTGCTCTCCCAAGCGGCCTTCAGAAGTCAACCTTTATCTCTACTTCACAAAACTTCGGTACAATTTCTTTTAGTTGTGCCAGTGTTTTCTTGAAGCTGAGCATAGTTAAGAACCACACATTCACACAGACTGTTATATGAATGAATTCTCCTCTCGTCAAAAAGCTCATGTTTGGAACATCTAGGTATATCTTTGTGATAGTAGGTATCAGTTAATCATTGCAATTATTTTTTTTGTCAACTTTCCACATTTATGCTCGATTTTAATTTTATGAATGTCGTAGCTTGTGTGTGAATGTGTGGAGCTCAAGTACTCCTGTCCACATCTAGAAGGGCATTTTCATGACCAGTCTATATATGGAGTTATAAATCTATATTTGCTGCACTGTTGTGATCAGTGTTCATTCAGGTTTATCGTGGTATTATTATTATTGCACCCAGCTGCATAGAAATTATCAGTTGGTTTGGCACAAAGAAAATGAGATCAGTATTGGTATGGCTTGAAACTAATGCTTACAGCCT
Source organism: Odontothrips loti (assembly GCA_038380765.1). NCBI lineage: Eukaryota > Metazoa > Arthropoda > Insecta > Thysanoptera > Thripidae > Odontothrips > Odontothrips loti. Next base: position 6,472,984 of record CM076257.1, on the reverse strand, counting down.
CCATTCCAGTGAAGCTGATTTTAAAATATTATTAATGTATTAGATTGTATATTATGTTGAATAAAAGAACTAGCAAATTAATATTTGTTTTTTATTGAGTCATCTGCATGCCTTTTTAATACACAATAGTTAATCAATATCCTGGAACATAAATTTGAGAGTACCAGAGACTTCGCAGATCATTTAAATTCATTCTTTTCCTTGAACATCTGTATCCAAACACTCTTCACTCTGGGCTAAGTGGAAATCCATGATTAAACTTCCACCATCTACAATAACACCATCCTCTAACAACTTTTGAAGTAGCACAGACATATCTTCATTTAAAATTTCACCATTCATGTGAAACAACCTAAGCTTGGGAGCAGATGGACTAGCATCTACAATAATTTTGCACTGATCTGCAATTTCATCAACACATTTTCCCAAGGACCATTCCTTGTTAACAAATATTGCCTTGGTATCAGGGTCTGCAGCTGCATGAGGAACCCAATGAATAAGGAAATATGAGCGAGATGACATAGGCACATTGCGCCTTCCAGTTGCCTTCTGCTTTAAACGCATTAATTGAACCTTGTTGGCGGTGTCTTTCTTCGTACCACTCAGGCTACGCTGTTTTTCAATTTTGGCATCTACAATTTTGTCAACAGCGGCCTTTGCTTGCCTAAACTGCCTCTTAGGGGCTTCAAATTTTTCACGTCTAGCTCGTTGTGCTGCTTTTCTTGCTTCATTGCAACCATGATGGCGATGAGAAATACAAAAATGTCTTTCACATACAGTACACAGTAACTCTAATGACTCACGTGCCTCACACCCGTCTTTCGAACATATGAAACTCTTTGATTCTATCGGGCCGACAAACTGTTGGGGATTACTAGGCACATCTGGACATTCATGATTAAATGGAGACGAGTGGTCTTTACAAAAACATTGAGAGCAATATACACATTTGATAGGAAGAAAATCTAACTGAGAGCAGGTGCCTACAAAGCAGCGCTGGCCCAGCTCAGGTAGCTCCATGCTGAAAATGATACTATTTCCCTTGTCTCAATTTTGTGGAGGCTGCGTCTGTGGATCCCTCAAGGAATCTAAAGCCAAATCGGTCCAGCGTTCTTCTTGTTTCTTCAACGTCATCTGCCAGTCACCGTTGTCAGAGTCAGGATCAGGGAGCTCCTCAAGTGGGACGAGAATGTCGTCATTCGGCAGTTTGTCTTCCTTCCAGGCTTGGTCGACTACGTCCGCGAGGTGGCCAACAAGAACCTGGCTGTCAAGGCCTGTGCGCAAGTCACCATGGACCACAGCTTGGCTGTCTGTGGCCATCAAGAGTGCCTCGAGACTCGTCCTCGTCTCACTGTAACAATAACAAACATGACGGAAGAGTTACTGCTGCGAATCGTGGGCGAGTGACTGGCCACAGCGGTGCGGACAGGGAATGGAATACTCTACAGATATTTTGGCTAGGAGCTTTCGGCTTCAGCATTCCCCGGTTCCACACTCTGCATACACTGTATTATCGGTACTTAGTCTCGGAAACGTTTTACCGGTGCTAGTACTTTATCCGATAGTTTTAAGTTGGGCCGGAGAAAGTAACCTCTGTTTAACTTGAACAAGTATTAATTTTTAATACGTCAAAATGAAAATAAAAACAATCAAGAACATACCAGATGTCTCGTCCTGAACTGCAATCTGATTCAGTCACCAGTTCCGTTCGGGTAGGGAGGACTGGGAGCGCGATTGCGCGAGGCTAACAGGTTTTCTCATCTCAAGTTGGGAATTTAAATTAGTGTCAAGCCAAGCTCCAGCGCACTTGGAAAATATGGTAGGTATCATACGAAAATCCTAACATTCTTAATTTGCTTAGAGTTTTAATCCGGGCCGTAGTCATCATAGTCCTACACCACAAACACTCTGAACTTTTCATACTTCCACATATAGTCTCACACAGGCCTCTCTGCTGAACGAAACCTACAGTCCCGCCCCCGCCAAGCCAGCCCTAGAAAAGCACAAGCAGAAAACACACACCGTACCGCACCGCGGGTTACCTGGTCCTGGTGTGGCAGTGGCATGTGTCTCAGAAAACAGTGAAAAGCTGCCTCTGAATTACTGTCCATCACGTTTGAACCTTTAGTGTATGGAAATGTCGCCCGCAGTGACCCGCACTCAACCCAACATCTTGATAACAGGTTCTGATACATGATTTACGATATATGCATGGATGCCTGGCACCCATTGTTCTGTGCCTCAACAAGTCCTAGGGTGCCTTGATTGAAAATGCAGTGAAAAGTTTACCCAATGGACATTACAAATCTTCATGGTGTGAAACATTTATAAATGGATTTATTGTTCTTATTGCAGGAACTCCTGGTACTGGTAAATCTTCTCTAAGTCGAGACTTGGCTGAAAGAACAGGCTTTGAATGGCTCGAGTTATCCAAACTTGCCAAAGACTGGAGCTGTTTAAGTGGTTTCGATGAAGAATACCAGAGCTCTGTATTGGATGAGGATAAAGTAAGTGATGTGCCATGTTTTGTATCTCTGTACGGAAAAGACTGACCCCCACATTAATACTGTTTGTTGGTTATTTTTTAAGTTGCTGGACACGCTAGAACCTAAGATGACCAATGGTGGGAAGATAATTGATTATCATGGATGCGATTTTTTCCCAGAGAGATGGTTTGATATAGTATTTGTCTTACGTACAGACAACACTATTCTGTATGATCGATTACAAGAAAGGTAAGCTTTTGAAGTTTCATTTACGTTGGTAAAACCTGCCAGGTCATTTTCTTCGTACTTTGTAAAATCTTTAAAAATTACTATTGGGATTTTATTTCTTGAATTTTCAGAGGATATACAGGAAAGAAGTTGACAGAGAATATAGAATGTGAAATTTTTCAAACATTATTGGAAGAAGCCAAGTCATCTTATGATAAGGATATTGTGCATGAGCTCACTAGCAACTCACAGGCAGATGCTACAAGTAATGCAGATAGGGTTGTTAGTTGGATAGAGCAGTGGAAAAAAGATAATTCCAAATAAGTATACTCTACCAGGACATGAGCTACCTTATTTTTCACTATTATGCCAAAAATATTGGCCAATATTATGTTTTATTATTAAATTTTTGAAAAAGTTATAAGAAAGTAATTAATGTGTATTGGTAGATTGATTCTCTTTTGAGTACTAAGACTAGAAATCTGTTCATTGGACAAACCTTATGTTTTCCTGTTACACTGTGTCTAGAAGCATCATCTTTTCCTTAATTTTACCATCCAGTGTGGTGAAATACTTCATCTCCATTAAAGCAGCTCTTGCAGAATCAATATCTTGACTAATAAATGATTCTGATACCTTCCTGCATTGAAATCACATAAATAGTTGATGTATTCATGTATACATCTCTTTGAAAACATGAGACTTAAGTTACTTACTGCTGTATGGAACCTAATGTTTCTTTGTTTCTGGTATGAAATATCTTCAGTTCATTTAATGTGGATATAGATTCTAGTTCTTCATTTAGCTCCATAATCTGAAAATTGAAAATAAATAAATTAAAACTTGTCTTTTTACAATTGCAGTGGGTAACAAGAGAAAAGTCAACTACACACCTCTAACAGGAATGCTTTGTTTAACGACGTATTTTCCTCTAGTACACCCACCCCTTTTAGACTTAGTAAATAAAATCCTCTTTCTAAAGGGTCTGAAAGAGTACGGAAAGCCTTGTTTATAACAGAGGATAGGTCAGCTGAAAACCTCTTTTCATCCTGAAAATAATATCATAATCTGAGAAAAACAACTGGGGGAAATAGGAAGGAGAACAAAAGTCAAGTGCAATGTTTAGGAACAATGCATTGCACATTTAACACTAACACTCACATCAGATGTATTTGAAAATTTATCAGGGTGCACTACAGATTGTATCTGATGAAAAGTTTTGGACAATTCCTTAGAATTTAAATCAAACGATTCCTTCAATCCAAAAAGGTGAAAGAAATTGTAATCGGTATCGGGTTTTTGCAAGGCATTGCAATTTTCACAGAAGAAATCAGCCTTCCTTTCAGATTCACCACACCTCCAGCAAGGTGTTTTGGATGAAGATTGTGACAATGTCCGAAAACAAATTCGGGACGACAAATAATGATGCAATCTATTCTCATTCATTCTGTTAGTAACGTACTGTCCTGGGGCTAGGCATCTTCGACCAACGCAAAACTTTTGTTTGTTGTTTGTTTCTGCCATGAAACCAAAGCGAACTTGGACCAGACACGCGAGCCAGCTCCGGGATGCAGGCCTCTGGGAAAAACCCGCCTGAATTTTATTTCTGTTTCTTTCGGAAATGAGACGGGAATGACACAGAAGAAAACAATTCGAATTTGTGTTTCTGAAGCTCACTTTCTACAATTGAAATTGAAGAAGTATCGCAATAAATTGGCAAAAATACGTTTTCATTCTGTCACCGTCCGTTACTGTGAGATAGGGTCAGGGGGTGAGGTGGTAGTGGGTGAGGGAGAGAACTCTGCGCATGCGCACACGGGCGGCCGACGGACGACGCGCAGACGACACTCACTGCAACACCAGTGACAGTATTATCTTTCTGTGATATTGAAGTTTAAGTTTTAGTTTTTAGTCTGTCGAGTCTATAGCCGCAAATCACCAGAAATTTATGTATATTATGGTACCTGAAAACCTGTTATTGGAGTATTAGTTACGGAACACTCCGGCTTTTTGTTGTGCTGTACCGGTTGGTACCGTCTGCAGCTGAAGTTGAAGTTACAAATTATCATTAAGTGCCGAGTTTACTGTCGTAAAAGTACATCAAAACACACCGAAAAATGCCAAAGACATCGTGGAAATCCAGGCGACAACGCATCACTCGCCGCAGAGTTTGAAGTGTACCGAAACACATGTGCTATTTAACCTCACTTGTCAACATGTTATGTTTCATGCGCGCCGCCGCCGCCGCAGCGAACCCCCGCAAGCCCCCTCCCACACCTCCTCAGCTCGCTCGGAACAGTTCTGGGTGCAGGTTGGCAGTGCACATCGACAGTAACGAACGGCGACAGCACTGCCCGCGTGTCTGGTCCAAGCCGCTTTGGTTTCATGACCTTTCTTGGAATCCTTGCTGTGCAGGGTGTGGGAAGGTGGTGCTGGAGCAAACCGTCGCTGGCGCGGGCTTGAGTCTCCCTGAGACGGCAGGCCTGGTGGGTTCGATTCCCACAGACGGTTTCACACTTCCCCCGCGCTCATTTACCGTGGCCAAAATCGCCCAAAGTTCATCGATAACATGTCACGTGGTTTTGAGCCCCCCCCCCCCCCACTCCCCATAAGAAACGTCGTCCTCAGAACTCTTACAATATCATTGATTTGTTGATCGGTACACACTGTATTTCTTAAGCCATTTTTGTTTGCGATTATGAAAGATTTACAGCATAATACTGATCAGATCAAAGCGAAAGGGGGGGGGGGCGACAAAAGAGAAGCTCTGCTCCACGAAGTGCCGATGGTAACACAGCCGATGGCAGAAGCCTTGCCTCCACTCCACCTCGGCACCCCGCTGTTCTCGGCTCGGCGGGAATTAGATTGCGAGGCGTCGCCTGGGTTAAACTAATACTTCCCCTGAATGTTAATCCCGGTAAATGTAACACTTCCGACCCGAGAGACAGAGAGGGAGAGGGAGGGTGCGGGTGGGTGGGAGCGAGAGGGAGGGAGCGAGAGCCGAGAGGAGGATCAAAGCGACGGAATGCTGCGCGCTGCGCGGGGGCGGGAGCTGCGGGGGAGGGAGCACGACAACGTCTCCCCTCTCGCTCTCGCCCCCTCCCCTCTCCCTTCACCCTCTGCGCGCGGCGACCAATCATATCCCAGCGACATCAAAGCGCGCCTCCGCACGACCAATGGGATTACCCTTTCCTCCCGCCGTACGAATCGATGCGCTTTGCCGGGTCCAGAGACTGAGACCTGGACCCGGGACCTAGGGACTGTCTCCCCAAAGTGCTGCCCTGGCTGCTGCCGTGTCGCACGGCGTCGATGGCGTCGCACCTGATCCTCGGCTCGGCTCGGCCCGACTCGGTTCGGCTCGGCTCGGCTCAGTTCGGCTCGGTGTCACCCCCTTCTGCCCCTTTCCTCGGTGTTCTGCTCAGAGGACAGCGGTTGGAGTTTACGAGGGTGTTGGTCGGAACCGCATGTGGACTGTGGGCCAACGCGGTTCAAAGTCCTTCCGATTAGAGAGCGACCGGCCACGAACCACCTTTTCTCCGAACCCTTTTCAGCATGTGGGAGAGTGGTGGTGGAGCAAACACTGTCTTTGGCGCGGGCCCGAGTCCCCTCTAGTGCACCTTGTGGCTGCAGTTGCGGTGGGTGGTGGGTTCGACTCCCGCACACGGCTCCGTGCACATCCCTCCCCGCACTTATTTTTTTTGTGATTATGCGTCACTGAACGGCTCCTTACACACAGGACGGATTCTGGATTGGACGCTACGAAGAATAAGAAGAATGCCTCAGAAAGTGTGATCTGCGTTCTCCTACTTCTTCACTTCTTACTTCCGTTTTGGGCCCCTCTAGAGCACTCTATTGTTATGCTTGACCCCGCTGTGGCCGCTCAGATAGACGCACGGAAAGAGCGTTGCGGAGAAAAAAAAGGGGGGAGGGTTCTAGCCAAGGAAAGAGAGGAGAAAAGGCGAAGAAAAACGGCGACGAAAGAAGAAGCGGGGCGAAAGAGAGTAGAGTTGTTCGCGGCTGATTGAATTGACCCCTGCCCCCGTCTCTCCCCCGTGCGGCCTGAGGCCCGGGGTGGTGGTGGGGGCCGCCAGAGCCCGTGCCTCCCCTCTGCACGACAGGAGACAGGAGCACGCCGGGGCAGCCGGGGCGATGGAGTTGTATAAACTCGGCCCGCAGGCAACCCTTTGCCTCATGCACGCACACGCGTGCCCCCCCCCCCCCCTTACGGATCTGTGAAGTCAGCAACGCGCGTATCTGCGAGCGTCGCGAGTGAGCTGGCCACGAAGCGGGCTATTTTCAAACCGCAATTTATGATTTCAAAAGCAATGGTCCGCTGATTGCTGCGGACAAAATAGGGGTGGTCCAAAAAAGTACAGGAGCCCCCTCAGTTGCTCAGAAGCAGAAGCTCAGGAGGGACCGCGGTTTTGTGGCGTGAAGCGTTCGACGTGAGGTTTAGTTTGGACTGCATACCTTCTGGACTTTGCCGGGGTCATGGGTGTCATGAGGCACCAATTTCATGACGAAGCTATGTCTGGGATGGGAAGGGGCCGGGGGGTGGGGTCCAAAAACACTGCGCCCGTAAAAACAAATTTTATATTTCCTGAAATTGTAAATTGTGGTTTGAAAATAGTGGCCAGCTCACTTGCACGCGCGCTCGCAGATACGCGCGTCCCTCACTTCACGCCCCCCCCCCCCCTCACCACACACACACACACGCGCGCGCGCGACACTCGCTCGGCGCAAGGAAAGAAATCAATGGTTTTCGTACGTGCATGCCAGCAGCTTTTGCGCTTTTTACGGGGAGTGAGCGAGAGAGAGAGAGAGAGGGAGAGGGAGGGAGAGAGAGCCCGGGGGGGGGGGGTATGAGAAAAAATGGCGGAGGGAGGGGGAGGGGGATGACAGATGAATAAAGTGTTCCACCAGGAGAGTGTTTTCTCCTTCGATTCGGACTCTGCCTTTGCGGAATCCCTGTGAGAGCGCGCGCGCGGCGCTGGGAAAATGCTTTTGGTTTGTTTGATTAGTTTTTCTGTTGAAACGGTAGCCAGCAGAGAGCTGCTGCTGCTGGCTTATCAGCGCTGAGCTCGGGCAACGCCGGGCAACGCACACCGGAGGCAGCCACTCGTGTTTCTGATGCGGCCACTCCACAGCACAGTACTCCTGGCCGCCCGGTGGTCCGACCGACTGGCCGAGCAGTTCAGTTCTGCGGCTTTAAACGGAGCGCAGCGAAAACAACAGGCACACACACACAGGCAGACAGATAACCCTTTGGGCTGCGGAATGGACGGGACGGGACGAGCAGAGGCGGCATCGCTCCGACAGAAGTGGTCGCGGTTTGAGCCGGCGATGGCCGGAAACAGCCCAGAGAACAGAAGTGCGATACACCTGCAATCGCACCGATATTAGCATGCCGATTATCACCTGTAATCACCTCGCCCCGAGGGCCCCCGAGCTGGGCTGGTCCTCCCTGCAGTGTGCCTCAGTGCTGCCCTGACATTCACCGACATCATGTTGACGATCAGGGAACTGCTGCTGCTGCTGCTGCTGCTGCTGCTGGTGGCCGCGGCTGCCGCCACCCACACCGGCAGTAGGCTTAGGATCCCAGGCCAAACCTGAGACTCACGAGGGGGAAACAACTCGGCAAAATCGTGTCCGCCGGGTTACCCTGTTCTTTTCGCTGGATTACCCCGAATTACTCCGGTTAACTCCGGTTAACCCCGGATTACCTCGGATTACGCCATGGATTACCTCGGATAACCCCATGGAATACCTCAGATTACCTTTGGATTTTCTTTAAAAAATCTCGGATAACCGCCAGGTAATCCGGCCTGGATTACCCCGGATTACCCTGACCGTGTCCGCCGGGTTACCAAAAGTTATTACTCCCGCGGAGACTCAGCTTTGCGCCTGGATCTCCAACACGGGGTACCGTGACCGTTTCTAGCAGGGAGCGCGTGTAAGACACGAGCTATGGCTGTTGTGCAGAGCTCCGGATCGTGGGCGGTGAGGTGGCCGACATCAAGGCTGTGCCCTACCAGGTGTCCATCGAGCTCAACAAGGCCCACCACTGCGGGGGCTCCATCCTGTCGCCGGCGTGGGTCCTGACGGCCGCTCACTGCCTCACCGGGTGAGGGGGACGCGGGTTCAACAACTACCGGGCCGGACTCGAAAACGTTTTGACGTTTACGCCGCCTCCCGAACACCGCCTCCTGCCTGAGGACGTTGTTGTGGTTCCGCAGGACGCAGCTGCGCGCGGTGCAGGTGCGGGCGGGCACGGACAAGCTGCAGCAGGGCGGCTCGGTGCATGCCGTCCGCGCCGCCGTCATACACCCCAAGTACGTGGCCGGCCACTGGGACTGGGACGTGGCCGTGCTGCAGGTGGCGACGCCGCTCGTCTTCAGCGCCGCCATGCAGGCCGTGAACCTGCCCGCCGGCGGCCGCGAGCCGCAGACCAACTCCCCCGTCGTGGCCAGCGGCTGGGGGCTGACCGTGGTGAGTACGGCGCGAGCGGTGCGGGGCTGCGCACGCAGGTGAGGGCCACAAACGAGGTCCCAGGACGAGTTCTGTCGCTGCTGCAGGCCCAGAAGGGCAGCTCCGGGAGGGGCGGCGGCCGCGGCGGGCTTCTGCGGGCGCTGGTGCTGCCGACGGACATCCTGGGGGCCGCCCACGCCGGCCCCGCCCTGCCCACCCAACTGCGTAAGGTGACGGTGCGCGTCATCGGCAGGTCCACGTGCACCGGCATCTACACCAAGGCCCTGTTTACGGACCGCATGCTCTGCGCCGCCGCGCCGGGCAAGGACACCTGCACGGTGAGAAGAGCATCGATTACGGCTACTCAACGGAGATGAGAATTTGCTGATGATACCGTTGTAAATTGTAACTGATTGGTTATTTAGCGATTTTTCCCCTCTTTGCGAATAATGGACTTGAAAGTTTTCATGAATTAGTGTTGTGAATTTTTTCGAGTACGTTTTGAATTTGAACCTTTTGTGTACGCTATAATTTCAGTACGACAGCGGCGGCCCGCTGGTGGACTCGTACGGCGTGCAGGTGGGCATCGTCTCCTGGGGCAAGGGCTGCGCGGACTCGCACTACCCGGGGGTGTACGCCCACCTCGGCAACGCCGACGTCCGCTCCTTCATCAAGAGCAGCACCGGCGTGTGACCTAACCTAACCTGTACCGTGCTGAATAAACGCGCTGGGATGCGAATACCCGTGTTCTGTTTGTCCCTCTCCATTCCCTCCGGTCCGGGGCCTTGCCTTCGTGATACACCCGATCTGTGCTAGGAGAAGTCCCGGGGGTAGACCCGGAAGATGTTATGAAGGTTGAAGGTTCTAGGGTTCGAAGTTCCTCTTTTCCTCCCTCTCAATCTGGCAGGTGCGGGTCGGACATGCCGCTACTCGGTGCGTAGCGAGTAGAGTACAGCGGCTTCGGTCGTGTACGGAACCTATGTCCCCCAAATCTTCGCAGGGGCGGACCAAAATGATTAATGGGGTCAATCCAAACCAGACTGCGGGGTTGAGGATGACTACAGTATTATGGAGCTTGTTTCGGAGTCAGCGAAGGCCGTGGTTACGCGGAGGGGGCCTCGCGCAGGTGGCGCGGGCTAGGGGTTGCCGGGTAGCGGGTTCTAGAGAAGTGTCCCGGAGCCAACTAGCAGCCGTAAAGCACCGAGTCCCGCAAGATCACCGACGTTGAAGGCAGGGGTCCTGGCGGAGGCCGGGTTTTGCAGGTTTTGTCGGATTGTCATTTCTGGCCCTCAATGCGCGAGCCCGCCAGGAGTGGTCGGGAGGCCACCGATTATTTATTGAGCATTCAAATGCAAAAGAGCAGCCTTTGAAATCTCTCCGAAATTTTTCGGAAACAAGGCTGGAAGGTACTTCAAGTTATAGTACTGTACAGTACTTGGATGTGTGACTGTTTTGCTAGTTGTCGTGCAGCCCGCCTCCACTCTATTCCCGTCATCCTTGGAGTTCGGTGTGTACGGAACGGTGCCCGAAGCGTCGCCTCGCCTCAGCGACGCCCACCCTGTCCGTGTCCGTCCGCCCACCGCACCGCCAGCCGCCGCCGGCACCCCATCGAGTGCTGTTAGTTGGATCTCGCTCACAGATGCGACTGAACCTGATTGCCCCCCGCAGCGAAGCACCCCCCCCCCTCTCTCTCTCTCTCTCTCCCTCTCGCGGACCACTCCCCACCATCACCCCTACCCCTCCCCGCCAGCGCGCCCGACTTCCAGTGCCTTGGCTCCTGCCTGCCAGTGCCAGCAGCCCCCAGCAGTCGGCAGAGCGAAAGGAGGGAAGGGAAAGGGGAGCAGGAAAGAGAGAGAGAGAGAGAGAGAGAGAGAGAGAGAGAGAGAGAGAGAGAGAGAGAGAGAGAGAGAGAGAGAGAGAGAGAGAGAGAGAGTCCATGAGGGCGCCGAGGAGAAGAGAGAGAGGCCGCTGGAGCGACAGGCGAGGCCCTGGTCTGGTGGTCCGGGCGCCGGGCCAAGCTAACCCGCTCGGCACGACTGGGTGGCGGGTGGCCTATCGACCGCTCGCAGGCGCAGGGCGCACGGCGGGGGACAGGACAACCAGCACAGCAGCGGGGCTGGCCGGGGGGGGGGGGGGGGCAAGGGTGACATCGCTCTGCCGCCGCCTGCCGCCAGCGGTGGCCTCGGTGCCAGCGCACCCAGAACCACCACCACCACCACCACCACCACCACCACACCCTTTGCTTTGCTCCTGGTCCTCCTGGTCTCTGTAAGGGGGGGGGGGGGTTATCCACTTCATTACGTTGCTCCCACGTTTTAATGAAGTGGTCAACGATTCGGAAAGGGAGGGGGGGGGGGGGCAGGGAGAGGCTGGGGAGGACTGCCGTGGCACGGGGTGATATTTTTAAGAATAAGAAAACTAACAACTAGCAAGGCCCGGGGCCTTGTACGCGGCGCGAGGGAAATTGTATGAGTTCGCCATTTGTAAATGGCGAAGATAAGTAAAATTTTCTGTCCGTAGCTCCTATTTTCGAAGGGTGTGTCCATTGTTGTCGTTTCTACAATATTTCTGCAACGCCTCTCTAAAAAAAAACTGCAAAGCATTAAAACCCTTTTTCTTCTTCTTTATTTTTGCACTCACGAGGCGCGGGAACGAGCTAAGCATTCGGAATTCGATAGTGGGGACACGTCTGAGGGGCCGAAAAAATGTTCTGCTCGTTTCCAAGACTTAATGTGGGGGGACAAAATGACATGAAATGTCATGGAAGCAGATGATAACCCGTTATTGTTATAAATTCACTTGTGTTGAATCCTCAAGAAAACGCTCCTTGCAAAACCGGGAGTTGAACCGCCACTAACACACTGGCACGACACAGTCCCTTGGTAGTTGGGTCCCAACACTTTACCAACGAAGAGGTGCGACACGGGCACGAAGCTAATTCTTTCCTGCTTTATTTGCTCTGCAACTATCCTCTCTGTTGGGGCAGCTAGCGTTTTGTTGCAGCAACTAACAACTAACTCCCCCAAGGCAAATTTGGTTTTCAGGACCAAAATTTATTCCTCGTCTGGGCACCAACTAAAAAATTAGTTGCATCCACTTTTCTTTTCTTCTTTTTTTGTGAAGTTCCACCCAGAAACCAAGGTTCTCGGCTCGTGGTGCCCACCATTTTCTCTTTCTCGTCTGGCCTCCGTGAGGGTGAGAGATCGCATATCAGCTGTGACTCCGCCCCGAGCCCTGCCCTGGCCGTGGTGCCCTGCGACGGCATGGAAGGTTGATCAAAGCCCGTGCGATCGGCGGGGAGGGAGAGAGACGGAGGTAGACCCAAGAGAGGGCGAGGGAGGGAGACGGACACACCCCCACCACGTCGCTGACGTCAAAGGCCGCCCCCGGGCAGCCCGGGCCCCGGCCGCCCCACCCCCCGGCCGGGCCATGGCTGGTGAGGTCGCCGCTGCCGTTCCGCCGCTGCCGCCCCGCTCCGCTCGCATTGGGCTGCGCTAGCTGCGCCGTGGGCGCTGGCACAGCGGTGGGGGTGTCTCGCAGCCCCCGCAGGCCCCGCAGGTCGCCAGCGCCGTCCTGGAGGGGGAGGCGTCGCCGGCCTCGGCGGCCTCGGCGGGGGTGTGTGCGCCAGGATTAACCCTCTGCGCCTGACGGGTGCCTGCTGACGGAGCCATGGCATCGGAAGCCACTCCCATGCCGTCCGCCCCCCCCCCCGGACCACCCCCGTCCCGCCCTGCCCCGTTTCCTCCACCCTCCGCCCCAGCCCGCCCCTGCCCGCCCCCGGCCCGCCTCTGCGCTTGCCTGGGCCGTTTGACGTAGCGACTCGGCGTCGCGGGCTCTGGCGCCGCGCTTCGCAGCCGCAGTGATGGTCTGGTGGTCGTCATGAAGAGTCCTCGCTCGGGGTCCTCCTCGGGACACAGTCCCGGACACAGTCCGCAGCACCTTCAGGACGACTACAGAGGTAAGGGCTTACATGGCCGCGAGCAGGAGGGCGCGCGCACGGCCTCGCTCCGCACCGGCAGTTGGCGCCTGCTGGGTAGGCAACCTCGACCGCTCCACGCATGCGTGCCGTGCGGGCTGCCTACCCTAGCACTCGCAGGCGTACGCTTGACGGACGACGTTGGTGCGCCGGCGTCAATTCTATTTTACCAAACCGCACTCTCAGGGACTTATGAACAATATTTTACGTAATTTATAGTATTTTGTGGAAGCGTAATACACACTTTAAATTTGGTATGTGAATTACAAATACTTTGTCCATAATACATAATTTCGATGTACTTAATACCACAACTAAAATAAGTGTTATGTACAAAATGACTACAATACGTAGAATTTTCGTCAACATTGTTGTTTGAAATAGTATGTAATTATGTACATAAGTCTCTGAGAGTGCGTAAAAATATGGCGCAGTGCTACGCCCTCTGCTCCGCTCCAATAGTCGATAAATAGCTCCATGCTCAATTCAGGCGTAAAAGTGAGCTGAAAAACGCCTTAGATTTACCAGTGCCGTTTTGTCGCTGCTGTTTGTTGTATTTTTCCTCCCCCCGAAGGAGCACCTGGTTTCTGCGTCGAAACATTGTGTTTGAAACTGCAATGAAATCATTGCATGTATTATTCTGCACTGATTTCTTATCTAAAAATAAATGCAATAACGTGCCATCGCATAGAAAATAAATGCATTAGCATTAAAAACCTTTTTTTCTGCACTGCCATAGCATAAAAAATAAAAATGCAATGACACTTGTGCAAGAGTAGTGTATAGCAATTGTCGTATTGCAATAAGGCGTAATCGCATAGTTTTGCAATGATCATTGTAATTTATACTGTCATTGCAATTCTACTGAAAAGTGAATTCAGAAAACCACATGGGTCTCAAAGAGTGGTACGAAAAATATCCCGCAAAGCGCATTGAATTGAGGTACTGTGTATGGGGTTGGTTGCAGCGGAGGATACCAGGTATACTGTTTGTTTTCAAAAGGATTCTGATTCTTCAAGAAAAGTGAAAACTCCTCTTCGTCAAAATTTAGGAAAGTCCCGAAAATAGACCCGAACGACGTTGTCCTAGTGCGTTTAATTCCCCCCGAAGCGCGGCTGAGTTTTTGTGAGTGAAGGCAAACATGCTTTAACGCAAGAGTAGCCCTCATTCTAGCGTTAATTCGTTACAGCAGGTAAAATTTTCCAAAGATTCTTTTAAAAAGATTTATGATTAATCCTTTAACACCGTGGCAGAACAAATAGGATCTGGTATAACTTTTAAAAATGTTTGTTACCGTGTCACCACTGAAAGTATACAGAGGACGATGCGGGGCCGGACGGCAGTCGTTAGTTCAGTATTTACAGACTTTTTTGTTTTTGGATTTGCTCACCGATGGGTTTGCCGTTATTTTAACTATTTTATGAAATTAAAGAAAAAATTGAACCATGAACTGAATTCAGTGAAAAGACAAAAATGTCCACTTTTGCGCCTCCATAAGTGATTTTCTGGGGACTTTCAGAAGTTACTGCTTTGAGCCTACTTATTCGTGGATACCATAGTTTGTGCGGCTGAATTTCTCATCGTGTGCCGATTCCCTGCCCGGGAGCTGAGCCCTGGCTGAGCCCTGCGGCGGAGCTGGTGGAGCTCGGCGAGCATCAGCGCCGTGTCACCGGCTTATTTATTGCAGTAAGCCGAGCGACGAGAAACAATGCCGCCAAACTTTTTGGGCGCGCAGTTTGAATTAGATTGCGGGAGTCGTGCTATATAGGAAGGACCGTCGTCTCCCGTCTTCTTCTCTCTCTCTCTCTCTCTCTTCTCTCTCTCTCTCTCTCTCTCTCTCTCTCTCTCTCTCTCTCTCTCTCTCTCTGTCTCCCGCATGCCTCGGTTGTTCATCCGCGGTCGCAAGGCGAGAAAGAAAAACAGCAATAAATATGGAGACGTGCGACTTTGAAATCCATCTCTGATTACTTACGTCTCTGACTTGCGGGGGGAGAAAGAAAGAGAAAGAGAGAGAGAATGGAAATCACGGGCGGGACGTGGCGGCCGACCGGGGCGCGACAGTCAGGGTTATGACAACGGCGGCGGAGGATTACGCAACGAGGGAGGAGAGAGCGAGAGAGAGAAAGAAAGTGTGTTTCTTTTTCCTCCCCAAACATTTTGAGTTGAGCTGTCTTCTTGTCTGGCGTTTTCATTGCGTCGGTTTCCCTCTGCAACCCCTCTGCTTCTTCTGATTCGGAAACTCCTGAAAAAAAAAAAGTAATGTATGTGTTGCGGGTGTTTGTTGTGGTTGTGTTGTTGGCGCTGCTTACCAGAGGCCCAGCTGCGCTCTGCCGCTCTGCCGCTCTGCCGCACGCCCACCTTTCCTACCTGGCGTTTGGGTCTCTGGATTCTACCCCTGGCGGCAGATGGCTTTCGATACCAATGCTGCTGCTGCCGCTGCCACGGCTCTGGGGTTCCGAGGGCCGTTCAGTTAACAGGTCACGTGACACCTCCGCCACCGCCTTCCTCTGCCGTGTTTCCGCCGGTGATGTGGTTCCGCACGCAGCAAAGGCTCTGCTTTGACATCGGGGTGGTTTCACGGGTGCCGCGCGCCCGCTCCAAATGGGGTTACAATGACAGGCTAAACCAACAACCAGCCAGTTGCCGTCCCTCCCCTCGCTCTCTCTCTCTCTCTCTCTCTCTCTCTCTCTCTCTCTCTCTCTCTCTCTCTCTCTCTCTCTCTCTCTCTCTCTCTCCCTCTCTCTCTCTCTCTCGCCTTGTGTATTGTAGTAACCTCATATTAATAAGGCCAATAAAATGTCACGGATAGAATACCAATTTGTCGAGAGTGCAGCAAGCGGGATCCGGGAGGGTGCGAGCGAGCGCGCGGCTGTGCATTGTAAGCGGCAGGGAGGGAGAGGGAGAGAGGGAGGGAGGGAGGGAGCGAGGGAGCGGGAGCCGACGGGAGGGTGACAATCAATTTATCCATCACGGCGATTGAATTTCCTTTAGGTTAGGAATGAACGCACTTAGCGTTGGCGTGACGCTTAAGCCCGAGGGGGGGCGGAGGCGGCGCGCAGGAGGCGGCGGGGGCGGCGGACGAGGAAAAGAGTAGAATGGTAATAGGGAGGCCGCGGGGGGGGGGGGGGGGGCGGCAGGAGCGGCGGCGGGAGCGGCAGGGGCGGCAGGGCGTGTGCCGTCTTACAAGACGACTGCTATTTAAATCTCTGCAAGCAGAGCGGCGCACGCACAACCCTAAAGAGAAAAAAATCTTGACAAAAGAAACAAGGGAAGAGTTCGGCGACAGAGTGTGACGCATCCAGAGCCGGCAGCGCGGCGCGGCGATGGTATTCGAACCCGCGAATCTGGCAGGTGGAATGCTATCTGCCGATGACGTTATCTGTGAGGAAGGGGGTGATAAGGCGTGTGCGGGGGTCCTGGGCGGCCACCGCTGCGGTCGCCTATCTGTCTCTCTCTATCGCGGACGCATCAACACCCGTCTCTGTCTCTATTTGCGTTTCGCGGGTGGCTTGGCCCGGGCCAAACTGTGCAGCGCGCAACGCGGCCGGCGGCGGCGGTTAGCGGCTGTGTGCGGAGTGGCTGACCACGCCACTCCATGTTTCTGACCCCATTAGGGGGAAGTGCTCGCACGCCGTCGGGCCTCAGCACCCCCTCCCCCCCCCCCCCCCTTTCCATCTCCTCCTCCTCCTCCTCCTCCTCCTCCTCCTCGCGGATACAGGAAGAAGCAATTTGCCAAATTTCATTAGCATATCTATTACGGCGTTGGAGTCGTCACCAGCCGTCGGGCGTGGAGGAGGAGGGGGAGGGGTGTGTGTGTGTGTGTGTGTGTGTGTGTGTGTGTGTGTGTGTGCGTGCGTGCGTGCGCGGGTGTGAAGGAGAGAGAGACAGAGAGAGAGACAGACAGACAGACAGACAGAGACAGAAAGACAGAGACAGAAAGACAGAGACAGAAAGACAGAGACAGAAAGACAGAGACAGAAAGACAGAGACAGAAAGACAGAGACAGAAAGACAGAGACAGAAAGACAGAGACAGACAGACAGAGACAGAAAGACAGAGACAGAAAGACAGAGACAGAAAGACAGAGACAGAAAGACAGAGACAGAAAGACAGAGACAGAAAGACAGAGACAGAAAGACAGAGACAGAAAGACAGATACAGATACAGAAAGAGAGACAGAGAGAGAGACAGCGAGAGAGACAGACGGAGGGACAGACAGACAGACGGGAGGGGGTTGGCGCCTGATGCATTGTCTTCTGCGAGGGGACGCCGGGCGGGGCGAGAGAGGATTGCCCTGATTGGTGGCAAGAGGATAAGCCCCCGACAAAGAGAAAGGGCTGCTGCTGCTGCCGCCGCCGCCGCAGCTGCCGCCGCCGCCGCCACTGCCACCGCCGCCTGGAACTCTCGCGCGTCGTTCAGGAGATACGTCCGCTTACATAACGTCACTACAAGGCCTCTGCCAGCCTATCTGTGCTCCTCCATATTTTTCATAGCGGCTGACTGTAAGCGCCCCGCGCCTGCCGGGTAGGCAACCATGCCTTGTGCAAGCACGAGTGCCGTGCGGCCCGGCCTACCCCGGCACCTGCAGGCGCTAGGTCTGCGCTCCACCGGTGCCACCGCTGCCGCCGGGGAGGTGCCGTGCTTTGCGGACAGCCTCTAAGCCTCGGGCCTCGGCTCCGGTCCGGCGCGTCTGCCGGCGCGGCCTCGGCCTCGGCCTCGTCGGGGACGGAGGTGATTACCGCCAGATGCGCTTGCTGCAGAGGCAGCCAGAGGCAGCCCGGAGGGGTGCCGGCGGGAGCCGGGCCGCGGCCGCCGGGGCGGGATAATTAATTTCCGATTGATCTCGACACTTGCACCGCAAACAGCCGCTGCCGTCCTCCGGGACCCGGTGCGGGGACCCTCCAGGACGCCGACAAGGCCGTGACACCGCTGTGCTCCTGTGTTCGCAGACGGCTCGTCCTGCTCGCCGCGGCCGCTGTCGCTGTGCATGAACGCGGCGTGCCCCCAGGGCGGCGTGGCCGGCCCCATGCCGCCAGTGTCCGGGCCCGGCCACCAGCCCGGCCACCAGCCCGGCAGCCTCGTGTCCACGCACCCGCCCGTCGGCGGCCTCGGCGGCCACATGGGCGGCGGCCTCGGCGGCCACCTCGGAGTGCCCTCGTCCGCCTTCCACTTCGGCCCGCTGACGCCGCCGCCGAGCGCCCCCGCGGCCACGCCCTCGTCGGCGCCCTCGTCGGGGGGCTCCGGGTCCGCCAAGAGCCGCGGGGCGCTGGGGCTCGTCTGCGTGGTCTGCGGCGACGTCAGCTCCGGCAAGCACTACGGCATCCTGGCCTGCAACGGCTGCAGCGGCTTCTTCAAGCGCAGCGTCCGCAGGAAGCTCATCTACAGGTGAGTGCACCGTGCTCCTGCTCACCTGTGCACTGACCCTCTGCGGCTTAGCCGGGCTCAGCCGGGCACACCGGGGAGCAGTGGCCACTGCCACCGGAGCACCGAGTCACCCACGCGAGTGCCACCGAGGGCGAAATGTGTACCCCACATTTCCTACCCCAGAATTTGCAATTTTAAAGAATTCAGGAAAAAGAAACGACCGCTCACGGTCTTTTTCAGCCTGTAATTCAGCGAGGAAACAATCTCAGAATAGTTTACAAAACCGCTGAAACCCATCCGTGACAGTACCAGCGCGATCCGGGACACTCAAAATAAATCACCTTTCATCCCTTACCTTTGTTTTTAGGCCCCCTCTCCTCCCCCTCCCGGTGAACTGCGTTGTGCGGTGTCACCGGGCTCCGTGGCTCCCTGGGTGTGAGTGTGTGTGTGTGTGTGTGTGTGTGTGTGAGAGAGAGAGAGAGAGAGAGAGAGAGAGAGAGAGAGAGAGAGAGAGAGAGAGAGAGAGAGAGAGAGAGAGAGAGAGAGAGAGAGAGAGAGAAAGAAAGAGAGAGAGTGTGTGTGTGTGTGTGTTTGTGTGAGTGGATGCTGGGCGTTCGATACGCAGGGGGTTGAAGCAATCGCTGGAAGGGGCTCCCGAACCATCAAAAAGCCCCTCCCCCTCCCCATTTCCCCGCCTCCCTCTTCGGCTTTGGCTTTGTGGGTTGGCTGAACTGGCGTTAAAGCCCTTTGCCATTACACGTTTCCCGCGGCACAAGGCCCCTCAGAAAGGGGGGGGGGGGGGGACAGGGCCCCAGCTGCGACCGGGGGTGCTAGTGGCGTAGTTTAATGGGGTTGTAGCTGAAGTGCCAGGAGGCGCTCTGTCCGAAGGGAGAAGCGGCGGTTCGCGGGGGGTGGTGGTGAGGGTGGAGGCGCAGAGGGAAGCGGGAGCTTTAAAGTATCGTTATGCCGCTATATATATACAGAGAGGGAGAGGGAGAGACAGAGAGAGA
Organism: Odontothrips loti; assembly: GCA_038380765.1. Classification (NCBI taxonomy): domain Eukaryota; kingdom Metazoa; phylum Arthropoda; class Insecta; order Thysanoptera; family Thripidae; genus Odontothrips; species Odontothrips loti. Next base: position 6,453,453 of record CM076257.1, on the reverse strand, counting down.
GACAGAGAGAGAGAGAGAGAGAGAGAGAGAGAGAGAGAGAGAGAGAGAGAGAGAGAGAGAGAGAGAGAGAGAGAGAGAGAGAGAGAGAGAGCGGGAGGGTGAGGAGGACAGCAAGTGAGTGAGGGGAGGTGAATTGATTCATGTCAAGGATCAGATGCGTTAGAGCTAAACGGATTATGGTGAGATGGCCGGTGGCAGCAGGCGGGCGCAGGCGGCCGGGTGCGGCCCGCGGGTCCGAGGGGGTCCGCTCCGTTCGCGGTCCCAAAGAGGCTCGTCGCCGTCCTTAATGAAGGCCGCCACGCGGGGGATGGGAGCGGGTATGGAAACATGTGCGGAACTTTGGGCCGTCGTGTGTGTGTCCTGAAGTGAGACGGTGATACACGCCAGCTGCGGCGCGGCGGCGTGCTAGAAAAGGAAGTTGGAAGGCAAGAGCATCTGCGGACCGGAAACAACCGGGGATGAGAAACCTGGAGGCACGCGGCTCGCGCGGAGGCGGACCCGGCTACCACGAACCTCCCGCTCCACGGGTACCATCGTAGCGCAGTGGCTGCATGGTCAGGAGGACAGGTTGGCGACCGATGCGTCCGTGTTTCGATTCTCGCCTGAGGCTTAAATATTTTTTTCGCGTCCAGTAGGTCCTTCGGTCCTTCATGTTAGGCGGGGACTTCGGGATATTCAGGGTCTAACTCTTTGCCGGAGCGAAAATGTTTCTGAAAGTCTGCCGACCGACGACGGAGGACGGAGGGTAAAATATACCAAAAGAACGGGCGCCATGTGCAGTGCACGCGCACTCCAAAGTAACCGTGTATGGTGACGCGCAGCCGCCAGCGCTCCTCGATGTCGAATATAAAGAAATGTCTTCGAGGTTTGACTCCCGACCCGGGGCGGAGACTCGGGCTGGGGCGAATGGCGAAGGGTTCAGCCAACCGTCGGCAAAGGTCAAGGGTTCGACCTTTTGTCTTCCGGAAGTCCTTTGAATCTCGGACGGAGGAGTGCACCTCTCGCTTGCAAGAGAGTTCCCTTTTGGGGGTACGACGGGATTCTACCTTGGCAGTCGCTTACAAGTCGTAAGAACCGTTTTCCACTGAGTGGCCTTTCCTTCGCGGGGACTGCGCTGCACAAACACTCTCGACACCGAAGTTAGCAGGGGCCTCCCATATGGCAGAAACCTTGGGGTGGGATGCCCAAACCAGGCCCGGGTGATGTAGGGTATCTTTTCCCATTCATTCCTCGACTGCTCCTCGATGCTGTTTTGAAAGTGCTCAAGGACCATTTTTAAACGATTTTTTGACCTATGATCGAAAAATTTCTCCAAACACGGCGGCGACGCCTCTGTTTTAGGCCCTCGCGCCGCCGCCGTCGAAACTCCTGTCGGCGTGTCGGCGCCCAGGTCTGGACCCCGGGCAGGCAAAGCGTAGACTTGTGGTGTCCGTTCTGATTGACGGAGCTGCTGGGATCTCAAAGAGCTAGGCGATCCGAGTCCCGAGTCAGGGGGATAGCCGCTCAGAGTGGAGCGGGCGAGGCCGGGGGCGGGCGGGGGCGGGCGGGGGCGGGGGAAAAGCCGCAGGATCAATTTGGCCGCGGACCGGTCCGAGCCGCAATCCCCGGCTCAGCTTCCAGTGTGCTTCATGACGAAATGATTACACAGGGTGGCCGTGGCGTGCCGTGCCGGCCGTGCTGCGCGGCGTGGCCTTGACCAGCGCCCCCCGGGTTCGGCCTCGCGATGGAGATCAAGTCGCCACTAGGAGAGAGCGGAGGGCCCGGCCCGCCCCATCCCGTCCCGTCCCGTCCCCGGGTCCCTAGGGATCGATTTCACGGCAGGAGGGATATACTGAATAGCGTTATTTTCACAAAGCGCCATGCCGCACTCGGCCACGGAAACTCTTCTCATACCCCGCGCACACCGTAATGATGTCATTGCAAACATTTTCAATGCCGCGCGTTATTGGAAAATAAATGAAAGCACAAGTTTGCGGAGACGTCTCCTGAAGAATTAGTGCAAAGCAACGATTGTCGCAAAACTTTTTGCAATGATCATTTTGCAGAGGTATCTTCCTTCTCAGCGAAGACGTTTTCCAAGACGACCTCGAGAACTCGGGGGCGCTGGCGATCTTGACCTGGCGGGCAGGGCGGTGCCGTCGCCGCGTTCCGCCGCCGCCGCCGCCGCCGCCGCCGCCCCCGGCCCCGGCCCCGGCCCCGGCCCCGGCCCCGGCCCCGGCCCCGGCCCCGGCCCCACCCCTTGCCGGCGGTGGGCGTGGCCTATCGCGGCCCCCGGTCGGTGCCGTCGTGCTGCGGAGGCGTGGCCAAGACTTAGCCTCTCCTCCCGCCGAGTCTTCGTCCTCGCGCACCCTTTACCTTTAGCCGCCCTCCCCCCTCCCCCTCCCCGCTCCCCCCACTCGCCGCGGGGCCCCTAAGGCGACGTCGAGTCTTGTAAGCAGGAGTGGCGTGGCGTGACCGGGGAAAGGGGCGAGGGGGGAGGGGGGCACTCAATCTTCAGATTGCTTTCTACGCAACTTGGGGCGGCGAACAGAACAGGGGCCGCCACTGGCAGCCCGTAGACGCCAGTGCTGTCGTTCCTACCTTCGTGTCCTTTCACTTGCCGACCCCCTCCCCCTCTCTCTCTCTCCGAGGGTGGAGCCCACCCCTTTCTCTCTCTCTCTCTCTCTCTCTCTCTCTCTCTCTCTCTCTCTCTCTCTCCGAGGGTGGAGCCCACCCCTTTCTCTCTCTCTCTCTCTCTCTCTCTCTCTCTCTCTCTCTCTCTCTCTCTCTCTCTCTCTCTCTCTCTCTCTCTCTCGTGCCCTACCTATCTAGGATGAGGAGGGATGAGGGATAAGGAGCTCTCTCTCTCGCTCCTCATCCCAGATAGGTAGGGCACGAGAGAGAAAGAGAGAGAGAGAGAGAGAGAGAGAGAGAGAGAGAGAGAGAGAGAGAGAGAGAGAGAGAGAGAGAGAGAGAGAGAGAGAGAGCGAGAGAGCGAGATAGAGAGGGAAAGAGATAAAGGGGGGGGGGGGAGGGCGACAAACCGGGAAGCACCCTTACCTCCTGAGCTCGTGGCATTGTGTGTGTGTGTGTGTGTGTTCGTGCTTGTGGTAGTGGTGGTGAGGGGAGGGGGGGGCATTGGCCCCTCTCCGCGACGTACCTCTCACTGCTACGGCACGGGAGTTACGCCGTATAGCTCTGCAGCGTCTTCGCCAAAGCTCTTGGCCCGTTCAGAGTTGGCGATCGTTACCCTCGCTGGACTCGTGTCCCCCCCCCCCCCCCCTAAGGAGCCTCGATGTACTTTAGCGGGCTGGGAGAGGGAGAGAGAGAGAGAGAGAGAGAGAGAGAGAGAGAGAGAGAGAGAGAGAGAGAGAGAGAGAGAGAGAGAGAGAGAGAGAGAGAGAGAGAGAGAGAGAGAGAGAAAGAGAGAGAGAGAGAGAGAGATTGGAGGACACAACAACCCCTTGCCTCTCTGGACCTTTTCGTTTTTTTTTTTTTTTTAACTTTTTGCGGTCCGTGTCATCTTCCTGCACGCCTCGCTGCTTGGGAAGACGAGTGTCGTGCTAGTCTCTCTCACTTTCTCTGTGTCTTTGTCTCTCTCTCTCCCCTCTGATGTTTCAAAGGTTGGTGCGCATGAGCTCCCAGAGACTGGAACAGAGACAGAGAAAAAGAGAGACCGAGAAAGACCGAGAGAGAGAGAGAGAGAGAGAGAGAGAGAGAGAGAGAGAGAGAGAGAGAGAGAGAGAAAGAGAGAGAGACAGAGACAGAGAGACAGAGAGACAGAGACAGAGAGACGGAGAGGATACACTGTAAACCATAGCACGTACACGACTGAGTCTCTTGCTCCCTCTGCCTGCAGGTGCCAGGCCGGGACGGGCCGCTGTATCGTGGACAAGGCCCACCGCAACCAGTGCCAGGCGTGCCGCCTCAAGAAGTGCCTGCAGATGGGCATGAACAAGGACGGTGAGTAGTCTGCGTGTGAGGGGATGGAAGAGTCATGACGAGGCCCGGGAGTAGAGCACTCCCGAATGACGGGGTCACGCCACCTTTTTCGAACGGGCGAAATGCATCCGTTATGAATATCGGATCGGAAAGGTCACCTGACTCCGTTTCCGAAATCCTGATGTTCAAGGCGAGTCAAAGCCCGCCGCTCTCCAATCTTGCAAGCAATTTCTTGCGGTGTTTTTTTTTTCTTTTTCTTTTTTAAACCGGCCGAAATGGTGCCGGTCAATGATGGTGACGATGACTCTTTCATTCTCAGCGTGGCAGTGTACAGCTCAAGCCCTGCCGGGTCACAGGGCGGGACACAGGGCGGGCCACAGGGCGGGCCACAGGGCGGGCCACAGGGTGGGCCACAGGGCGGGCCACAGGGTGGGCCTGGGCTCGGACCACGCTCACACCCTCCCGTTTCCGCTTGGCGTATCCCACCCATTGTCACAACTTTGTGGCGCTGCGTGGAGTGCTGCTCTGCGGGGAGGTAAAGTGACGACTCGTCTCCTTCCCTCCCCCTTCCTCCCCCTCCCTCGCCCCTCCCCCTCCCCTCTACCTCCCTCTCCTCCCTGCCTCTCCCCGTCCTGGCGGCCTGCAGCGGTGCGCAGCGCCTATACCGCCCGCAGCGTAGGCCAGCCCGCCGGACACGGCAGTCGGCGTGTTGCCTACCAGTCAGGCGTCAACAGCGCTGCGCGCCGCGGGCCGCGGTGCACTCCAACCTCTGTCTCTCTCTCTGTCTGTCTGTCTGTCTGTCTCTCTCTCTCTCTCTCTCTCTCTCTCTCTCTCTCTCTCTCTCTCTCTCTCTCTCTCTCTCTCTCTCTCTCTCTCTCTCTCTCTCTCTCGGTCCCTCTCTGTCTCTGTCTCTCTGACCCTGTCTCCCTCTCCCTCTCTCGGCGCGAGATGGCCGCAGGGTGTTCGTGGCTCGTTACTCTAACAGCAATTAGACGCGATGCGCTAACATCTGCATAGCGCCACGCGTCCCGCCAAGCACGCGTGTGCCACGCGCCGCCACGCGCCGCCACACGACGCCGCGCGCCCCGTGCCACAAAGAGGCGGCGGCGGCAAGGCCCCAGCGGGGTGCGAAGCGCCGCGCGCGAAGTGAAGCGGAGAGGCGCAAAGCGATAAACCGCGCGACTAACGGCCGCGCCACTCACTCTCGAGGGGCCGTCCGGCGACGAGGAACCGGCACAGAGGGCCGTGACGTCATCCGCAGCGTCACCACTCACTACCTCTTCATTTTTATTTTTCACACTTCAACCCATTAATAAATAAATTTCTTTATAAAAAAAAACTCTCCCCCCCCCCAAAAAAAAATACATGCTAAAAACTTAGAAGATACTCTCCCCCGTCCCTCTCTTTCTCTCTCTCTCTCTCTCTCTCTCTCTCTGTCTCTCTCTCTCTGTCTCTCTCTCTCTCTCTCTCTCTCTCTCTCTCTCTCTCTCTCTCTCTCTCTCTCTCTCTCTCTCTCTCTCTCTCTCTCTCTCTCTCTCTCTCTCTCTCTCTCTCTCTCCATCCGTGTGGCCCCCTGCACCTGCTCCACAGCTGCAGCTGCAGATCAAAGCTGCTCCTGCAGGCAGCAGAGCCGCGTCTCTTTTCGACACTCCACAGCAGGCAGACAGAGCCAGAGAGAGAGAGAGAGCGAGAGAGAGACAGAGACAGAGAGAGAGAGAGAGAGAGAGAGAGAGAGAGAGAGAGAGAGAGAGAGAGAGAGAGAGAGAGAGAGAGAGAGAGAAAGAGAGAGGGCGTGCCAAAAAACGTGTCAAACGAATTATGCAAATAATCCAGCACAACGGCACGAATCTTCTCTTCTCACGGGCCGCCCGGCCCCGCCCGGCCCCCGCTCGGCTCGCCGCGCCTCTTCTCCACCCCCGGTGAGCGGGCGGGGCCGGGGCCGGGGCCGGGGCCGGGGGGGACCGCACCCACAAAGTTTGCAGCGTTATTCAACCAAACCTCATTATTCTCGAAACACTGTGCGGATGCCGTGCGGCCGGCAGCCGGCCCTGTCGGCGCGTGGCGGGGCGGGGCGTGGCGTGGCGGGGCGTGGCGGGGCGGGGCGGGGCGGGGCGGGGCGGGGCGGGACCATCACCGGCCGCTCGGCGACCGCGGTCCGGAAAAACAAGAGAGCGTGCGCTCGGGCGTGGCGTGACCCTGGGAGGGCCGGCAGCAGCCGGAGCAGCGGCAGATACGAGGTGACGAACAGAGCGGCCAGGAAGCCTCACCAGTCGCGGGTGCTTCTGGGGCACCGCGCAGTCTGACCTTCGGAAATAATAGGATACTCCGGAGGAGCCCGAAACGGAAGTAAAGGGTCGCAAAGGAAGAGGAAGATGAACGCCGTGGAAATCATGAGAAATCGCGTGTTTGATACTCCGCTCGACTGCAACAAATCACTTCTTCGACCTGTTTTACACGGCGCGATTTTTCATTCTTTTCTCGGTGTTATTCTAGTCTCTTCCGACTTGATACTTCCGTTGCGTGCTTTTCTCGGAGCACCCTATTGTTTCGGAGGTCACCCTGGAGGGCGAGACGAGGAGACATTTTCGTGGTATTCCTCATACTTTCCCCACCGTTCAACTAGACTTGTTCCGATTCCCGTTTCGGGCTTCTCCGGAGCACCCTATTATTTTTAAGGTCACACCGGCGGGCGAGTTGAAGAGACATTTTCGTGGGCGCGTCGGCTGCTTCACGTCATCGGGCGGCGTGCTGCGTGCCTGCGGCGTGCCCGCGACGTGCCCGCGGCGCGGAGGACGGGGTGGGTTTGACGGCGCACCGCGGGGGGAGCCAACAGCGGGGGTCCCGCCAGCACTGGCCACGCCGCGGGCACGTTTTGCCGCGCGGGGAACGGGACGGGGACAATATGGGGGCAGGCCCTGTGGCCTCGGGGAGCTCCGTGCCGGGGGCGCCGGGGGCGGCCGGGGGCGGCCGGGGGCAGTCAGGGGCGGCCGGGGCGCTCCACGTAATGCTCCTGGGTGTGAGAACCACCTCCTAGCGGCCTGGACCCCGTTACCTAACCAGCGGCCGACGCCGACCCTTGACGGGCATGTCGTCTCTTCCCTTCCGCACGCTCCGGTCTCTCTCTCTCTCTCTCTCTCTCTCTCTCTCTCTCTCTCTCTCTCTCTCTCTCTCTCTCTCTCTCTCTCTCTCTCTCTCTCTCTCTCTCTCTCTCTCTCTCTCTCTCTCTCTCTCTCTCTCTCTCTCTCTTTCTCTCCTTCTTTTTCCCTCGATCTGGCCCTGACAGGTTATGATGTGGATCTGTGTATCGCGCCGTGTTTGTTCCGACGGAACAATATGTACGGAAACCGCAGGCTGCGCGCGCGCACACACACACACATACACACACACACACACACACACACACACAGTGTGCGCCGGCATTGGCCGCGCAGACAATGCGCATTACCACACGCCACACCGCACACCTGTACGTCGGGAGCAGAGACCCGCCCCTCACAGTTATGACAGGCGAGAGTAAACTCTGCCCCCTCCCGCCCTCAGCTCACCTTGTCAGCGGCAGCAAGCGCTGCTGCTGCGGCTGTGGCTGTGGCGGCGGCGGCGGCGGCGGCAGCGGCAGCGGCGGTGGTCAGTCGTGGCCGAGGCCATCCCCGTCCCGGAGCACGACCGCACACCACGTGACCCTCGGGCTGGGGGTGGGGGAGAGGGGGGGGGGGGGGGGGGGGGGGGGGGGGTATTTGAACCCGTCAAACTCGGGCAGTTTTTGAACCCGTGCAAACAAGAAATAAAAACCACGCGATGTCGCTCTCATTTTATGTCACAAATCCTGTACATAATCGAGGAACAATTATTAATGATAATGCGTCATGTCTGTTGCAGCGGTGCAGAACGAGCGGCAGCCCCGGAACACGGCCACGATCCGGCCGGAGGCGCTGGTGGAGATGGACCAGGAGCGTGCGCTCCGGGAGGCGGCCGTGGCCGTTGGGGTCTTCGGGTGAGTCCACCTCTGGTGCGGCCGTGGGCCGCGTTCAGTGCAGGTAAAAAAAAAAAATAACGATGGAAAAAAAATGATGTGTAAAAAAATCACAGAAGCAGGTTAAAAAAATGCTCAAAACAAAAATTTGCAATATAGCAAACTTTTGGATGAAATGCCCGCACTTTTGAGAGGGGTGTTAATGCCTTATCGCCTGCTTGTGATTGTTTTTCCACCGTGATTTACTCACCTGCCCTCGCCCTACATAATTTGCGACTTGGACGCGAATCTCAGCCTCTCCCCTCTTGGCGGCGGCCGGGCACAGCAGCAGCGGCAGGCGGCAGGGTAGCATGTGCGGCCGTTTCAATCGAGCATCGGGCACGCTAAAGCGTTTTGTAATGTGACTTGTCGTGCCGGAGCCAGCCGGAGCCAGCCGGAGCCTTCGGTACTGCCGGAGCCGCCGCCCGGTCCGGCCCCGCCCGCCCCGCGCTAATCCGCTGCATCTGTTGATCTCTCCACCCCACTGTGTGTGCGAGAGAGAGAGCGTTATTTCCATAAGAATAAAATGACACGCGGAGCAGCGCTAAACCAGCGCCACCAGCGCCCTCTGAGCGAAGCCCACTTGATGCGTTGTTGCTCTTGGCTGAATACGAAGGAGAAATTAATTCGTCTGGAGGCTTGGGGCAAGTTCCCCCCCCCCTCATCCTCTCTCTCCACAGTCAGAAAAGAATGACTTTATGTACTTGTGGACTGGCCGCAAATGTTGTATGTAGTCTGGTGTCTCACTCTTATGTCAAAACGACCTGTACAAAACGTTTCTGCAAAAACCGTATAGCATACGTGCGCTGAAAAACAAAAGTGTGGTAGTAAGTGTTGGGGGTGTGTTTGTTATGTTGGCAGGCCGCCCGTGGGACTGGCGATGGGCTTCTCCCCGGCCAGGTACACCACCACGGTGCCGGGGCTGACGCTGCCCGTCCAGAACATGCAGAGCCTTCAAAGCCTGCAGAGCCCCGCACCCTCCAAGGACGACGCGGACGACGGTAGGTCCACAAAAAAAAAAAAAAAAAAAAAAAAACTTTAAAAAAAAATATCTGCGACAATTTTTTGCCATCAACCAGTGTTTTTTTTTTTATTCCGCACATTTTTAGTTGCATAGTCTAGATAAGTGGCCTAGTGGTCAAATTCCAAATCAAAAAAAAGTATGATTAACTTCGGCAAAAAAAAAAAAGAGGTGGTGACCGGGACTTTATTATTCAGAAAAAATAAAAAAAAAACAGGTTTCATTCAGCCAACGGACCTGTGGCTGCTCACGCACGCGCGCTCTGACAGTGACGAATGCCGACGAATACCGTCTCGGGCGGCGGGGTGGCGTTGGCGGGGTGCTCCTAGGGCGCCTCGCCTGGCCTGGTGAGCCCCCAGCCCGAGCCATGAATGCTAAGCAGGCCCGGATCATCTGGCCGATGCAGTAGAGTGTGCCGGTGTCCATCTAGGGTAGGGGTGAGCGGAGAGTGTCTCTCTCGCTGCCATGTGATGAAGCGCAGACTCGTCATGTTGCTCACCTGGAGGCAGGACTCACAGGTGCGACGCTTCATCACAGCTAGGTGTGATTGGTGGGGGGCTATCACAACTGGAGTGCTATGTACGTCACACCTGCTGGGGGCACAGTACGTAGAACAGTACAGTAGATAGAACAGCGAAGCGTTATCTCGCCTTGATATGCTGATTCTTCCATCTTCGCAAATGAAGATAGGTCGTTCTGATCTCGATCGCAATCCTCTGACAGACGATAAAGTATCGCTTCACACTGAGAATGAAAGTCATCGTCCACTTTTGGGCGAAAAGGTGCGTTTTTGAAATCTGGGCCTTGTATTGAAGATCTGAGACCGGAGTTAGAGTCGGTTTGGCGCCAGAATTTCAAAAATGGGGTCACATGACGACCTCTTCTGATTAGAAATAAGGAAGTTGGTGGTAGACCTTATCCAGCCTCACCGTGTTCAACCCCAACTTGTATCCTCCAGACAATTTCGATCGGAAAGGGTCATGTGACCCCATTTTTGGAATCCTAGCACCAAGCCTCAAATAAAAATAAAACAAAAAATAAGAGGCTTAAGCCCCCTATCGCCCAAAAGTGGACGAACGATTGTGACTGATTCATTCTCAGTGTAGGGAACCGAGGAGGGGATGTTCACCCTGAATTTTAGTGTACAGACTAGTGCGGGTATTACGCGGTACTCCGCAATACCCCAACCCCCCGCGGACAACAGTCTGCCGGCCGCGGAGGTGTCAAGGTTGCCCACCTGCATGGCGCCTGCAGAGCTGCCCGCGGGGTAACCAAGAGTCCGTTTGTGAGATTACGGGGCGGGGCCGCGCGGGCCCCTCGAGGAAACGCTCCCGAGTCACTGAGGCGGCATGCAAAACAGTGGGGGAGCGCCTGTAAACAAAGGGAAAGGGCGCAGCAGAAGTGCGCGGAAGGAAGTCGAGTAAGAAGCGGCAGCATAATCACCACTGCCATCCGCCGGCCCGGCCCGGCCCGGCCCGCGGCCTCTGCCGTCACCGATCATATTCACACTTTCTCTTCGAGTTCTTCGTCGGCCCGCAAAAGTGGGCGACGATCGCTTGAATTTTTCATCCCCGGAGAGGTATCTCTCCGAGGGGGCAGTAGTTGTTGAGGCGTTGTTGTGGCGCTGAGGCAGCCGGACTCGGGCGGGGCGGGGCGGGGCGGGGCGGGGCCACAGGCAGCCACAGGCCTCTGGCCGACCTCCCCTAAGCCCTCGCCGCCCTCGCGCCCCGCCGCGCCCCGCCCAGATTGAATTGTTGGTCTCCAGAGGGAAGAGCGGAGGACGGGACGGGACGGGACGGGACGGGACGGGACGGGGAGGGAATCGAACGCAGCGATTTGGAATTTTGCTTCCTGGGGGATCGGAAGGATCGACTGGCCTGAGCCCACTCGGCTTTGGAGGGCGTGGTGCGGTGGGCGGGAGGGGGAGGGAGGGGAGGAGAGGGAGGAGAGGGGAGGGGAGACACGTCTGGGCCGCAGAATGAGGACTCAAAGAGGCCGCACGGGGCCGCCGGGCTCTCGCTGGAGATTTTCCCTCCTGCCGTGTACAACAGTCTCCGGTCGGTGCCAATTTAAGTTCCCCAAAAGATGGCGTGACTGACTACGACGGCTGAGCGCGCAGAGAAGACTCGTTGTGACAACGTTTTGCGCAGAAAAACATTTGTTGTGACAAACAACTTCTTTTAGTTTTGCGCAGAAAAAACATTCGTTGCGGAAACCGTGAGGAACCATGTCGAGTACGTGAGGAAGCGTTCATAACATGTACTTTTCTGTGGTCAACAGAGGACAGCATCGACGTCACCAACGAGGACACCCTGCCGGCCGACAACCACCAGACGCGCGGTTCGGCGTCCGCCTCCCCGGGCACGGGTCAGGGGTCGCTGGAGAGCGAGCGGGACTCCGGGACCGGCGGGGCCCCGAACGGGCAGGCCATGGGGCTCCTCAGCCCCTCCGGCATGCAGCTGGGCCAGGGCGGCGGCGGTGGAGGCGGCGGCGGCGCCGCGACACCGATGGGGACCCCGCTGGGGCTGCCGCTGTACGCGCCCATGCACGAGACCGTGTACGAGACGGCGGCTCGCCTCCTCTTCATGGCCGTCAAGTGGGCCAAGAACCTCCCCTCCTTCGCCAGCCTCCCCTTCAGAGACCAGGTCCGTGAAACCTCGCTGCCGTGGCCCTGCCGCCGTGCCGCCGCCATTGCCGCCCCCGCCCCCCGCTTACCCTCCTCTGCTCTCAGGTGATCCTGCTGGAGGAGTGCTGGTCCGAGCTGTTCCTGCTCAACGCCGTGCAGTGGTGCCTGCCGCTCGACCACGCGCCCCTCTTCTCCCCGCAGGAGCACTCGGCGCTCAACGGCAAGGGCTCGGGTTCGAGTCCCCCCGCCGGCACGGCCGCCGACGTCCGCTCCCTCAACGACACCCTGCTCAGGTTCAAGACGCACGCCGTGGACCCCGCCGAGTTCGCCTGCCTCAAAGCCATCGTGCTCTTTCGCTCAGGTGAGGAGAGGACCCGGAAATTACAGCTCTAAAAAAAGGGTGCCCGGTGGTCACAGCAATTTTGTTTTTGTTTTGTTGTCAGAGACGCGGGGGCTAAAGGACCCCGGGCAGGTGGAGAACCTCCAGGACCAGGCCCAGGTTATGCTCGGCCAGCACACCCGCTCCCACCACCCGGGGCAGGCGGCGCGCTTCGGGCGGCTGCTGCTGATGCTGCCGCTGCTGAGGACCGTCGGCACGCTCCGCATCGAGGCCATCTACTTCCAGCGCACCATCGGCAACACCCCCATGGAGAAGGTTCTGTGCGACATGTACAAGAACTGAACTCTACGCCGCTTGGCGCACTGTGAAGAGTCGTGCTATGGAACGTCGTCCACATCCTAGGCAGCAGAGTTAGAGTTTCAGCCGATATTTTCGAAAATTTACCACCAAGATTTGTGAACACACTGTCTTTGTGCGGAGCGTGGTTAGGTGGTCAGTGCTGCTGGGCGTGCGGAGACACCTGGGGGATATAAATGTCCAGATTGTATGTTTTTCTACGAACTAACCAGCGGTACGAGTTTCGTGCCTCACGTTTTTTGTATTGATAATTCGTTATTGCACTAAATTTAGACAATTTGTTATTGATAATGGTATTAAGACGCAGAAGCTAAGGACATAGAAATTTGTTAATCTGCCGTTATGTCTATGCGTCTGTGCATTATTTCGCGTTCCTAACAGGTTCATTTTGTGTTCAGAATCAAACTATTTCATGTATTGCTGTGTCCTTGGCTTCTACACGTCGTTAAGTTAAGTGCCTAGGTACGGATTTTTTTCTGCAATCTGCTGCATAATGTCAGGGCCTACGTTTCGCCTAGTTAAGTATGATTATCTGTGAAGATTTTGAGTCATGTTGTTCAGCCCGCGTTTGTGGCCGCGGGTATAGTATGTTGTGAAGTGCTGTTGTGTATAGTTCTTTATTTATTACATATGTATTATTTCATATTGTTACCCGCTTCGTCTTCTTTAAATCACCGAAAAAAAATTACCCCCGTCTCCTATACATTGTGCCGAACACCGAAAAAAAAAAAGTTTGGTCGGCCGGCAGGAGTTACGCGACACAACTGCATGCTTAATCACATTGCGGAACTGCTAGTTTCTTCCTGATCACGCGTTGGCCAGCAGCTACCCACGTGCCCCCAACATTCACGGCGGTATAACCGGTCATTCCTTCATTCACTCTCGAAAACTCTTATCTACACCAGCGAGTTTCGGCTGCCAGCGGACCTGCTCCTCACGGGGCACCAGTAAACGAAAGCTTATCAATTTATTACGCGCCGTTCACGTTCACGAAAAAAAAAACGATAATTCTTCGCGCTGAATACGTGCCCCCACCCCGCCATAGGCAAACGATTGGCGAACCCAAACAACACTTTGTCGTGAGTGAAACAATTTGCCCGGAACAGCAAACATTTTGTTGATTGAGCGAAAAGTTCACTAAAGAGGCAGGGCAAACTGTTGGCCGTGCACCAGGATGGTGTACTTGGGCGGGGCGGGCGCGGGGCTTTACCCCCCCCCCCCCCGCGAGGGCGCCGCTCGGCTTCGGCGCCCGCTCTGCCACGTCCGCGTCGACTGCAGACGTCCAGGGTCCCGCAGGATCCCGAGTCATCGCCGCCGTCACCCGAAGATGCGGCTTAGGCCCTGCGGCCCGCGGCGGCAGACCGGCCCTCTGGTTTTCCCACACACGGCGCGAACAATGTGCTTCGTCGCCGCGTGATAAGATAGTGGCGGGGGCGGGGAGGGCCCCCCCCCCCAGGGGGAGGGCGGGGGACCACTTGTGCGCCTCAGAGAATGAGTTGCGGTTCGCGATAAAGGACTTGCACACCGTCGCCATCGCGGCCCCCAGTGCAGCGCCAGTCTCGCACCCGTCAGCAGCAGCAGCAGCAGTGCGCCACTCTCGCCGTCCAACCCTCGCCGCCAACATGACCGCCCTGGGTCTCAAGGAAGACAAGGTACCGTTCAGGTTCAAGTTCGACGCGCCTCGGGGGGTCAGAAAATGCGGCAGATGTGTGTGTGTGTGTGTGTTAAGGCGTTGCTCACCCCGGCGCCCCCCGACCTGTCTGTCCGCCCGCAGGCCGAAGCCGAGAGGGGCCGTGTGACCGGGCCACTGCTGGTGAGCGTACTGGGTGCGCTGTGCGGCATGTTCGTGTTCGGCTACAACACGGGCGTCATCAACGCGCCCAAGAACGTAAGCGCATCGACATCCCCGCCGTCTTCACGGCTCCTAAAAAAAATGAATGCTTGATTCAAAGCAATTTTGATGCCAAACTGAACCTGTTCATCTGCATGCCGATGGGTCCTTAGAACAACGTCCGTTCTCCGGCGCGCATCTCAACAACGTCCGATCTCGAAGCGGGCATCAACAAAGTCCGATGTCTCATTCGCTCCTCCCCCCTCACCATACGCTTGCAGGCGAGCAGGCGAGCGGGGAGGGGCGAATAAGACATCGGACTTTGTTGATGCGCGCTTCGAGATTGGACGTTGTTGAGATGCGCACGGGAGAACGGACGTTGTTCAGATGCGCGCCGGAGAACGAACGTTGTTCTTAGGACCCATCGATGCTTGACACTAGCATATGGTGCTTGAGGCACGTTTTGTCTTCTTGGGGCAAGGATGGTATTCCTCAATGAAGGATAATAGGCTTCAATCAAGCATAATATGCGTGTGGGATTTTTGGTGTTTCAAGCATCAAATATGCTTAAACCGTGCATTCATTTTTGAGAGTGCAGATGGCCGCCATGGGCCGTCACGCCGACCCCTGTGCTAACCCCTCCTCCCGAGCAGGAAATCATGGCCTTCATCGCGGAGGTGTACCAGTCCCGGTACGGCGCGCCCGGCGCCGACGAAGCAACCCAGGAGACGCTCTTCGCCTACATCGTGGCCGCGTTCCCGCTAGGCGGCCTCCTCGGAGGGTTCTTCTGCGGCTGGCTGGCCGACGGACTGGGAAGGTATTTGCCGCGCGCCGCGCTGTCGCTGACGTGATCCTGGTGCCGTGTTCACACCGCACAGCGAGAAGCATTGACCCGACGGACCCTGCCGCTCCGACGCTGATTGTTTTATTATCCCCGCCCGCTGCTATCTGCCCTTTCGGAGAGCGCATTTGGGCCCCCGGTTAATGGCTGCAAGATTATCCACAGAGCACGTGCAAACACGATGAGCTGGGCTGGGCTGGGCAGAGTCATACGACGTATTCGCCCACTCGTCATGCGAGCGTACCATCATTTAAAACCAAAATTTCATGTTTTTGAAAAATTCTGATTAAAATTATTAATTTTAGTGCAAAGAGAGGGGGCAGCAGCACGGGAAACGTCTGCCTGAGGGGGGAGGGGGAGGGGGGGGGGGGGGGGGGTGCAAGGTAGATGGCGGAGGAGGGTCTCCTTGACGGCAATAGCGTTCTGCCTGTGGGTCGGTTCTGCCTATGGCACTGACGGACACTCCCTAGCCACTCGAGTGGCTGACTCGATAGACAGACAGACAGACAGACAGACAGACGGACGGACGGACAGACGGACAGCGCCCGCCTTTCACTGCAGGCCCGGTGCGCACCGGACTCCGCATAACCACCCGAACCCCTTTCGTTACAGGAAGGGTGGTTTGCTGCTGACTAGCGCAGCGGGAGTGGTAGCCTCGCTCCTGCTGGGCTTCGCTCGCATGGCGGGCTCGCATGAAATGTTGTTGGCGGGGAGGTTCCTGGTCGGCATCTGCTCCGGTGAGTACACGCGAGTAGGGCTGTGCGATATTCCTATTTCGATATCGCGATACGATATTAACTTCATATCGAGGGATGCATCGATATATCGTATCGACGATACATATCGGGGATATCGACGGATATCGGCATATCGAGATCGTGGTATCGAGGATTATCGTGGTATCGAGGAATATCGCGATATCGAGGCCCCAGTAGACGGCCAGCGCCTTTTTAGCGCTTCTGAAGCGCATTTTCATTGACCTAACCTAACCTTATGCGCCAAAATAGCGCTCTTATGGCGCTGGCTGTCTACCGGGGGGGGGGGGATATCGTGGTATCGAGAGATATCGTGGTATCGGGAATTTTTGGTATGGGGCTATTCACATATGACGTAACTATCTGAACAGGGGGGGGGGGGGGGGTTCTAGGCACAGATTACCTGCTATGCTTTACCATGGGAAGGTTAGGTTAGCACGTGATTACGTGAGGGAGTGGGAGGGGGAGGGGTCCTATGTGGCCAAAACCATGATTACGCAATATGTTAATGGCCAAGAGGGATATCGTGGTATCGAGCGATATCGAGGAATATCGTGGGATCGAGGGATATTGCGATATCGAGGGATATGGCGATATCGAGGGATATCGTAATATCGGGGGTTATCGGGATATCGGTATCTCGATTATCGATGAGGTTTGACAACAAATATCGGAACCCTCGATATCAAGGTGATATCGATATCGACCCGATAGATCGTGATATCGCACAGCCCAACACGCGAGTGGGAACACCATGGGCCATGGGGGCGCAGGCTGCTGCGTGGTGTCTTTCCATCCGCTTTTTCGTGTCATCGACGCCATCGTCATGTGGGGAGAGAGAGGGGGGGGGGGGAGGAGAGAGTGAGTGGGAGAGAGGTGACCGGCGGCGAGCATCCATTGTCATGATGCGGCACCCCTGCGTCTTTCACCGTCCATCCGTCGAGCCGCGCGGTTTGCAGCCCTGTGCCTCTGCCGCCTGTGCTCGACAGGCCCGGTGCGCTATTTTAGTGCCG
Source organism: Odontothrips loti (assembly GCA_038380765.1). NCBI lineage: Eukaryota > Metazoa > Arthropoda > Insecta > Thysanoptera > Thripidae > Odontothrips > Odontothrips loti. Next base: position 6,436,739 of record CM076257.1, on the reverse strand, counting down.
GCGCTGCGCTCCAGAGGGCGCGACCTCCCTGCCGCGCTTTCGCGACGCGCGGGGTAGCGCTGGTCGTGTTGAGAGTGTTGAGTATTGAGTGTTGAGATACACCGCGACCCGTGGCCCTGGCGTCGGGAGCATTCCCGTGCCTACCCCGGCCGTCGCGCCTACTCCCGCCACCACCGGTCGTGTTCTCATCCCAGATTCAAACCGACTCGGAAAATTCACACTCATTCACCGCGTTTTATTTCGCAAGGGTTCACAAGGGTTCACAATCGAGTTCACAACAACAGCAACAAAAATAAAAGCGCAAAAACTCAACTCATTCAATTCAAATTTCACAAGTACGCCGCGCAAAAAGAGCTGTCATTCGTCCCTAACACTGGTTGACCCGCACCTGCAGCGCTCTTCACGTCGCTTTCGCCGATGTACATCTCGGAGGTGGCGCCGGTAAACCTGCGCGGTGGCCTCGGCGTGTGCAACCAGCTGTGCGTGACGCTGGGCCTGCTCGTGTCCCAGCTGCTGGGCGCTGACTTCAGCCCCGTCAGCTGGGACCTGCTGCTGGGGCTGTCCACCGTGCCCTGCGTGCTGCTGCTGCTGCCGCTCACCTTGTGCCCCGAGAGCCCCCGCTACCTGCTGCTGTCCGCCAAGCGCGAGCAGGACGCCGTCACAGGTCCGTATGGCGACGGCCCGCCTGCTGGGTAGGCAGCCGCGGGTACCCTGCGCGCACGCGTGTCGTGCGGGCTGGCCTACCCTCGCAGGCGCCTAACGCGCGCCGCCCCGCCTCTGTCCCGCAGCGCTGTCCTGGCTGCGGGCCTCGCCCCCCGCCCTCGTCCGGGCCGAGATCCAGGCCATGCAGGCCGAGGAGGAGGGGGCTGAGCCGGCCATGGGGATCCTGACGCTGCTAGGCAGCGCCCCGCTCAGGCGCCCCCTCGTCATCGCAGCTGTGCTTCAGCTGTCCCAGCAACTGTCCGGCATCAACGGGGTGGGTAGCCAACGGCTGACCGGCCGGGCCAGGCCGCGCCAGGCCGCGGGGGCGTTACGAGTGCTCATCCTGGCCCTGCGCTCTGCCCCACAGGTGCTCTACTACTCCACCTCCGTGTTCCAAAAGGCGGGCATGGCGGAGGACGCCGCCAAAAACACGACTGTGGGCGTCGGCGCCATCATGGTTGTCATGACCCTGGTGTCGGCGCCGTTCGCGGACCGGCTGGGCCGCCGCGCCCTCATGCTGCTGGGGCTGGTGGGCATGTTCGTGTGCTCGCTGGGCGTCACGGCCACCCTCGCCCTGGCGCAGTACGTGGCCATGCGCGCCCTTGCCGTCGTCGCCGTCCTCAGCTTTGTCGTGCTCTTCTCCGTGGGGCCCGGCAGCATCCCGTGGCTCATCTCGGCCGAGCTGTTCTCGCAGGGACCGCGGCCCGCCGCCGTCGCCGTGGCCACCGTCGTCAACTGGGCGGCCAACTTCGCCGTCAGCATAGCCTTCCCGTACATGCAGGTATGAGAAACTGCGTCACGTGAACGCGACATGACCTGAGTGCCCGCGCTGACCGTCTCGTCTCCCTGTCCTGCAGGAAGCGCTCGATTACCTCGTATTCGCGCCCTTCTCCGTGCTGCTCCTCCTGTTCTCGCTGTTCGTGTTCTTCCGCGTGCCCGAGACCAAGAACAAGACCTTCAGGGAGATCGCGGACTCGCTGCGGTGAGGACCGTGAGGACCAGGGTCACCCCCTGGCAGCCCATGGCAGCCCCAGCAGGGAGTATCAACGCGTGCTGCTGGAGTAGCGACGGCAGCCCTGGGTATTGCGGCTGGAGAGCCACTCCCCGTGCGGAGTCTTTCCAGCTGTGCGCGCCCAAGCCGACGCCGTGGCCGCCGGCGCCGGCGTTCTACTACACGGCCTTTTCGACGGCCTCCACGGGCCTGACACAGTCGGCTGAAGCAGCAGAAGGAGAGTGTTACCGAGGCCGAAGGCGCAGGCAGGCCTAAGGCAGCAGGCAGAGAGAGAGAGAGAGAGAGAGAGAGAGAGAGAGAGAGAGAGAGAGAGAGAGAGAGAGAGAGAGAGAGAGAGAGAGAGAGAGACGACGACGACGACGACGTGACATTCACCCTCTTTGTAAATACTCATACTTTCATTCCTCTCTGTAACGAGAGAGGTATTGTTGCAAATGTTGACATATCTTTGTACACGTGATATTATTTTATACCTCTCTAATTTAATTGTAATAAACTCGACTTTTTTTTGTACCAAAAGAATAAAATGGTGTGGCACATTCCTGCCTCAGGGTGGCGGTCCATTCATTCGTCACACACACACAGACAGACACACACACACACGCGCGCGCGCGCGCAAAGAGGCGCGGGCGCCGGCGGACGAGGATGAATAGATACAACACAGCGTGCGACAGACAGAGACACGCATAGCACACACCCCTCTGCAACCGATCACGCTTCGCTAGCGGCCTCCCCGGCGATAATATTTATAAAACGGACCGCTGGCCGTTCTACTCGACCATGCCTTCCGCCCGCGGTCCCCATTCAGCAAAGCCCCCCCCCCCCATCTACCTTGCACCCCCCCCCCTCCTCTCAGGCAGGCGTTTCCCGTGCACCTGCTGCGGCCCCCTCTCTTTGCACCAAAAACCCGCGGCGGCGTCTCACAAAACCCCTTCGCAAAAGCTGCTGCACGAAACGCGTCAACTTTTCGGCTCGTTGCGACACTTCTGTACCTTCCGCATTTATCATCCGAACAGGTCATGTGACCCCATTTTCGGAATTCTTGGCGGCCAAGCTGAGTCTAGCTCCGGCGTCAAAATCTGAAAGGTAAGTTATGAAATGAAAGTATAAGTTGTATGAGCGTCGTCATATACCGCCACCTTCAACTCATATTTTCCGCAATGCTTTTCGAAATTTGTTGAAGTCCTATGACTTGAGAGAAAAAAATTGTCTCAGAATCGAAAAATGTTGTGATAGATATCTCGACGTTACTGAGGAACATTTTTCGTTAAATGTTTCGTTTCGAAATGTTCGGTTTTTTAAAGTTTTGAAGCCCTTAAAACCTGCGTGAAAAAAACAAATTCCGTAGAAAACTTTACGAAAGTCATTCATTACTATGATAGTATACTTACTATGGAATCCCAAAGTATGAGCCACAGTGCTAATTTACACTTGTCAGGTCGCAAATCTTGTGTGTTAGGCCAAGTTTTCAAAGCAGCCTCTTCCCGCCACTACTCCTGGGTGACGACGACGTTTCATTCTCATTGCGGTGTGGTTTTTCGCACACAGCAGCGCGCTGCGCTGTCAGTCTGACCTGCCGGGGGAGGCGCGGCGCCTGGCGAGCTGCTTAAATTATTCGCGACGGTCGGAGGGCAAAAGGAGCGGGCGGAGCGGGCCAGAAGGGGTGAGGGTGGGGATGGAGGGGCGGAATGGAGGCCGCAAGGTACGAATTAAAATAATGCGCGTTTTAGTCCTGTGCAACATGAATGAAAGGACCTTGTGATGCAGCGCCCGCCACCCCCACACAGAAAGAAGGAACGCTACCACAACGCGGCCCCGGCCCGGCCCCGGCCCACCCAAGGCGAAGGGTGGGACGGCCGCGTTGCCACGAGCGCCTGCGAGCTGCTAGGGTAGGCCGGCCCGCACGACTCGCGTCCGGGCAGCCGGGCCGTGTTGCCTACCCATCAGGCGCCAAAAGAAAAAGTTCCCTCATCCAGGAAATAAGCAGACTCTAACGTTTCAGGTAATGCAGCGCAGGCGAATGGGTTGTCTATCGGCCCCAGGGGCGTAAAAACGAACCGAGAAAGGGAGGGGCGATGCTTTACGGGTTGCCTACCTTCGGGGGCAAATTTTCAGCGATTGAATACTTTTTTTAAATATTGGTTTTCTTTCAAAATTTATTGAAGAACCATCAAGATTTCGTCCCGTTACCGGGGCCGGTCAGAGGAACAAGAGGAGGGCCAGAGCCAAATTTTGGTTACGCCCCTGATCGGCCCCTTAGCGACGGGAGAACACCGCCCATGTAAAGCAGCCCGTAAGGTCTCTCTCCCTCTCTCTGTCTCTCTCTCCCTCTCTCCCTCTCTCTCTCCCTCCCTCTCTCTCCCTCTCTGTCTGTCTGTCTGTCTGTCTGTCTGTCTGTCTGTCTGTCTGTCTCTCTCTCTCTCTCTCTCTCTCTCTCTCTCTCTCTCTCTCTCTCCGCCCGTAAGGTTGCTGATAGGCAAACCCGTCAACTGAACTGCATCGGCTGGGACACCCAGTACTATGTACTATGTCGCCGTTCCGTGTCGCGTTTTGTATTTTTCGAGATGTCTGTCAGTCTGGAGGAGCGACTCTTGTTGTACCGGGGCTCACAATAACCACACAGCGCACACCTCCGACACAAGTGAAGCCAGCAGGAAGGAGAGTGCGTGAAAGAGAACAGAGAGAGGGACAGAGAGAAAGAGAGAGAGAGAGAGCGATAGAGAGAATGCGGGGCGACACAAGTACAGCGGCTACACGATGAGCGCTCTCTCTCTCTCTCTCTCTCTCTCTCTCTCTCTCTCTCTCTCTCTCTCTCTCTCTCTCTCTCTCTCTCTCTCTCTCTCTCTCTCTCTCTCTCTCTCTCTCTCTCTCTCTCTCTCTCTCTCTCTCTCTCTCTTTCTCCGCCTGAACGGTAGCCTTGCCGCCTGGCGGCCCTGTCCTCAGAGTGCCTATGCGCTGCTGGGAGCGTGCGCTCGTGTGCGTGCGTGCGTGCGTGCGTGCGTGCGTGCGTGCGTGCGGAGGGGGCGTGGGGGAGGTGTTTGTGAATGGCTTCTATTCTTAGGCCCGAGTAGTTGTTGAATGGGCCGTTCTGAATGGGGCCCCTCTCCGACCCCTCTGCGGCCGTGCGACCACACAAACTCTGCACGATATGTGAAGCGACGCACGATGTCTCACGGTGACAATCAGGGTAGACACGGGGGGGGGGGGGGGGGAGAGGGAGAGGGGAGGGAGAGGGGGAGAGAGAGGACATACAGACAGAGACTGAGAGGTGATCGATGCTTATCGAGGGGAAGCACATATGTCCCTGTTTCATTTCGGCTTCATGGTTTGACCCTGTCCGTACTCGGCCAGCTTCCTGTAATAAATGCACATTATACTGCTTCTTGACTCCTCATTTTCAGCTTTCTGATTCGTTTTCTGACTTCTGCTGACTTATTCTGATTTTTTTTTTTTTTTGGGCTGTTTTCTTACTATATCCAACTTTCCTGACTCTCATTTTGTTCTTACTTTTTCTGATATTGGTTTGTTTTGGTGGGTACATCAATTATTTTTTTTTAACTTTTAGTGAGGGACCTCTTGATGATGTGCTATGACTCGTTCATTGTCCGTGCAGGTACGTAAACTTCTCATGGTGTCCGCAGGGTAGGGGGAAGTTTATGAATTACGTAACCATTTTAGGGGGGGGTCAGCCTATGGTCACGACCCTATCCTAAATGCATGGTAAGGTTAGGTTAGCCAGGTCACGATAGGGGGTAAAAAAGTGGCCTAAGATCGGTCACGTAGTTTATGACCGTCCGCTTGTCGGCGGTCCCCGGGGGCCCTGGCGCTGATGGCTCGGGGGGATCCGATCGGACTAGTCGGTCACGGCGCCCTGACTTCGCGATGCATTGGCTGCAGGTGCCGGGGAGAGCCCATTGCTGAGACCAGGACACCCCCTCCCCTCCCCCGCTGCTGACGCAGACTCGAAATATAAAGCGCGAATTTGTGCTGACGAACAAGAAAACGCAGTTACGCCTACGATATGACGCAAATAGGGGGGGGGGGGGGGCTGCTGTGGCGGCAGCGCGCCGGCCGAGCAAAGCTGTCCGAATCCCAACCGAGCAGAAGAAAGAGACGGGGGAGCACCGCTTGTGATGTAGAGTGCGATGATGTGTTTCAAGAAGGGGGAGGGAGGGGGGCATTCCCGAGCGGCAGGGTGCACACTACTGCGGCTGAGACATTCCACCCACCCAGAATGAAAGGGGCGACCAATTTCGGGCGATAAGAGACCTGAAACTTGCCGTTAATGGTAGATGTGAGACCTGAATAAGACCCAGCCTGGCGCCAGTTTTTCTTTTTTTTTTAATGGGGCCACATGCCGGCCTTTTCTGATAGGAGAAGGATATGAGAGATGAGACAAGGTCAAGCTGGCTAACCTGGCGGTGAGAGGGTGCAGCAGGCGGGGCCGGCCCCGACAGACCCCTGCTGCAGGCCCTGCAGGCCCCGGTGAGCAGAGCGGCCCGGCCGCAAGGTGAATGGAAACAGATGAATGGATGGCGACATTGCTGCCAACCATCACAACGCGAATACCGGAAACACGCGCCGCAAGGTGAATGGAAACAGATGAATGGATGGCGACATTGCTGCCAACCATCACAACGCGAATACCGGAAACACGCGCTGCCAACTGTCCCCATTCCCTTGGAGACATCTCGTGGTGTGGCGTGCGGACGCAGGGGCTGGGGTGGGGTGGGGTGGGGGGATCTGGGCGGGTACACTGCGAGGTGCGAGAGCCCGGGGGCTCGAGGAGGGAGGTCCTCCATCAGCCACGCAACTCAATCGCGGCCGAGCGGCTGTATTGATAACGTTGGCACGCTGATAAGGTCATGTCACGTCATTCATGACCCCCCCCCCCTCCCCCCGGCCCTCTGCCCCCCCTCCGCCCACCTCCAGACAACAGCCACCTGTATCGTCCTCTGACATTTCCACCTCCCGTTCGCGAACGGCAGGCAGCAGCTGCAAGTGTCTCGCTCGGAGAAAGGAACCCCTCTAATGAAGCGGGTTTTTGCGGTCTAAGAGCACGATCGCCTGCAGCGGCCCCCATCCCCCCTCCTTCTCCCTCATTCAGCTTCACCCTCTCTCTCTCTCTCTCTCTCTCTCTCTCTCTCTCTCTCTCTCTCTCTCTCTCTCTCTCTCTCTCTCTCTCTCTCTCTCTCTCTCTCTCTCTCTCTCTCTCTCCCACCTCAACACGCTCCCCCGTGTCCACGTAGACTGGCCCCTTCATTCACAGTTTCCTGCCCCCCCCCCCTCCCTGCTCACAGTTTTGCTGCCTGTCCCTTTCTGCCGTGATATTCGCCTCGCGCCCATTTATTTCATGTTCCATTTGTCACGTTATATATACCGCGCGTAATGAGCTGGGGTTATATTTATATAATAACCGGCGACCGATGGTGCTTGTCAGTGGGCATTATTTCTGCAGCACCAGGGCTGCCACCCCCGGGGACCCAAGGACCCGACAGAGGGAGGTAACTTTCAGCTTTTGAAAGGAAAAAAAGGTGAAAGGTCTGTTTTAATAACTTCATTATCGATGCACGTATTGGGTTACAATTCATGAGCATCGCCCAATTAGGATAAATGACTCAAGGCTTGTTTTCTTCTTCTTCTTCTTCTGATACGGCAGTGGGGCACAGCCCTTTGTATCGATCGTTAACAAATTACATTCTTCTTCTTCTTCTTCTTCTTCTTCTTCTTCTTCTTCTTCTTCTTCTTCTTCTTCTTCTTCTTCTTCTTCTTCTTCTTCTTCTTCTTTTCTTCTCGCATATTAGGGTTGTCTTTGAATTATGCGTCTATGCTGTTTTTGGTGTTTTTTCTATTATTAATAATTCGCGGTGTGTGTGTGTGTGTGTGTGTGTGTGTGTGTGTGTGTGTGTCCTCGTGGTGATTAGTGTTGCTGACCACCATTTCGAACGTCAGAAACGTGACAGTTTATGGACCCGATGTGGAAGGCTGCGCGCTACCCCGCCGTGGGCTGCCGTGGGGGCCGTGGGGGGGGGGGGGGGGGGGGGGGGGGGGGGGCTGGCGCCCGCGCCCACTCGCGAACCCGCGGAGGGTTCGATCCCCACCACCGCCGCCCTGCATGCAACGCGCGCCTCGACAATCCGGAGCGAACACAACCCTCTATCCGGTTTTTCACCCCTCCTTGACCCGCCGCGCCAGACCAACGACCGTTTTCTTTTAATTCACTTTCGGCGATAGAGAGAGAGAGAGAGAGAGAGAGAGAGAGAGAGAGAGAGAGAGAGAGAGAGAGAGAGAGAGAGAGAGAGAGAGAGAGAGAGAGAGAGAGAGAGAGAGAGAGAGAGAGAGAGAGAGAGAGAGAGAGAGACCCCCAAAAGAGGATACTGACTTATTTACCTCGTTGGCGACGCACGCTAAAACATCCGCAGTGGTACACGTATACAGACATCCAGAGGGAGAGAGAGAGGGGGGGGGGCACTAGCTTTTAATTTTATTGCAGTGCAAGTAATTCAGTAGTTGGTTATGCTCGCTTCAGTCGTCCGTGGTGGGTCGAAGGGGATAGCCTCTGATGTTACCGCGCTCCCCTCCAACCCCGTTCCTTTCTCTGTCTATCCAGACTCATTAACCCGGCCCGGCCTCCCTCCCTTCCTCCCTCCCTGCCTCCCTCCCTCCCCGTTGCTCTGTCCCGCTCTCATCAAACATTCATACACTTTTCCTATGCACAAAGCTTGTGGCGCCTGCATTGTGGTGGAATGGCATCTCCGTATAGTGAACCGCACTCCATGGCCCCCAAAGCCGTGCCGTGTTGTTTTGTGAGGCAAATCACTAGCTGCATCTGTAACGCGGCGTGGCGGGGCGGGGCGAGGCGAGGCTGTCGAGTGTCGGTCAACCTGCTGCCGATATTCATTTGTTCCCACTCTGAAAAAGAGGCGTACTTTTAATGCAGTGCTGTCTGAGGGGGTGACCACTCATTTAAACCATGTACACAGATTTCAGGATTTCGTCGGATCACACCCCGTCGTTTTCGTTGATTTTAGAAATTTATTGCTTTTCTGGCTATTTCAGCCTATGCAGGTGCTATTTTTTGGCATGAAGTCCAAGTCCAACTTTAAATTCGCATTTTTTTTTTTAAATTTGTTTTTAAAAATTTCTAGAATTTTGTACACATGATTACACAAGTGATTCGCCCCTCGGTGCTGTCAGTACTGTAGAGGATGAAAAGTCATGACCATGTGTCATATATGAGTTCGGACTCTGGCCACGCTGAGATCCAACTGCTACGTACCTTGCTAAAGGTCACGTGAACCGCTGTGTGTGTGTGTGTGTGTGTGTGTGTTTTCCGCCCCAAAATAAAACGGCTCGCATTCGCTGAGAGAGACACACACCACCTGTCCTTTTTACGTGTCTTTTCCTCCCCAGCCCCGCACACATCTTCTTCTTTTTGTTTTTCAGAAAGCAATAAAAGAGTGGCGTTTGTCGCCGGACGGCGCCCTTAGCGACGCGACGCGCGCTGATGGACCATCTTGTTTGAAAATCGAGAAATCCTGCAGCAATTTCCGACCCCTCCGGGCGGCAATCTTTTTCGGCGGGGCGGAAACATATGTAAATACGCATGGAAGGGTCGGACAATTAGGCCAAGAGAAAGGGAAGAGGGTGGAGAGGGGAGCGAACGGTTAAAAAATCATTACACATACACACACACACACACACACGCGCGCGCGCGCGCGCGCGTGCACTGAGAATCAAAGAATCATCATCGTTTCGCTCGATCAGCTGGAGGCGGATCTCAGTCAAATGGGGCCGCATTTGGACCACACGGAGGACGCCGTGGAGGGTATAGGCAACCCGTCGGGTGCGCGGGGTCCCGTTGTGCCTACCCACCACGGCGTCCACCGACGCGGAGACGCAAAGTCATCTCTCTGTTTCCTCAAACATTTTATCACTTTATCGCGCTCCGGCGCGGCGGGCTTTGCTCGTGCCTCCAACAACATGTTCCCGAACACACTATTCAGCCCAGCCGGCCTCGAGTCCACGGGCAGAGATGAGGTCAGAGGACAGAGGGCGGATTAGTGACGGGACATTACCCGCCTCACAGCGGGGGCGGGGCAGGGCGGAGCAGCGGAGTGAGAAGGGGTGCGCCGGAGGCGACGCGATCTGAGATATTGTTGGCGTCATAATGCTATTGATTGATGAAGAGCACAACACGGCTTTGGGAAGGGGGTTGGGGTGGTGAGCCCCCTTTGGGGCTCTCGTCAGCGTTGACGCTTCAGCGGCAGCAGAAACAGTTCGCTGTTATTCCCCCCCCCCCCCCCTTCTCTCTCTCTCTCTCTCTCTCTCTCTCTCTCTCTCTCTCTCTCTCTCTCTCTCTCTCTCTCTCCCTCTCTCTCTTTCTCTCTCTCTCTCCTGTTGGCTTTCCCTCCTTTTTATCCTCATTCTCTCGCCATTGGTAGGCCCTAAGGTCTCGCGCCGTACTTGTTTCTTCAGTTTCCGCACCGACGCCCTACATCAAAAGTTTCCCTTACCGCACGCTCGCCGTCTCTCTCGCACTCCTAGGCCGCGGGGCCGCGAGCGCCGTCGGAGCCGCCGAGCCCGCCGTGCCTTTATGGAGCACGGAAGAAAAGTGAAACAAATAAAAACAGCGGGAGGCGGCCGTGTGTATGCGGTTAGGCCGCGCAGCGTGCCGGCGCAGCTGTAGCCCGCGGTGAGGGGCACGGGGGAGGCGGGGGCGGCGGGGGCGGCGGGAGTAGGTGTGACTGCCGGGGCACGAGAACTCCATCGGCCTCTCACCAGTTTTCACCTAAATTGTGGTAGAATGTTTGATTGAATTTCACGAGTTTGAACAAACAGAGGGTTCCAAACAAGGCTCAGAATCGGAAGCTGAAGAACAAAAACCATGCCAGACCGGGAACTCTCGAGATCAGGTATGAGAAATATCGACGCACAAAGGCCTCGCCAAATATGGGAACTAACCCCCAAATTCACTAAAAAAGCTATTTAAGTTTCTCATACCTGCCCTTGAGAGTTTCTGGTCTAGAAGATTTTGAGTTCTTCAGCTTCCGTTTCCAAAGCATCATTGGAAACCTCTATTTCATGAATCATTCTGACCCATTTTTTTGAACGAGGCCAAATTTTATGAATTTTCAATTTCCATGAACTCTCGACTGGATTTCATTAATTTTCGATTGGATATCATTATTTTGGATTGAATTTCTTGAAACCTGTCATTGTGCGTTTTTGATCGCGGGTTTGGTTGGCTTATTTTCATTCCTAGATTGAGTAGGGGCCTGGTGAATTGCTGAGCCGGCTGAGCGGGCCTTGGCTGAGCGGGACTTGGCTGAGCGGCTGGCTGAGCCCGCCGTGGTGGCGCCGCTGCGCGCTTGCATTTGCGGTCTTTCATCGCTCGGAGAATTGTTTTCCGATCCGCAGCGCCGCTTTTCCCAACAATAAATGGCGGCTGTAAATTCTCGGGGCGTGTACTTCCATTGGGGCCGCTCTCTGCCGGGGGCTGCCGGGGGGCGTTCAGGGGGAAGGGGTGGGGGCGGATCCCATGGGGTGGGGGCGGCGGGGCGGCCGCATAGCGTCACATAAAATAGCTCCACCCGTTGCGCGCACACTATGGCCACGCTGCGGATAACTCGGTCCAAATCACCCAAACGCCGCAGAAGCAAACATGTTCTGGAAGAATAAAGATTTCGAAAAAAAAAAGAAAGGAAAAGAAACCAGTTGTGCGAGCACACTGAAGCGGTGACAGAATACCGAAGCGCTGACACCCCCTGCGCCCCTGTTCGATATTATTTATCTATTCATCTAGTTCGATTGCTGTCCCGCGGATTGGAGTAGAGGCAATACATGGCGCCGACGCTCCCACGACGCACACTGCCCTTATATCTCTTTCAGGTCGTAAAAACGTGACCCACACCGGACAGAGCGGCGCACGCACGCGCGCGCGCGCGCGTGTGTGTGTGTGTGTGTGTGTGTGTGTTTGTGTGTGTGTGTGTTTTGGGGGCGGCCGGGGGTGTTTGCCATGCCTTTTGTGGCCTCATTCCATTTCAGGAGATTAAAGAACGGCGCCGTGACGGGGCGCGCTCGCTCGCTCTGTGGTCAAAAAATTGGTTCGATTTAGCGGAAGAGCCGCAGGACAGCGGGCGATGCGAGGACACGGCAATTCCTCATACCGAGGGCACACGGTAATTCCTCATACCGTCCCCCGCGGGGAGTACAATCCTCCGTACAATTCGGCCGCGCCCGCCCGCACGCACTTTAAAGCGAATGCTTTAGTTTTATCTTCTTTCCCTCTTCGACTTTATCGGCAGGGAAAGGTTATGGCCCCTCGGAGAGCGGCTGTCGAGTCCCCCCCCCCCCCCCCCCTGCGGCCGCCCGCCAGGTAAGGAGAAAGAGAAAGGGGGGCAGGAGGAGGGGGAGGATGGATAGAGGATAGAGAGACTAAGGTCCAATTTCCGAGAGAGCTTCTGTGGCGGCCGCATAAACACACGTCAGGAGTGGCCGCCCTGCCGCCCTGCCGCTCTGCCGCCGCCTAGACAGTGCCCGGCAGTTGCCCGCACGGCGCACGGTCCGGCTCCACCCACCGACCCACCCTTGGCTCCTTCTCCAGTATATATGTCCCTATCGGGAAACAACAAATTTCAAAAATAAGACCTCAATTGAAAAAGGATGCCTGGCGCGGGGAGGGTGTGAGCCGGAGGGCGGGGGCGGCGCGGGGGGCGGCGCGGGGGCGGCGCGCGTCCGGGCGGCCACCCTGGAGACCACATTTCATGGAGATTTACAACCAAGATTGTTAAACCGGAGGAGCTCCGGCGGCCGCTGGCGTCCGGCCCGGCCCGGCCCCGCTGCCCCCGGCTGACTTAGGGGTTAGCGGTTGATGGTTTGACCCGGGGGAGTTGGTTTCTTCTGCGGCTTTCCCCGGCGCATGCGCAGAGCGGCGCCGCGGCTCGAAGAGAGGTCGGCGTCAGCGGACAGAGAAAACACACAAAAAACAAAAAAAAAAAAAAAAAAAAACACACAACACAATCGACGCTACCGGAATAATCCCGACAGTTTTCCCGATACTACTCACGTTGCCTCTGTTGCTTCTGCAGCAGGGGCTCAGAGCGTATCAGAAGGTGTCCATCACCAGCCATGTGAACGATCTTATTTTGAAATAAAGATTTCCAACGAGGCTCAGAAGCGGAAGCTGAAGAACAAAAACGCTCCCAGCTCGGAAGCTCTGGAGAGCAAGTATGAGAAATTTTGATGCACAAGGGCAGGCGCCGCAAAAAAGGCAGATAACCTCCAAATTCACTTAAAACGCCTTCGAGTTTCTCATACTTGAGATACCTCCGAGAGTTTCCGGTCTGGAGGTGTTTTTGTTCTTCATCTTCCGTTCACAATTCTCACTGGAAACCTCTATTGTCGCGAGGTTTTCGTTCGACTTTCACAAAAGTTCGCAGGCCTGTCGTCGCGGACAAGCCATCATTCCGCTCTGGATTTAATAATGTTTTTTTTTTTTTTGGGGGGGGGGGGGGGGGGCAGGGAGGTCCGCCGTGGGCGGCCGTGGGCCATCTGCTTGGATTGTGGACGCCACTGGGCGCCCGCCCCGCCCGCCCCGCTCGGCTCGCCCGCTGGGCGCAGATTGTGTCGGCTCTCTATATCCGGTCCATGCGGAGGGGAGGAAGCCCAAGGCGCTAAGCGGAATATTGTCTCTCCGTCAGAAAAAAATAAAAATCCCCGAAAATATTGAAAAAAATCAAAGTAATAATCCCATTTTTGGCTCCTGCCATGAATGACAATCTTAGTACAAGTCTTCGCAAAGTCACCCCTATCGGAAATGGGGATATGATTGTTATTTTGTTGTTGTTGTTTCGGGTCAACATTTTCGTTCAAGGCGCTAGGTTAATAAACAGTATTTGGACGAGTCGTTTTAGCGAAGCCACCAACAACACAATTTCTGCCGCAGCCTGACAACACGTTTCGCCGTTTCGCAGCCCGGTGACGTTCGAACAGGATCAATCGATCTGAGGCTCCTAATTGATAATTACCTCGATAAATAAATAGCGGGCGCACGATTTGCCAACACAAAACCCTTCGGTGGGGCCCGCGTTCAGGAGGGAGAAAGACAGATGCGGAGGGTGAGCGAGAGCGAGCGAGTTCACGTCAAATTAAGTTTGATCCGAATCTGTTGGCGCCTCCGTGCGTCTGTGTGTGTGTGTGTGTGTGTGTGTGCGTGCGTGCGTGTGTGCATGCCCTGGCTTTTGCCTCCACCGATTACACGCTCCCCCTCGTTTTCACGAATCCTTTTTGCCCCCTTGGCTTTTTATCTCTGTTGTTTGTTGCACAAAGGGAACGCACGCCATCATATTGACATCGTTAATTCGACAGTCAAATGCGGAGGCTGTTTGATATTTCCTCCGGTGATTGAATTGTCGGTGTCATCAAAAAGCAAAGCTGCTCTTTTCTTTCTTTTTCTTTTCGGTACTCGGCAGACGCGCTTACTGAGCATCGCATTGCGGGTTAGGAGGGGGGGGGGCAATTTTGTTTGGTGGTCCCGTTGTGCGTGCAACAGTTCGGTAGTGTCAAAGCCTTGGCCCCGACTCGTCAGATCTCTACACATCGAGTCGAAACGAGGTGGCAAGTTCGCGAACCCAGCTACTACTTCAAGTACCTGCTTTTTCTTTTTCAATGATCATGACGACTCTTTGGTTCTCAGCGACCATTCCGCTGCAAACCATTGGCGCCAGGGATACCGTGATGACACCATGTGCGCTGCGGTGGGGATGAGAGAGTGCCGCGAAGATGTAAAATTAGAACCTTTGCCGTGTCTGGTTTGTGAGGTCCTTGGTTTGGGGGTTTTCAATGGTGCCTGACGGGCCGCCGCCGGTTGGCGATCAAGGCACGCGACAAAAAGATTTTTGGGCACTCCTCAGGGGGTGTACCTTCTGATAATGTTCGTAAAAACAATTTCCAGGCGACTGAAGTCTGGACGGGGAAAACAGACGGCCTCACCAGCGCTCACCCTCACCGGTGTATGTTGTTATTGGTGAGGGACCCACACCCACTTGGAATATTTGAAATTAAAAAAAATAAAATCGCAGGAAGGTGCGGTTGGTGAGGCTTATGAGACCACTACATACAGGGGCGAGAGAGAGAGAGAGAGAGAGAGAGAGAGAGAGAGAGAGAGAGAGAGAGAGAGAGACAGAGACAGAGACAGAGAGATCGAGAGAGAGAGATCGAGAGAGAGATAGAGACAGACAGACAGGCAGAGAATTTGAATTTATTTATTCACTTGAATTTATTTATTTATTTAAGTCTCAAGTACAAAAGGGCAGTGCCCCACGAGCGTACAAGAGACCGCTCTCAAAATTGCAACAAGAGAGAGAGAGAGTGAGAGAGAGAGAGAGAGAGAGAGAGAGAGAGAGAGAGAGAGAGAGAGAGAGAGAGAGAGAGAGGTCAGTCTGCCTAAATAAAATTATATTCGTGTTTTGGCGGCGTTTCATCGACCTGCTTAGTTACGCGTTCCGACGCTTATTCGCCCCCAAGCCAAAGACACGTTTCGTACATGATCTTTCGCTTCTCTGTGACTCTAAAATAATCCGTTTTTTTCCCCCTGCCAATAACTGTATGCAGCACAACTCTGTAACGACGTTAAAAGGTCAGCAGCAGCTGCAGCAGACACTTTCGCGGGGCGATCTGAACATCGGCAAGGAGACGGGAGTGATCTGAGGGAACTAATAATCTGAGCACCCCGGAGATGGGACCGAGCGGAGCGGCTCCGGGCGGCAGCACGTCCAGCACCCGGAGGACCCGGACCGGTGGCAGCGACCACCTTTCACCCGCATCTCGCACGCCCTTTCACCTCGGGGAGGCCTGCACATGCAGTGATGCAGCCGTGTGTGGTGCACGTGCAGCGCGAGCCCCGGAGGAGGGCCCGGAGGAGGGCCCGGAGGAGGGCCCGGAGGAGGACCCGGAGGAGGACCCGGAGGGCCGGGCGCCAAGCGCGGACGTGCAGACCCGCCAAATGTGGCGAGGCGAGAGGAGTGGGCCGCGAAGGCCGTCCCGGCGGACACCGAAGCCCCCCGGTGGACCCGGGGCCCCGGAAGCCCCGGAGGACACGCGGGGGAACCAGAGGACCCGGAGGAGCGGGGTAGCTCTCCTCTTTGCCGCTGGCCGGAAACATCATCGGAATGCACATTTAAAAAAATCATAAAAAAATCAAAATAAATCAATCTTGTGCTGGTCTCGTTAAGAGACGTCCATAAACCACGCGAATGACACTTTTAGGCCCCTTATTTACCCCTCCCCCCCTCCCCACTGCGGACACCCCCCGTCCGAGCACAAACAGCGCCTGGTGGGTAGGCAACCACAGGTTCTGCATGCATGCGTGTCGCGCGGGCTGGCCTACCCTACGCTAGCAGCGTGTGGGTGTGAATGTGTGCCGACAGTTAGTAGGCCGGCAAGTAAAATGCTTTTTGTTTTTTTGTTTATTCAAAAATTTCTCAGATTTCCCAAATGAATGGGCGAAATAAATTGCTGGATCAGGTGGTTAATTCGTCGGACGGGTGTCCGTGACGGGGTGCTCAGTGGTCGCCGTGAGCACCTCGCCGTCAGCGCCGTCGGCCCGGTGCCCGGCACACGGCCGTAGCGGCGGCGCGACTGGTTGGTTGGCTGCTGGCGGTCGGTGGCGGGAGGCGCCGCGGCGCCCGCGGCCGGTGGGGTAGGGGGCGGCGGGGGCGGGTGGGGGCGGCGCGAGCGGACCGCCCAGGGGGCGGGGCCAGGCCGCGTCGCGAGCGGTGGCGCGCTCTGGCCGCACGGCGCGGCGACGCCCGGAACCAGGCCCGAAGGCGGGGCCCCGGTGCATAGCCGGGAGTTGGAGCCCGCGGGTCCCGTCCCGACGTCCGCCGGCCGGAGTCTCGCTCGGTGAGGCGGACGACGCGGCCACACTGCCCCCGCCGCTCCGCACAGGCTCAACAAGTGCGTGAGCCTAGTGGTCGTGCCATCGCCGTGCTGCAGCCGCTGTGACACGCCGCGGTGTCGTCCGCGTCCTCGTGTGCGGTTGTGCGTGCGTGTGCAAGTGTCAGTGCCAGTGCAGGGACGAGGACAAGTCCCGGTGTGCCAAGGACCTCGACGGTGTCGTCGGCGACCTCCCGCCAAGTGCCGGCGCACAGTGACACCGTGCAGGGACCTCGCGGTGACGACGTATCGTGCTGGGACCCCGCCGACACGGACCGGGCAGCAGGAGGTCCCCGTCGAGTCCTCGCGGCGCTCCTGCCATGTGTCTGAGACGCCCGGCCCGACTGGCCTGCTCCTAGGGACCAGGTGAGTGTGACGGACCAGGGAATTCCTGCGGTGTCACAGCAGCCCCTCCCCGCCCAGGAATGCTGACAGCACTTATGCCACACCGCTGTCGACGGTGCCAATTGTCGAATCGATCTCGTTTCGAGCGGCTGCGCCTGGCTGGGATCGTGGCGCTGCCGGGGTTATTGACAGCAGCGTGTGCGCGTGTGCGTGCGTGTGCGTGTGCGTGCGTGTGCGTGTGTGCGCGTGCTGGCCAGCTCCCCGGCGGCCCCCGGCGGCCCCCTGACGACAGTTTCTGCACAGTGTCACCCTTCCCTTCTCTGCGCCCTGCGAATGCAGCTCCAACCCGTAATTATGACGAGTATTTATAACCGTGCCCGCCCGCCCGGTCTTCGCGCGAGAGCGACTGAGACGGAGAGAGGGGAGGGGCAGGAGAAGGGGGAGAGTGCAAGAGAGAGAGAGAGAGAGAGAGAGAGAGAGAGAGAGAGAGAGAGAGAGAGAGAGAGAGAGAGAGAGAGAGAGAGAGAGAGAGAGGGCGATGGACCACGCCGCGCCACACCGCTCGGGCATGACAAGTATTAAACGCAGCCAGTTGACCGGTGCAGCGCCCGTCCCGGGTCCTATACTCTCACACACACTCACGCGCACGCACACGCTCGCACACACACACACACACACGCACGGCTGCGGTGTGTGGTGCTTTCTGCAGATGGGATCAATTTACTTACCTTGCGGCCCCGGCAGGGCGGGGGGCAGGGCGGGGCGGAGACGAGGCGCCGACTGGTTCTCGCTGCATGCGAGTACGTAGTCCGCCGTGTGGGTCCCCCCCCCCCCCCCCCCCTCCCTGCCACGGGGAGATGCTGCAGGCCGGCAGGCTGCACAGGTGTGAGTGTGTGTGAGTGTGTGAGCTCGCGAGCGCGTATCGCCTTCGAGATAATGTCCCTGCATCGGGGGGGGGGGGGGGGGGGGGGGAGGGGAGGGAATCGTCCCGCCGACAGCAGAAGCAGCGAGGAACTCGCCGAAAAATTCGAGCCACCACGTTATTTTTGCGCATAGCCACTTGACGTGCTCTCTGTCTGTCTCTATCTCTGTCGCACACCGGCACTGCCCTCGCAGGGTCCCCCGCGGGGCTGCGGACAGGTGTGGCGATAGTGGGGCTCCGGTCGTGACTGCCCGCAAGTGTTGACAGCGCCCGACGTCCCGACGTCGGCCCCAATTCGCAGAAAGATTCACAGAAAATAACCTTGTAAAGAAGGCCTAAGGCCTGCACGTCTGTCATCACGAAAGTTTTTAATAATCACCATTAATCAATATTCAAAATTTACCCCCCTCCCCCTCTTCTCGACCGCGAATTATCTCAGTTTCCGTGTTGTCTTGATCTATTTCTCTGCGCGGGGTGTACAGCGAGGCTTCAAAGCGGAAGCCGAAGAACAAAAACACATCCAGACCGCAAACCCGTGAGAGCAGGTATGAGAAATTTTGATGCAGAAGCGCCGCACCTAATGTGGGGCCTATCCGTCAAATCCACCCAAAACGCCAATCAAGTTTCACATACCTGTCCTCGAGAGTTTCCGGTCTGGAAGTGTTCGTGTTCTTCCGTTTCCTGCAGTCACGCATTTCTGCACATTTATTAACTGTGCTACACATGCAGGCGCGGATCCAGGGGGGGGGGCGACGGGGCGATCGCCCCCCCCCCCCCCCCCAGGGCACCTGAAGGGCGCCGGAAAGGTAGGCGATTCGCGTTACAATCCGCCTGAAAGTAGGCAGAAAGCGGTACATCGCCCCCCCCCCCTATGAGCCGCCCCTGGATCCGCGCCTGTGACGTCACAGGACGGCGTGCCTGTAGTGCAGCGCGGACAGCAGACAGCAGCCGCCCGCCGTGTCGGCCATGGGTGTCGTGACGTCGCCTTCTCCCGCAGTTTTTCTCATAATCGGCGCGCGCTGCCTGAGCCAGCTGCTCGCATAATGCACGGGGATCTCGGATCGGCTCGTTTAGGTCTCCGGGGGGATCTAAACGCGCGAGGGGCGTCGGCGGGGGCGGTGCGGGGGGCGGCGCGGGGGGCGGCGGTCTAATGGGGCCGCCAATAACAAGCGCCGCGTGCCCTTCGCCGTCAAATGGGACAAGCGATCGAGAGCACCACCGCACCGCGCGCTGCACAGCTTTTGGCGAGTGCTCACAATCCCCCCTCGTGATTTTCACTTCGTTTTCTAGTGCTCATTTTTACTCTGTAGGGGGGCGTTGCGCGCAGGTTATGCCCCCCAAACGAGAGACAAATGTTTCCTGTTGTCTCACAAAGGAAGTCTCGATTTCCAACCGAAGCAGCCTGCTGGCGCACACAAGTGTGGCTGAGTCGTTCGGGCTGGCGCGTCGGCCTGGGATTGTGCGCACATCTGGACTACAATGGGGCCCGCTGTGTAACTCAGGCCGGGCCCACATGTGCGCCCCCCCCCCTCTCTCTGGAAGGGGCGCACCGCATGTCCCCCACATACCCCTCTGCCCGTCATCGAGTCCCCCAGTTTGGACGAGCAGACCAGGTGCTATGGCACCGACAAGGGCACCTATACAACTCTTTCCGACTACTGGATCGCGCGAGCTCGACCGAGTTTCACTCGAAACGAGCCGTGAAAAAATGTCGCGGAGATTTTTCGCAACGAAACTCCACCAAATGGGGACTCATCAAACTGATCCGAGATTTGTCAAATCCGATCGAAACTCAAGCACGGAGTCACCACGAAATTCTTCCCAAATTCCTGAATAAATTTTTCAAATTATGTCACACCAAAATTCTTAACCCACTCCCCCGCCTCGATTCGAAATCTCGCCTTTTTAGTGTTTCTTCTGGAGTAAAAACCAGGCGACTGGAATGTGCCGCCGGAAACTGTTTCCACAGCTGCCGTGTGAGTCGAGCCCCACAGCCCGCCCGCCGCGGCCCGGCACAGTGGAGCACATGTTTGCGAGAGCGAGAGAGAAGACAGAGCGCGTTAGCACTTCCTCTTCCTGCGCTGTCGGTGCAACATTGTTCTACATCACAGAGCGCGCTGCAGTCGATACAGTGTCCATAAAAATTTTCCATAACAGCCAGCGAAGTGTCGTTATCAGAATGTCGTTATTCTCGGAACAATAAAAGGGCCAGTTTATAGACGGCGTGTTGCTGTTCTGTTTGGCGCTTTTGCATAGCGATGTGGTAATTGATGCGTAATTGGTACGTTAATTGACACGTAACTGATGCATAATTGATGCATGATCCTTAACGATGGGACGCCAATCAAGATGGGAAAGGGCGGGACGAGTTGCAGAAAGGTTCGCGTGCCCTCAAGAGAGAGAGAGAGAGAGAGAGAGAGAGAGAGAGAGAGGAAGAGAGGGAGAGGATCCCTTGTTTGTTAGGAGTCTGGACATCGAACAGCGTACTGCAGCAAGTGCCCCCCTCCACAGCAGGGACTTCCCCTTCCCTCTGCTGCGGTAGCACTTTGCTGGTGCTTGCACTCAAGAAGTCTATATAACCCGCCGCCGCGGTTGTTCCCTCTCCCTCCCTCCCCCCACCCCTTCCTTCCCTTCTCCCTCTTTTTTCCTCCTCCGATCGCATTCAAACTGCTTTCTCCCCTTTCAGAGGCAAAAGGCGCTCGCGGTACGGCCAGATGTGGTACGGCGAGCTGGACACGGCCCGACGGAACCCGTGTCGCTCACAGGAGCTTGACCTAACCTCCTTAGGCCCCGCGAACAACGGTTCTCTATCGCGACGCGAAAAAAAAAACATATCCTGAAAAGCGACAAAACTGCGCACGATTTTTGCTCCCCGCGATCTGAGGTTCGAATCTCCTCCTTTTTTGCTATTTTTCGAGGCACGTTTACTATCGAGCCCCCATCCCCTCCTCCTTCTCCCTCGCACCCACACGGGCCGCCAGAGGTTTACACCCCCTCCCCGCACCCCCCTTCATCCCCCCCCCCCCCGGTCCATTCTCACGGATTTGGCAACGAGCAGACGCTTGAGACTTTTCCCTCCACGAGCGTTTTGTGCTCCGCTTCCTACTGTTGGCTGTTGGCTCTCGCTCGCCATGTGTGTGTGTGTGTGTGTGTGTGTGTGTGTGTGTGTGTGTGTGTGTGTGTGTGTTTGAGTGCGCTAGACGAAGATAGACTTTTTACAACGGCCGCAGTGTGCAGTGCGTGGCGCTAGCACTGTGTTCTGTGTGTCTGCTCTGCAGCTCTTGAGGCCGGCAGCGTGCCTTCCCTGCACAGTGTTCTCATCGTACTCGTTGGCTGCAAACAAAACAGACGCCCCTCCCCCTTCTCCTCTCCCGCCATAAAGGAGTCGAGGGGCTCGATTGTTTCTTGTGAGTCCGCAGACATGCGCAGAACCGCTCCCCCTTCCCCCCCCCCCCCCCCCAGCAGCGCCCAGCACAGACGCCAACGCCAATGGTTCTCTTTCAGCAGCCCGCTCTGTGCCCGCGGCGGTCCACCAATAGCGGCGCGGCTTTGTTTGTGGCCGCTCACCTTCTAAATACCGCGGGGGAGTTGGGGGGGGGGGGGGGGGGGGGGGGGCAGAGATACGCCGGCGTGCGGTAACACTGAGTAATCCCCCCCCCCCCCCCCGGACCCTTCGCACACTAACACTCCGACGCACCGTTCTCAAATCCACTGGCTCTGAGTCTTAGCCCCCACAGTATAGAGACCAGAGCCTCTTGCGGGGTGAGACAGAGGTCCACGCGGTGGGGCCGCCATCTCTGAGTAGAGGAGGATTACAACTGGTTTCCAGAAAAAATAAAATGCCGAGTCGAGCGAGAAAATTTAAATGATTAAGGAAATAGAGTAGTACTTCAAGGCCGAAACGGAAGTAACAATACGTTACGAAGAAGAAGAACGCAAAG
Organism: Odontothrips loti; assembly: GCA_038380765.1. Taxonomy (NCBI): domain Eukaryota; kingdom Metazoa; phylum Arthropoda; class Insecta; order Thysanoptera; family Thripidae; genus Odontothrips; species Odontothrips loti. The sequence continues at coordinate 6,414,880 of CM076257.1, read as the reverse complement.
GAAGTATAAGAAAATGGAGAAATATCACTCGCCTCACGGTGAAAGGCGATTTCTCATACTGTATCCGAACGCTCTTCTCCGTTGCAGCACCTTCTGGCTGCCGTTTCAGGCTTCTCCGGAGTACGTACTCGGCTATAGAGTACTCCGAAGAAGCTCAAAACGGAAGTGAGAAGTCGTAACGAAGAAGAATGCAGGGGAAGTATGAGAAATCAAGTGTTCGGAGCCCCACCGACCTTCAAAAATCACGCGATTTCTCATTCTCCGTGATTCTTCTTCTTCGTTACGACTTCTTACTTCCCATTCGGGCTTCTCCGGAGCACTCTGTTGGCGACTTTCCAGTTATTACCGATTTGTTACATTTTATTTTTTTTCCCCATGTGAGTGGGGAAAAGCAGATTCAGTCTGAAGCTTTGGGACGGATCTGATCTGATGTCTGGGTGCGGCGGGAATCCTTTCGCGGCGGCGTACAATGCCGCCGTTGTGCGCCGCTGACGGGGCCCTCGCTGCCCTCCGGCCGCCGCCGGCTGTCCGTCGTCTGTCCCTTTCAGACCGCGAGTGGACACCGGCCAAGGCCGAGCTCAGCAAGCTAAGCACCACTCCATGGCCTCGAACAATCGCGCCGAGGCGTCTTCGCCGCCGTCCCTCTGTCGCCATGGTCGCCGCGGTCGAAGGGTTCATCCGTTGCGACACGGCCGTGCTGGGCCGCCAGCGCCAAACCGTCCAAAGCCGCCGCCGCCGCCCGCCGCCGCCTCTGGGAGCATAAAAGAAAAGAGGGTGCTGTTGGTGGCAACATCTGCTGGGACATGGATGGGACTGACTGACTCCCCCCCCCCCCCACCGGATGCTGGGGTCAAGTTACCACCAGCAGTGTGACTTCGCTAGGTTCTGGAAAACACTTGGCGAACCACCGAATGAACTGTTGCTCCGTCTCTCTCTCTCTCTCTCTCTCGCACTTACGGGGCGCGCTGCACGGTGCCCCCCCCCCCCCCCCCCCCCCCCCCCCGGTACAGTCCGAGCGGAGAGCGATGGCAAACAGGACGAATGGGTCCGCCGACAGGGCAGAGCAGGAGCAGGAGCAGCAGCAGCAGCAGCAGCAGCATCAGCAGCAGCAGCAGCAGCAGCAGCAGCAGCAGCAGCCCTGGGGCAGCCCAGCAGAGCCCTGTTACATGGTGGGAAAGAAAACAAAGCTTTCGGTGGGCGAGCCGGTGAGCCCCAAATACACATTCCTGCCGCGGACAGGACAGCACGGGGCAGGACAGGGCGCGCGTTGCTCTTCATGGCTGTCTTCATCGTCTTCCTGCCCGTCCAGCCGGGCAGCGCAGCATTCTAGTCGCCCCGGCCCCGCCATTGTGGGTGCCGGGCTTGGCTCGGCTCATCAGTCGTTGTTCTCATACCGCGCGGCGACGGTTCGAGCCGAGCCCAACCAGGACCGGGGACTGGGCCGGCTGCGGGAGCCGAGCCGGGCCGAGCGGCACTCTCTGTGACTGAGCGAGAAGAAAAGGGTTAGCGACTGGCTGTCATAAGGCACAGGGCCGCATGACGACAGAGACAGAGAGAGTGTGGCATCCTCTTCTTCACTTTGGGGCCGTATTCTTTGGGGGAGGGGAGTCCAAACGGCAGCCCTTCCCTTCCTGCTGCCTGCGTCGCCCGGCACGGCCACCCTTCGGCCTGTCCTGGTTGCAAAACCTCACCAGCATCACACACCACGAGCGAGAAAGAGCGAGGGAGGAAGAGAGAGGTGGGGGAGAGAAAGAGAGAATCCCGTCTCCCTTACGCAACGCACCTCCAGTGTGTGCTTTTGTGTGTCCTTGTGAATACCATACTACTAGAGCGGAAACTATACTGTGTTGCCGACTCCGGTCCCAACACCGGAATTCATCTCGCATCCGGACGCTTCCCGGACGAATTGTTTGCAGTTCATTAAAACACATGACTTCGCCGAGAATGAAACGAGTTCTAGATCACATCGTGAGAACGGCTTCGAAAAATGAGCCTCCTGTACACACTTATCGCCGCCCAAAATTGGCCGATCGACTCCTCCCTGATTCTCGGCGTGTTTCGCTGACTGTGCGCCCCTTCTGCAGGACCTATTACAGGGCTGGGGCGGGGCGCGGCGGGGCGCGGCGGGGCGGGGTGAGCCGAACCGCTCGCCGCTACATCAGCACTTGTCTTCTCGTGGCGTGGCTCTCCTCTCCCCCTCAGACGACGGCTCTGGGCTGCTGCGCTGCACCGTGCCGTGCCGTGCCGTGCCGTGCCGTGCCGTGCCGTGCCGTGCCGTGCCGTGCCGTGCCGTGCCCTGCCATGCACCCGCCGTGACCAGTTGTTGCTTCTCCCCTCGCCCGGCTCCGGCTGCTGCTGCTGCTGCCGCTGCTACGCCTCGCCTCAGCCTCCCCGTCTCCGACTGTGCTGTTCATATTGCGGAATCAGTGGCCATTGGTGTTTGTTGTGGAAGCTTCAAAGGGGTGACGGCACGGGACGGCACGGGACGGCACGGGAGCCGGCTCATCGCTGGGGGTGGGGGCTGCCGCCCGTAAACCACGTGACATCATTAGGGCCCCAGCTTTAAATTCCATATGGAATGTTATATGGAAAATTTCCATATGGAAATACACTTTTTCCATGCTGGGTTTGATACTTCTGGAATTCAAAAATCCCTCTGGTAATTGGAACAAATCCAGCTGGATTTCATGAATCCATCTGGAAATAATCCAGAGCATAGAATCCAAATCCAGATGGATATATACCAGGTGTATCATTGGCCCCGGGCAGTTTCGGTTTTAGGCAGTCCCGCAAAGCACTATCTCCGTCTCTTTCTGTCTCACGCGTCTGACCGAGCCAGAAAGAGACGGAGATAGTGTGTTGCGGGACTGCCTAAAACCGAAACTGCCCGGGGCCAATATTACACCTGGTATATATCCGGGATATGGATTTTGGAATTTCCCATACTGGAAAGTAGCTGGAGATGAAAAACAAAATTCAGTCTCTCTGCGAAACTGAGCACTTCCAACATCACCTCAAGTCACTTCCTGGACGTCAGAACCGAGCCTGTTCCAAATCTGCTGTCAGATTTTCTCTATGTCCTTTCGTTCTCGAGCTACCCGATTTTAGGTCTCCGATTTCTGCGAAATTAAAATGGCCCTAGTAATTTTGTGCAGAGATGCTACACACCAAATTTCAATCCTTCACTACAAGAACTTTGGATTTTAAATGAAGTTGAATTTTGAATGGAATTCGGATTCCAGATGGATTTATCATTTCCAGTATGGAAAATAATGTATGGAATCTCTGCTTTTTCTACACCCCTTTTCCAGATGGAAATATATTTGCCATTGTGGGAAATTATTTCCACTCTGGAAAATTTCCACAATGGAAAAAAGGCCTGGTGGAAACCAAATTTTCCAGATGGAAATCTTTTTCCATTGTGGAAACTATTGAATCCGTCTGGAATTTTCAAAATCCATCTGGAAATGCATACCCCATCTGGAAAGCAGAAAATCCAGACGGAAATTGCCCAAAATCCATGTGGAATTTAAAGCTGGGGGGCTGTCCATGAATTGCGCCCATCGATGGACGCGAACTCGGTTCCCAGACGCCCCCCCCCCCCCCCCCCCCCCCCCCAATCCTTCCCGAGAAGCGCGGAGCTCGGCTCGGCAGCACCGTTTTATCTGCGGCGGAAAGTCGTCGGGAAGCGCGGCGTTCTGAGAGGAAACGGGTGAGCTGTGCGTCCCACTCTGCGCTGCGCCGCCATTGGCTGGCTTCATGCGCTCGCTTGGCTTCCGGACGACCGCCTCCTCTCGGCTTGTCGGATCATTTGTTTTCTCTTCAAATATTACAAAAATCCATCGCGGAATAAATAGCCGAGTGCGCCCGAGCGCCGCGGCGTGGGAGCGAGAGAGAGAGGGGGGGGGGGGAGAGGAGAGGAAGGGAGGGGAGAGGGAGAGGGGAACAGAGGCTGCTAAGTAGGCTGGTGCTGCCTCGCGGGAAGAGAATGGCCCCTGCCCGGACACCCTCGGGGAGGCTGTTCGCGGGACCTCGGGACCCCCGCTGGGTGTGGCGCGCGCCCCCTGTACTGCTCTACGTACTGCTACTGCTTCCCGCCGAACCGGGGCGGGGGCCGGAAATGAGGAAAGTGAGGATTTCGGAGGGCGGCGGCGCGGGGGGCGGCGCGGGGGGCGGCGCAGCAGCACCCCAAGCGGACTGATTTGTCGGTTGCAGAAATGGACGCTTCCCGCCCCGCACTCTTCGAGGGGCGCTGGGAAAACGATTTACATTGATTACTGACTGAGGATCCGGTAATGGGACCCTCGACTGCCGCGCTGAGGAATGAAGGAGTCATCGTGATTGTGTCGTGCCGCCAAGGCCAAGGCCGCCACCCCAACTCATGTGTGTGTCATCACCACCCCTTGTAAGTGTGCGACACCACTGGAAGCTCGTGCCCCCCCCCCCCCCCCCCCCCCCCGTTTTCCCGCCTTTTCCGCAACACCCCCTCGTGCCGCGTTTGCTCTTCCAATGCAAATGAATGACTCCCGATGAATCGAATGAATGACGGTGGCGTCATCGTCAGCGGACTCATCGTTTTATTAGCTAACAGCTTCGACAAACACCTCTCTCTGTCTCTCTCTGTCTCTCTCTCTCTCTCTCTCTCTCTCTCTCTAGCTCGCTCGCGATGAACTGCGATTTGTTTAGGGGATGCTCGCGCCGACAAAGAGGCGTGTGGGAGGCGAGGGGGTTGGGGGAGGGGGGGGGGGGCGGGGGAGAGAAGGGAGGTTATCTTTTCTTTGTTGACCCTGGCTTCCACAAAGGCTTGGACGCGCCGCTAACGCTCTGGGTGGCTCCGTATATATCTATATACTCCGTGCCTCGGCAGGATGAGCTCATTACGGATTTTGCCCGGGGACACGCCGTAGTGTAGGATTGTTTGTCTGTTGACTCGGGGTGTAGCCGATCGTGCTGCTACCCCTTTCCGTCTCTCTCTCGCTCTGTGTGTGTCTCTCTCTCTCGGTCTGTCTCTGGGGAGCCGCCTTGCCTTCCTTGCGAGGGTCCTGGCACTTGTGGCGACGGTCGCTTTGATCCTTGTTTACGTTCCGATCGATTGTTGACATATCTATTCGCATCCCTCCCTCCCCTGGCCGAGGACACGCTGCCGCCGCCGCTGCCGCTGCCGCCGTCCCTCCCCTGTGCCGCTGTGGGAACACGTGCGGCCCCGCTGCTGCCGCTGCTGCCGCTGCCGCACAATGGTGCCTGCGGAACGGAAGTCGGAGAACAAATATTGGAATACTTCGAGGCCGGAAGGGGCCGCGGTGTGAGAAATCGCACTGCGCCCACCCGTCTTTGGAACCTGGAGTCTCGGCTTCGCTGATGATATCATCCGACCATTCCAGAGGGCCAATGAGCGAAGGCTTCGGAGGAGGGCGCTCAAGGTGTGGCTGACTGGAGATACTCCTCAACATCCTCCCGGATACTCCCCGGTCTGGAAGTATCGTTCCTGAACTTCCGGTTTTTTTTAGAGTTATTTTGTTTTGTTTTTGCGAAAGCCTAATTAGAAATCGCCCATCTTTTACCGCCTTCCCAAGCCTGGCCAGTCCTGTTCGCACTGCGCGGGCCCCGGCCAGCGACACGGCTCATAGGCGTAAATCACAAATTCCATCCCGACGTTGAGTGACCAGATTAGAAGGCATCGTTCGCGACGAGACCACGTACGGACTACAAGTTTTGCCGTTCGTGTGTGCGTGCGCGCGCGCGCACCCGTGCTCTCCGAAACCTGATCCCGAGTCACATGCAAGAATGTGCGAGCGCCCCGGCCGGCCGACCACCGCCGCCACTAACCGTCCACTAACCGTCCACCGCCTGCTCTCAATTTATGGAAACGTGTCGATACCCACTCCGCCGCGGCCGCGGCAGCGATGCGATGAGAGAAGGGCGGCTTTTCTCGTCCGTTTCCTTCCCTGCCAATCAGCGAGCGGGTACGGATAGCACCGCCCGCGCGCGGGTTCGAGTACTGCCGCCAGTCTCCTTTTTATTTATTTATCGGCCGCTTCGCCAACTGCTGCTGCTCACTGCAGAGAGCGCAGCGCGCGGTGGGGAAAGGATGGACCTCGGTCACGTCTCGGGCCGTCTCCGACCTGCATAGGAACGTGTTCCAGCCGTTCCAGCGGGCGGTGAACCAACTGATGAGCGCCCCGAGAAGCCGCTGCGCTCCACTCTTCTTATTTTGTAGATTATTGAGCAGCGGCTTCGCCAGTTTATATCCGCGCGACATGCAGCGGCGAGGTGACAGGCGAGCGGCGGCAGCAGCGGGTCCCGCCGAGGGGCCGGGCGCCAATGACGAGTCGGAATAGGGTACTCCGGCACGGCCCGAATGCGGAAGTATTTAAGAAGTCGTCAGGAAGAAGAAAGCTCAAGAAAGTATGAGAAATCGCGTGGTTTCACTGAAAATTGAGTGAATCTTGAAGTAGAGCAGGCTTCAAGACGAGCGCGATTTCTCATACTTTTCCTGTGCTCTTCTTCTTCTTCTTCTTCTTCTTTACGACTGCTTAGTTCAGTTTTCTTCTCCGGAGTCCTAGGCAGCCATCCTGATCAGGTCATACAGCAGCATTTTGGAGATTCCACGCCTGGGCCTCTTGTGTCTTTTTGAACAAACCCTGCTGCGGTGACGTCAGAGACAGTGAGTGTGGAAGACAGAGCGCGCGCGTGTGTGTGAGTGAGTGAGAGACAGACAGACAGAGGGAAGGCTTCTATCCGCAGCCTGTCTGTCTTGGGCCTTCTCTCCAACACGAATGCATTTATCATGCGACTCACTGAGGCCGGTGGGGAAAAGGAGGAGGGCGGGGAGGGAAACTCGCTGCGGCGTGTATCGCCATTGGCTGAGGGGCTTCACAATGTACTAAAACATATTACTTAGAAAAGGCAACATTCCTTGCTGCTCTGTAAGCGTGTTGGAGGACAAGGGGAGGGGAGTGGGGGGTAAAGGCGGGAAAGGGGAGAGGGGGCCCTCCAGCTCCAAGCCAGTTACGCCGTCGGTTTTGTTGGCTGCGCCACCTGCCATCTGCAGCTCACTGGTCCCTCTTCTCGCGCGTCCGTGTATATATATATATGTGTGTGTGTGTGTGTGTGTGTGTGTGCATTAGATGGACACTACTGATACTGGCTGGTAGTAGAAGGGAATTGGCGAAGGATCGCGCTGAGGACAGAAAGAGAGAGAGAGAAAGAGAGAGAGAGAGAGAGAGAGAGAGAGAGAGAGAGAGAGAGAGAGAGAGAGAGAGAGAGAGAGAGAGAGAGAGAGAGAGAGAGAGAGAGAGAGAAGGAGCAGGCGGACCCCGGAGAGGAGGAAAGAGTTAGTGGAGCCTCTACGAGAGGCAACAAAATGTTGCACACGGCGCGGTTCATTAGAATGCCGGGGGTTTAATGTCACTGCGTGAGGAGACGCTGCCGCCGCGTCCGATAGAAGCAGTCAGACAGACGGACAGACGGACTGGAGGTGTGCAACGAAGAATGCATGCGATATTGCCTGCCGAGCGTCGCGCCACTGAAGCGCGGTGGCGCTGCTGGCCAATGTGTATGAACTCTGGTCCTAGAACCTCCTCTGTGTGTGGTGGCAGGAGACACTGAGGCGTGTGTGTGTGTGTGTGTGTGTGTGTGTGTGTGTGTGGCACCGCCTGAAGACATCCGTCAGCGGGGGGCGCCGGGGGCAGCATTTAGCCCGTCGTGACACCAGGCGCCCCCCGTTGGGGGCACCAGGGGGCACCGGGGGCGCGGGGGGCACCCATCACTCAGGTGGATGTCGTGCCTCCCCTCCGCCTGCGTAACAAGGCAGAACTCGGGCCAGTCTGACGCCAAAGCGAATCCCAAGCGAAGCCCAAGTCGAAGCTCAATCGAAGCTCAGTCGAAGCCCAAGGGAAGCCCACGCGAAGCCCTCCCGCTCGATCCTCTCCGATATCAAGTGAACCGAAGCGACCGGCACAAAAGTTTCCTTGGGGGCAGAATTACATTTGGTGTGCCAATTCGGTCTCTGCTGCCGCTCGCGCTGCTCTTGGGGTCAGCGAGAGAGGGGACGGACGGGCATCATCTCTCTCGCTCACACGCACGCGCCGGGTCGCGCGCAGAACAAAGACAGAGACAGAGAGAGTGGCCTGCCGCCTGCCAGCACCCCGAGGCCTACTATGGAATCAATTATTAATCGAAGCATCTGCCCGCACCTCTCTGCTGGGGACAACATCCCATTGAGTGGGCGGTGAGGCCCTCTTCATTGTGAGATGGAATATTTATCAGCCGCGGCGAAATAAAAAGAAAATCAGCAAAGGGTATAGAGTACACTCTGGAGAAGCCCGAATCGGAAGTAAGAAGTCGTAACGAAGAAGAAGAATCCCGAAGAAAATATGAGGAATCGCGTGGTTTTTGGAAGGGCTGCAGGGTCCCGAATACTCGATGTCTCATACTTCCCCTGCATTCGTCTTCTTCGTTACGACTTTATCACTTCCGTTCTGAGCTTCTCTGGAGTACTCTATTCCTGCGGTTACTCCGACTCACTCGGAAGCACGTATGAAAGAGTGGTGACTTTTCAAATGATCGAGGACAATTAGTCAATTCAAGCAGGACGCAGGAGTTTCCAGCGAGGCTCAGAAGCGGAAGCTGAAGAACAAAAACACTTCCAGCCCGAAAACTCTCGAGAGCAGGTATGAGAAATGTCGATGCACGCAAGTGGCACGCTAAATACAGTAAACCCTTAAATTCACTCTAAACGCCATTCATACCTGCCTTCAAGAGTACATATCTGGTCTGGAAGTGTTTTTGTACTTCAGCTTCCGTTTCCAAGTCTCATTGGAAACCCCTATACTATGGCCCCGTGCGTCACAAGAATAACGCTCGGTATCCTCCTCTGGCGTTTATTCATGGACACGACGCCAGCGTTCATAACTTCCGTCCGCTTTTTTGTTTGCCTTTCCCTTTGCGAGAGTCTTCTGGCCAAGAAAGAACTCCCCCCCCCCCCCCCTCCGGTCTGCGCAGCGGCTTCCACCAATAAACAGTGTTGCCTATGACGATTTCCTTTTCCGCGGCTTTGATGTGCGCCACGCCAAATGGGGAGGCCGGTTGTTTCCGACGGCATATCGGGGCTCCGCGGGGCTCCGCGGCGATACACTCGATTCTGTAAACAAACACACTGCGCCGCGTTGCCCAGGTTACATGGCCGCCTCTTTACTCTCTTTTCAGGATATATTGACGAGAGAGAGGTAGCTAGAGAAGGAAGAGAAAGAGAGATATCGTTTTACTTTTCGTCTCGTATGAATAAATCGCGTTTGTTGCCGCAAACATGCATGCAAAACACATAGAGATCGGGTTACATGCAGCGTGCGGGGGGGAGGAGCGGCGCGGCGCGCGTCGAATGTGACAAATGCGGGGCCATCATAAAAATCCCTTTCAGCGTGTACATATACACACAATCGAATGCACGTTCGATTTGATCGAGTGCCGCCCCGCTCGGCGTGTGTTTTCGCCATGCGCCGCGCGCGCTCGCTACTTTGTGTCGATTTTCGCGGTTGCACATGATGTGCCGTGAGAGTAAGTAGGGCAGTGGAGTCGCTGCTGCTGCGACCCTCGGTGAAAAGCGCCCCTCCCCTCGAGTGTTGACTCTGCTGGACCGCTGCTGCGGCCGCGGCTCGCCAACAACAGCGCGCCAATTTTAAATATTAACCAGGCAATCCGCGACCACCGCCTTGACACAATGGGCCGCCTGGTGCCCCTGGAAATGGGGGGCCGCGCATGCAGAGATTTGTCATAACTCCCGCGCGGCCACGCAAAATTTTCATATGCAACAACACAATAAACAAGTCCTTGGAAGTAAAGCGAGTAAAGTTTGAGATATGAGAAGGGGGCGTTCATAAACTACGTGACCGGTTTTTGGCCACTTTTTGACCCCCCCCCCCCCCTACCGCGCTAACCTAACCTTACCATGCATGAAGGATAGGATCGTGACCATAGCCCCCCTCCCCTCCAATTTGTCACGTAGTTTATGAACGTCTCCAAAGTGATTTTACGCGTTCGTAAATAATGTTTGTGTGGTTCTGTCACACACTTTCGCTGAGTGGGGTTAGCCGCCCTGCAGCACACCTGACCTGACTGCAGGAGCCGGCAGGAGCTCTGGGACTCTGTCGATGGTGCCCGACGAGGACCAGTGTGCCGAGGAGCTCCCGGCCGAGCCAGCGGAGCCAGCGGAGCCAGCTGGATATGCAAATCAATATGAGAGCTGCTGCCCGCAGCCGTGCGACGCTCCCTAAAGTGGCGCCCGCCTCCCGCCCGCCCCCGGCCCGCCCCCGCCCCACCCCTGGCCCGCCCCTGACCCGCCCCCGGCCCGCCCTCGGCCGCGCGCCGCCGCCAGAGGCCTTCTAATTTCTACTCCGTGCCTGAGATTGATGGATTTGCCTTCTTATTTTCGTTTTTATTTCCCCTTCTATCCGCCGTCCTCGGATGCAAATCCCGCGCACCCGCCCACGCGCCGCCCCCACGCCCCTCCTTTGTTGACGGGACGACGTGAAGAATGTGGAATAAGGGCGCCCACATTATTCCTTCGAGTCTTTCAGCGCGGTGCGATTTGTCAACGGTGCACCGCTTTTCCTCGTATCCGCTCGTTACATCAGCATAATTGTGCATTGTGCTGCAGGAATCCTCCACTTCCTAGCCCAGGACAGGAAACGTACGCGTACACGCACGAGTTTTTCACGAATAATTTTGCAGGTAGGCTGTAAAAACGGTGCAATTTTCTTGAGTCTGACAAAAAAAAAAGTTCCACATGCTGTTTTATTCAAAATCGCTAAAACTGCTCAAGAAAAAAAAAGAAAAATAGTTGGGGCACGAAAAAATATCTCGGATCTGTCTGGCAAAGTGTTGAACCGTGGCGGCTTGGGCCGAGCGCGGGTAGCATTTCAGCACGTACAGTAGTACATGCATACATGGGCGGCTAGCCCGGCTGGGCCGGCCCCCTGCCCGTGCTGACCACGGGAATGGGCGCGAGAAAAACCAGTGAGGCAGTCCGCCGGTTCCACTCGTCTAGTGCTGCTGATAGCAGGGCCGGCAACATGCGAGGCGGAGGCGGGCTCACCAAGCTGTGAAAGATGCACACACATTTTCTCATCGAAACAAAAATGAAAATTAAAAAAAAATATAGCCCCAAAATGTTTCAGTAAAAAGTTCAAAATTTCAATAATTGAAATTTGCAGTAAATTTCGACGGGTTTTAACCCCGTGGAAATACAGAAAATATTTCATGAAAAAATATGAAGAATTTTGCAAAAATTGGAAGCCAAATTTTTCATTTTTCTGAAAATGTTCTGCTTGGTTTGAGTGGACCAAAGTGGCCTACACCCAGTGGACCCTTCAACTCTTGTTAATTTTGCACGCGGTGAGTTGACGGTTGGCAGTCCGTGGCTCAGCAGGTGGGGCGGGGCCGGAGGGGGCCGGAGGGGGCCGGAGGGGGCCGGAGGGGCCGGAGGGGCCGGAGGAGGCCGGAGGGGGCCGGCGAGGCCTCCGGGCCTCATGACAACTGGTAGCCGCGTACGGCATAAACGCTGGCCGAGTGTTCGGCGTCATGCTGATTGTGCGTGTGGGACTGCGTGCTGGAGCTGGGCTGGAGCCGCTGCTGGAGCCGGGCCCGGCCCGGGTGGGACCTGTACCCGCAGGACTCCTTTCACCAGCGCTCTGGCCGGAGCCACTGGAGCCGCTGAACGAGCACGGTAGCCTCCAGTTGGCGCGCAGCTCGCTCGATGCAGCATTAAACTATTTCCCGGTTTATCTCCGCGTTTTCTCCTCCGTCCGCGCCGCCGTCACCGATGGCCGTGTAATCAGAGCGCCGGAGGTCATGAGGTCACGCCGGCACCAGCAGGGGCAGCAGTGTCCCGTGGGGGCGGGGCGGGCGGGCCGCTGGCTTAGGCTGCGCTGGCCCCGACGGCTGGCCAGCCCGGACCGCCGCCTGGGACAGGGGCGTTGGACTCCTCTGCCGGATTAGCTCCGACTCGAACGCCCCCGCCGCCCCCCACCCCCTGTCGGCGCTGAGCTGCCTGTCTTCCTCGCGGACCCCCGCCGGGCAGGGACGTCGACGTCCTCCAGGATGCACTGCAAAAGGCCTGCGCGTCAAGCAACACACGCCCGGAAGCTGGCCAGGACAACGCCCTAACCTAACCGTGCTGCTGCCTCACCCGGCCTCACCGCTCCCAGTGTCGGACGCAGATCTGACCGAGCCTCTGCTGCTGTCCTGTCAGCCGGGGGCTGCCGCAGGCCCTGGGCACAACAATGCCCCCGTGTGCATAGGTTGACCCTCGTATGAAAAATGCAGGCCGCGTACGACGGAGTCCCTGCCAGGGCACCTCCCCCCCCCCCGCCATTAGCAGGACAAAGCCACGGCTAATGGCTCGCCCCAGGCCCTGGCCTTGTGAGGAAAGTGGACTGCCACCCTTGTCTTCGCCTCTCCCTCTCTCACTCTTTTCCTCTCTTTTGCTGCACGGTCCTTGTTGTCATCGAATATTTCCCATACTGGTGCACATTTCGCACGCATCAAGAGCTATCTCTCTCTGTCCTTTCTCTCTCTCTCCCCCCCCCTCTCTCTCTCTCTCTCTCTCTCTCTCTCTCTCTCTCTCTCTCTCTCTCTCTCTCTCTCTCTCTCTCTCTCTCTCTCTCTCTCCTTTTCTTTTTCTCTCTCTCCCCTTGACTACCATGAAACGTATCACAGATGAGAATTTCACGTTCGGCACGGCGGGCATCCCCGTCGTTTCAAATGCAGCAATATAACAAATTCAACAACACACACACACACACACACACACACACACACGCACACGCACACGCGCACGCACACGCACCAGCAGCGAGGCAGTCCGACACATCCCCCACTTCACTTCCGCTTCACGGATCATTCCTCAGCTAGAAGATTTGTTCTCGGCGAACACAAGCGCTGCCTGGAAATACAGTCCCGGCGACAAGCCGTCACATCATTCCGGTGTAGTACACGTCGCGGCCAGGCCGGCCCCGGCCCCCGACGGGCCCTCCAAGCTCGCCCGCTGGTTTCTGTTTGTTTCTTTCTTTTTACTTTTCATTTTTATTCCTCCGCAGCAAAAGTATGTCGGCGTAATAGGTTTTTGTCGGGGCGGTGCGGGCCGCGGGCCGCCGCCACCACACTCGCCCGCCCCGTGCCGTGCGCTGCGCAGTGCGCGCTGCGCCTTGTGCTGATTACAACGTGTTCTTCACGCCTGCATTTCAAAGGGCTGCGCGGAAACGGGGGCAGCATTAGGGAGGGGGACTTTGTCTTACGCAGGGGTTGCCCGCCGGGAGCCGGCCGTGCTCCGCCGTGCTCTGCTGTGCTGTGCCTCCCAGGGGGGAAAGGTCACTGGGGAGGCTGGCGGCGCGACGGCTGTAGGGCTGCAGACGCGTCAGCGCGCGAGGAGACCCGCGAGTCCACGACGGCCGCCGCCGAGGCCGCCGCCGACCCCCACGGCCGGCAGCCCTAGCCGCGTCGTCAGAGCCGAGGTGTTCGAGTGTTGAAACAGAGAGGGAGGGGCGGGGCGAAAATTATGAGTCTTGCAATCGACTGCAATTGTGTACATAATTGTGGGGGCGAGGCTGTTGTACGTCGCCGCGCGTCTGGGGGCGTGGCGCGGGGCGGCGCGGGGCGGGGCGGCGCGGGGGCGGGTAGCCAGGGGCCGCCCCCGGGCAGTCAGGGGCCGAGCGGGCCGATCCCAAGGCGTCAAGTCCACCCCCTGGCAGAAACAATGGTGAGGCCGGGGCCGCGACGAGGCCGCTGCGCCGCCGTGTAGGAAGTGGTAGTTACGTTCCGATTGTGCTCCGGCAATATCGAACAGAATGGCTGGGATTAGGGCGGGCCGGCCGGGCCGGGTCGCCGGGGGTGGCGTTGGCGGCCGGCCCGTGTGCCTAGTGCCGTGCCGTGCCGTGCCGTGCCGTGCCGTGCCGTGCCGTGCCGTGCCGTGCCGTGCCGTGCCGTGTGTCCACACCTCACTGCAGACCCTCATCCCTGCCTGCGCCCCGTGTGTTTCCAGACCATGTCTTCGAAACGGAAGTCGCCCCCTACGAAGCTAGCCGAACCTGCGCCGACTGTGGACACAACGATGCTGTGTGAGGACGTCCTGCTCCGAGGGCTGGGCCACCAGGGTCTGGGGCTGGGAGCCTCCGTCGCGGCCGTCGGCCTCGGCCACGGACCCCGCCTGTCGACGGGGGCCTTCGCCGACTCGCCGGCGCCCTCCCCGTCCTCCTCCCCTTACCCCCCGCCGTCACCCTCCGGGTCGCCTCCGGGCTCCCCCGTCGAGGACAGCTACCGGAGCGGGTCGCAGTCGCCCTTGTCACCAGGTAAGTCCCCACCGGGGCCCCCCGCAGCCCCCGCAGCCCCCGCTGCCGCTCGCTCCCTCACGGCCTCACGTCGCCGCCTCTGTTACAGGCGTCCCTATGGACTCGGACCACGACGACGCCCCCGTCGACGTGGAGGACGTCACCGAGGGCCACGGCCTGACCAAGCGGAAGGGGGACGCCTCCCCGGACGTGAACAGCAAGAAGCTGCGGCTGGAGGACGGCCTCTACGTGTACAACAGCCTCAACAACAACACCAGCATCAGCAACAACAATAACATCCCGCTGCGCAAGGCCATGGAGAAGCGGTCCATGGACAGCGTGCTCCGGAAGCTAACCCTGGGCAAGAGGTCGCCGTCGCCGCACTCGCTGCCCCTCGGCGACGTCCGAGATGGGTGAGTAGGTGCTGCATGGTGTTGGCCGAAGCCAATCCCTCTAGCTGCCGGGCCGGGCCCACCTGTACCCCCGCCGCCGTCCGCCGTCCCTCCCAGCGCCATGTTTTATTCAGGGAATCTCCACCTCTAATGGTCCTGGGGGCCGGGCTGCTCTATCTGTCCACTCTCACGTCCACGTCCAACAAAGGTCTGCAGAGGCGACGGCCCGAGGGCTCCCGGAGCGCTCCCGGAGGAACCCCCAAGGGCTCCCGGAGGGTTCCGGGAGGGTTCCCGAAGGGCCGGCGGCCGACCGCCCCGGTGGAGTGGGGAGGGGGGCAGGGGAGAAGGCCACTGCACTGGTCAGTCCCGTCCGGCATGGCGGCCTGAGGCGGGGCGGGGCGGAAGGCGGCGACGGCACTCGGAGGCCCTGCGGCCCGTGCTGCATGCTTCGCCGCCTTCCCCCGGCGGGGCCGCGGTGTCGAGAGCTCCTCGTGTTTCCTCCGAGACGAATCGCGAGGCTGTCGACGCCCGGGCGGAGGCCACCGGGACCATGGCATCACCGGGCGGCGAGTGGGATCTGTTGGCGCCTGTCGGGTAGGCAGCCCCGACTCCTGGCGGGCACGCGTGTCGTGCGGGCTGGCCTACCCCGGATCTCACAGGCGCTGACACAAACACTGTGCTCTGGTCGTGTTGCAGCGAGGCGGTGGAGCGCCAGCTCCGGGAGATGATCGAGCAGCTGGAGCTGGCCAGGCGGAGGCTGCTGGGCGATCAGCGGGCGCAGCGTGAGGAGAACCTTCTGCAGGTAAGCAGCACACGGCGACACGGCACGGCACGGACCGCCATGCCAATCCGGCTGAGCCCGGCAAAGCCAAAGCCAGAGCCAGCGCCCCGCGAGTAATAGCTCCCGTGTGTCAACACACAGAGGGGAGCATTATTGTGGCAGCGCTGCCCACAATCAGACATATTGTGTCTCCTCATATCGCGACAAGCTATCTGCCGCCGCCGCTGCCGCCGCCGCTGCTGCTGCGGTCGGAATGATAATAACAACCCCTTTCCTTTCCCACCCTCGTGCCGCCTAAGCGCCTTTCCATCCCCCCTCCAGTCAGGCGGCCGGCTCAGCTCGGGTCCCTCCCCGCGCGGCGGCGGCAGGACAAGCCTCCGGTCCGCATTTTTGTTTGTATACACGCGGCCTCGACCTCGGCGGCGGGGTCGGCGGCGTGGTCCACAAGGGGTGCCGTCCTGCGGGGGCCACGGCCCCAGAGTCCGGCGGCCCCAAGCAGAGAACACGAGGCCTCAGTTTCTCTGTGGGGGCCGGACCGACCCCCCCCCCCTTCACCCTCGGGTCTGCAAGGGCTAAGGTTTTCTCATGAATACAATCGCAGGGCCAAAGTATTGTGTGTGCAAGCCACAAACATACACACAACACACACACACACACACAAAGGGCTAGAAGGGATGCAGAAAGCCTTTCTCTTTTCTTCCCCTCCCCTTCCCCTCTCCTCTTGTCGAAGGGCTTGATTAACTACCCGCGATCAATCACCGACCTCGACACGTGCAGCCCACTGTATTCACACCGCTGGCCTATTCCCACTTTCCTCTCTCTCTCTCTCTCTCTCTCTCTCTCTCTCTCTCTCTCTCTCTCTCTCTCTCTCTCTCTCTCTCTCTCTCTCTCTCTCTCTCTCTCTCTCTCTCTCTCTTCTCTCTCTCTCTCTCTCTCTCTCTCTCTCTCTCTCTCTCTCTCTCTCTCTCTCTCTCTCTCTCTCTCTCTCTCGCTCTCTCTATCTTTCGCTCAGGCGGATGTTGTTCTTGATACTCTCCGTCTTCCTTCAATAATGTGCTTTCGACGTCGTCGTCAGTTGTATGAGACCACCCGCGAGAAAGAGAGAGAAAGAAAGAGAGAGAGAGAGAGAGAGAGAGAGAGAGAGAGAGAGAGAGAGAGAGAGAGAGAGAGAAAGAAAGAAAGAAAGAAAGAAAGAAAGAAAGAAAGAAAGAAAGAAAGAAAGAAAGAAAGAAAGAAAGAGAGAAAGAAAGAAAGAAAGAAAGAAAGAGGATGGGGGAGAGGTTCGCCTCGTCAACCTGATAATTATGTATGGCGGAGGCCTCGAGATACTTATCTCCTGGGCCTTCGATAGGGACTACGTCCACCTTTTGCACAAAGACCCCCCCCCCCCCCCCCCCCCTTTCTCTCTCTCTCTCTCTCTCTCTCTCTCTCTCTCTCTCTCTCTCTCTCTCTCTCTCTCTCTCTCTCTCTCTCTCTCTCTCTCTCGGGGTGAACAAAGAACACCGCGGGGGCGTCGATGGTCTCGCCACAAGCCGTGCGCACTTTGCCCCGTTCCCATAGTCTCTCCCCTGCGGGCTCAGAGTCAGGGAGGGGAGGCACGCGCCTACCACGGCTTCTGGACGGCAGCGTGGACTCGGAAGTGCAATGAGATGTGGTGCCGCCGGAGCTCGTCGAGGCCGTCAAGGAGGCCCTTTGTGAGGACGGCGGTCCTCGGTGGCCCTCGGCGGCCCTCGGCTAGCCTTTTCTTACCCCCGTTCTCACGATCTCTTGACTCCTCGGGGGGTCCTCAAGGCGATTGCCTGCGAAGCTGTGTAGATAGATAGATAGGTAGATATATAGATAGTCGGATGTGAAAATTTATTTGATGATAGCACAAATAAATTTACAATGAGATGTAAGAAAAAAATTATTGCAGTACACAAATATAACATGAAAAACACCGGAATACGTAGATAGATAGATAAATCCGTAATATTACATGAGGTCCCCGGGTAGAGGGTAGGGGTCAGTTTGGCCGCTACGGACAGCTGTGACCCCCACTGATCGCCCGAACCGCAGGCGGAGTCCGCTGAGAAAATAAAATCCCCCCAATCCCCCCCCCCCCCCAAAAAAAAAAAGTCTCACTGCCCTCCTGAAACAGAGTTGCTTATGCCGGGGGAAGATGGACGCACCAGATGAAACCAGTCTGTCCGCGAACGCGCGTCGAGTTTCTTTTCCAACAAGCAGTTACATTGCGACCGTCCTAACCTCAAAACCCTTTGGCCAGCAGGGTCAGACTCGGCCTGGGCGGCACGGCGCGGGGCCTGGCTGGGCGGCGCAGCGGCGCACACATGTGGCCAGCGGTGGCATTCATTATTCACACCCGAGACCGGGGCCGCCGGGGTTCGGACTGCCCACGTACTTTATGAAGGACAAGTGACATTCGCCCGGAGGAGAGCGAATAACCTGCTCACTCACTATTCGCAGAGAGTGCACATATGTATTGGACCGGCCTGTCGTGCAGCTGGTATATCTATATTGCGCCGGCACATGTGGACAGCAAAAGCGAGCAGCTCAAGATGTGACACCCGCGGAAGTGCACGAGATTATTCATCTCTCTTGTAATGCTGCACATTTAGTGCCGCAAATGGTCACTTTCTCCGTGGAGGAGGATCCTCTACTTCTGAAAAGTGAGAGCGAGAGAGCTTCCTTGGGGCAGTCTCTCTGTGGAATACGTACGACCCTCTCCCCCCTGATCTCAATCCCCTTTCTTCCCTTACGTCACCCGGGTCGGCAGTATCTTAAAGTTGGACTGAATAAGACATGGCAAGGCACTGATGGGCCACATGGGACGGGCGGCTCGGCTCGGCCACCCAGCCCATATAAGTCGGAAGGTCTGCTCCCGATGGGTAGGCAGCCGGTCGGGCCAACCCTTATTGCGCCAGAACGTCAAATACGGACATAAAAGTAATAAATTTTCCTTTAAAAAACCAAAACAAACAAAATGTTTGACAGTGTATTACTTCCGAAAAACAAAATGGGCGAAATTGGCGCTACGTAATTCGTGTATGGCGCTCGGACTCGTGACGTGTCTTATTTGTCGCGCGGCTCTTATCAGAGTGGCTCTGATCGGGAAAGGACGAGCGCCTATCAGTCGCCCCGCATCTCCGCCCCTTTTGTTTCGGCGCAACACTTTTGAATTCGACAACAACCCCGCCTCTAGCCCACCCCTCCCTCCCGGGGGTTGGACACACCAACACAGCCCTGCCGCATCAAAAGCCGTCCCCGTTTTAGTTTGTGTTTTGTCGTTTAGAATGGGTAATGAGTCCCCTCTTGTTTTCGTCGGCTGGTTCGTGAGACGAGATGGCGCGGCGTGGCCGCGTGGCCCTCTGAGCGCGATGCCAAGGGCTGGCCACTGAAAGGCGCCAGGATAAGTGCGGAGATCGGATTCCGACTCAACGAGAGGGAAGAGGAAGAAAAATAGAAGAGTTGGATCGAAATTGACTCAAAGAATGAACAAATTGACAGAAGCAATGAATGCATGAACGAATATGAACGTATGAATAAATGAAGGAATGCATGAATGAACGAACTGAATGAATGGTATCAGATTTCGATCAAATAGAGGACGACGGGCCGCTATCG